>JACBFG010000007.1:342947-497974 GCA_013435955.1 Diaporthe sp. HANT25 | reverse complement strand
TATATTACTATATAATACTATATAGTATTATATAATAGTATATAAAAGAATATAGCTTTATATTAATAATTCTAAATAAGAAATATTTATAGTTATATCTATATATAGCTATAAGAGTACTTATAAGCCTTATATAGACTTAACTCTTAATATAGCTATATAAAACTAGCTATATATAAAGATAAATAGCCTTAAATTAAGCTTAATTATATTAAATAATTATCCTTAAGACTTATTAATTATTATTATAAAGTAATACTTAATTAAATATTATTTATATAATATTATTTAGGGAAGTTTATTATTACTCTTTAATATAATCTTTAATAGTAACTAAAGTTAATTATTAAACTTACTTCTAAAAATATAACTTTAAATATAGTTATTTTTAAGCTATATAATAATTAAGCATATATTATTATATATACCCTTTTATAGTATAAGATTATATAAAAGTATAATAAGTATACTAACCTTTAAATATAATTATATAAGTAGTAATTTAAGTAAATTAAATAATATAATAAGTTCTAAAGGTAATACCTTTACCTTTTTATTATATAGTATCTTTATAGTATTAGATATAAGGTATTTCTTTTTAGAGCCTTATATTTTAAAGTATACTAGGTTATTTACCTCTATAACTATTATATTATATAGAGTTAGAATTACCTTAGTTATAAAAAGCTTATACTTTTTATCTTTATTTACTAAGTCCTTATTAAGAAATATAGCCTATATAAGGCTATATATATTTATATATTACTAGGCTATAAAAGGTAAAGAAACTAAATTTTATATTTTAGGCTTATATAATAATAACTATAGCTATTTAATAAACTTATAGTTTTAATTATTTATATTACTAACTTATATATTCTTATATAAATATAGCTATTTTAGTTTAGGCTAGATTAGTAATAAATATAAGTTTATATTAATAATATTTTAATAGGTACTTTAAGGTACTATTAAAGGAATTTATATAAAGTTATTATTTATAAGTATAGGTATATCTTTAAAGAATACCTTATTATATAGGACTTTATAAATATTTATAAATATCTTATAAACTACTTTAAAGTAGTAGTAGTATTATATAGGTACCTTATTTTATATAACTAATATTATATTTTAAATTTCTTTAGCTAAGTTTATATTATAATAAATACTATATATATTAAACTTATTTAAATTTAATAAGATCTTAAAGGTAGTATAAGAGGTTATACTTATAAGGAGTAGTAGTATTATAATTCTAAATAATACTATATAAAGAACTACTTTATTTTAAGCTTAATAGTAGTTTACTAGTATTATATATAAAAATATCTTATTTATATTTATTAAGCCTTAAAGGAAAAAATATATAAACTTTAGNTTTATAATAGCTTATATAATAGTATTAAAGTATATATACTAATTAGTATTAAGCTATATATATTATATATCCTTATCTTACTATAGCTTCTTATAATTTAAAGTAGTATATTATAGTAAATACTAATTTAGTTCTTTTTAGTTAAATATAAAAGCTAAAAGGCTAAAAAACTATAGTAACTTATAGTAATTTTATAATAGCTACTTAATTAGGTATAAGCTATAGTTTAACTTAAAGTCCTAAAGATTTAATAATATATTACTATACTTCTATATATAAAGTAGTAAGTTATTATATAAGCTAGTATAAAACCTTTCCTATATATTTATTAAGAAATAGATTTTTTTAAATATAAGCCTTATAATAAATAAGAATTATAACTAGCTTTTACTAGCTTATAAGGAAGCTTTTATAAAGTATATAATTTAATACTTATTATTTTATAAGAAACTATAAGTAATATAGGCTACTTTAAAGGTATTATAAGTAATATTCTTATATATATATAAGTATTTAAATAACTTTATATTTAGTATATAGTTTAAAAAAAGGTATAAAAAGAATTATTTTTTTTTTATTAGGTTAATAAACTATATTTAGCTAATACTATTTTATATATACTTATATAGCTTTTAGTAGTTCTTATTACCTTTTAAGTTTTTATTTTTAACTTAAGTAAAGTAAGTTAGAAAGTTTTAGTATAAAATATAGTAGCTATTAGTATAATTTATATTATATTAAAACTATATATTAAGTATTATATAAGAGTTTTAAAGATACTATACTAATTCCTTTATATTAATATTATTATTAAATATAACTAACTTTTTTTTTTTAAGGTATATTAAAAGCTATATTATAAAGAGTAAGTATATATATATATTATACTTAAAGATCCTTTAGGTAGCCTTATATAGGCTAATATACTTACCTTTAAGGTACTTATTAATTTTATTAACTTATATAGTCTTAGTTATTTTTATATTATTCTATATAATAACCTTTATAATTATCTTTATAAATACTAAATTTATACTTTTATAGATATACTTATAAATATACTTAATAGCCTATATAATACTATAGACCTTTAAGTTAATATAGTAGTTATACTTATAAGTAAGGTATAAGTTATATAGAACTACTTATTAATTATTAAAGTTAAAATTCTAGCTATACTTTTTAAATATATTTATAGTCTTTTACTTATAGTATATTAAGTACTTATTTAGATTAATAATTATATATTTAGATTAGTTCTTTAAATATTACTTTAAATACTTCTTTAAATAGTTAGAGATAGTTATATTTATATAAGAAGAATTCTTAAACCTATACTTATATAGCTTATATACTATTTAGGCTTTAATTACTTCTTATAATTAGCTAGTTAAGTTTATTTTATAAGTAAGTAGCTTTATACTAATATATTTATTAATAAAATTAAGGTTTATTATTATATACCTATATATAGTATAATTTAGAAATAAAAGGTAGTATATATATAAAAGCTTATACTTTTAATACTTAATAAACTAATAGTATATAATAACTTTATTAAAATATAAGTTTTATATAATATCTTAAAGTATTGCTTTTATTTTTATATAAAATATATATATAAGGATATTTAGCTAGTTTATTAGTTTTTAGCTAAAATAAAGATATACTTAAATCTTTAGCTACTTAAGGTTTATTATAGCTATTATAAATAAGGTTAAAGTACTATAACTTTATATAATAGCTATTAAGTTTTAATATATATACTTTATATACTAAGTACTTTTAGTATAAATTATAAAAAGTATTATATACCTCTTAAGAGCTATAAGTAAGTCTTTAAATATAATATAGTTCTATAGGTTTCTATATAAATTTACCTAAATTTCCTTTTAATATATTTAAATTTAATATAGCTTATTTTAGTTAATTACTATAAATATATTTATAATAAACTACTAAAAAAGCTAGCTATATATAAATAGAATTATATAGAGAATATTATATATAAATAAATAATAATAAACTTATTTTTATAATATAATTTTTTATTACTTTTCTAGCTTATTTATAAGAATAAAGTTTATATTATAGTTATTATCTTTATATAAGAATATAAGTATATACCTAAGTAAAAAATATACTAAATGTTTTATATATATATATTTAAATTTATATAGGTTTATACTAATAAGGTTTCTTTTAACTAAGTAAATATTTCTTTATATTAATTCTTATTTAACTTAGTAAGGAATAATTTTTATAACCTTATTTACTATAAGTAAGTTAGTATAGTACTAGTTATTATTAAAGTTTATAATAAGGTTTATTTAGGAGTTTAATAAAATATAGTAGCTATATATAGGGTTTTATATAGTATTTACCTTAATTATATACTCTTATATAGTCTTATATATTCTTATATATTTATTATATAAATAAAGCTACTTAAATAACTATATAATAATATTAGTATTAAAGTTTATACTTTATTATATATAGAAATTTATTACTATATTAGAATTATAAAAGTATAACTAAGTATATTAGGGCTTTTATAGCTTAGTATTATTTATCTTTAAGTTTATATTAAACTATAAGTTACTTATATAGTAATAAAGAGTCTTATATACTTAGTAGTACTATAGCTTATAACTATATATTTAGGTATTATTACTAATTTAAATAAAGGTAAGGAAGAATATATTATTATACTTTTAAATATTTTATATAAACTTTTTTATATATAAATCCTTATTAAATAAATAGTTTTATATAAAGTTTAGAGGGTTATATAATAGTAATAAAATAAACTACTTTTTTTTATAATATTTTATTATTATTATTATTTTATTTAACTTACTATACTTATTTAGCTAAAATAGTATACTATATAAGTTATAGCTTATAAATATTATATTAAAAAAGTATAAGTTTATATAAACTTCTTTATTAAGCTATAATAATATAAAAGAAGTAAAGTCTTTAAGTAAAAGTAGTAATAACTTAAAAGCTAGTATTAAGAGCTATATAAGTTTAAATATTACTATACTAAGTTAAACTTTACTTAAAGAAAGCTATAAAGATAATAAAGGATTTATTTTAGCTATAGTAGGTAGTATAAGGAGTTAAGTAGGTATAATAATATATAGTTACTTATATAGTTAATATAAGGTACTTTAAGTTTATTATATTTAAGATTATTTAATATTATTATTAAGTATATATTTTTTTAATATATTTCTATATATAATATAAACTTTATATAGCTTACCTTATTTATTATATAAAAAATTAAATACTAGCTTTATTTTATAATACTTTATATAATATTATTATAAGTTATTTATAGTAATATATATTAATATTATAATAAATAAATTAAATAAGTATATAAAGTAATATAAAATACTATAACTTATAAAATATAAAGATATTATAAAAAAAAACTCTTTATATAATTATATATAAAGGTTTTATTAAATAATAGCCCTTAAATTAAGTAAATATAAGAATATAAATATTTATATATATATAAAAATAAATAAAGGTATATTTAATTATAAAAACTAATTTATTATAATAACCTTAAACTTTCTTATATTATTATTTAGCTAGTTAAATATATATTTATATATATCTCTTTATATTATACTCTTAATATAATAAAGATTCTTTATTTTCTTAATTATTTCTTATTTATTTATACCTAAGTTTTATTATATAAACTAAAGTAAGTATAAAGAAATTATTAAAGATTAAATAGAGTTAATAAAGTAATATTTTATTTTAAGAAATAGCCTTTTAAATAAGTAAGATCTTTATATATAAACTAATCTTTAAGTATATAAAGTTATAATATTTCTTTATAGCTTTATATAATAATAAAATATTTAAATCTTTATATATATTTTTAAAATCTTATATTAAATATAATATAAAACTTATATTTAGTTAAGCTTTAAACTAAGGTTTAAGTATATAGCTATATTAGTTTATATAATCTTATTAAATACTTTATACTAATATATATTTTTATTATTTAAAATTAAATTTAAAGAGAGTAATTTTAAGTAGTATAATATAAGTAATATAGCTAAAAGGGTATATATAGAGCTATTTATAAATATATAGTTCTTTTTATAAATTACTTTATTAATATAATTTTACTAAAGAATATTCTTAAGTTTTACTTTATATATAAGGTAGTATAGGTTTTAATTAGCTAGGTTATAATTTATATTAGTAGTATTTAAAATATAATTCCTTATATTATTTTATATAGCTAGTTTTAGGCTTAATTAAATAAAAAAAGGTAAGAATATAGTAAATTTATTAATATTAAGTAAGAAAGAGAGTATAAATAATAGTAAAAATACTTATAAGAAATATATAGGTAGTAATAATAATAGCTTAAAGCTAAAAGTAAAAGCTATAATATAGTTTATTATATAAAGTAGTTTATATAAAAAGAGATAAATAATAATAAAAGTATAAGTAAGGAAAGGAAAAGAGGTTAAATATAAGAGTATTTTTACTTAATAGAAAATTAAATACTTTAATAGTTAATATAGATATATATAAAGGTATAAAAAACTTATATAAAAATATATATAAATCTTTATATATTCTTATATATAAATAGGGATTTATAAAAGTACTAACTTATATATACCTATAAGGTAATATAAAGCTATATAATAATAGTATTAATTTTTTTTTTTTTGCTATATAGGAAGGTAAGTAAGCTATATATAGTATATAGTAGATGTATAAAGCTATATAATAATGTTATGAACTTTTTTTTTGCTATATAGGAAGGCAAGTAAGCTATATGTGGCTTTACTATAACGTTGCGAACTTTTTGAAAGTATGGTGGTGTTGTAGGAATAGATGTAGTGAAGGCGTGGGCATGGCAACCACACAGAGTGCACGTCTGGGAAAGCAGCTGCATTGAATTGGTAGGGAATCTTTAGAAAAGAGGCCGAGTCCGCGAGATGAGAGGGTGAGAGATTGACTCATTGTGACAGGCACACGAGGGCCAGTATCTACGATGTCGACATCTCCGGCTGCCCACTTGGAGTTTTGTTTTGTTGCCCAGTTCGCTTTACAGCCACTTTTAGCTAGCTGGTTGAGGAGAGAGTGCGGGTCCCGGACCAGACCGCGATCGACCAATTAAACCGGACTGAGTGGGGTCTGTCCTTATCTACACGTGCTGATTGCACTAACAATTTCCACCAACCCTACGAAAAAATCCACAGCCAAATTTCTACGGCATTGGCATCTTTTGGAGTGACTGGCCGCCCACCCCCACACCCCTTCGACAACGACTTCGCGACATCGTACCGAACCTCGGCCATTTTCTCCCACCGACAAGTCGATACCCTCCCCAATAACTCAAAATGGCCAAGATCTCGTGAGTGCGAACCTGATCCTGGCGGAGGTCGACCATGGACGTCAATCCAAGCTGTTGCGGGCCAAGCGAACTGCGATCAATCGGGCGACACGCAAAACCGACGACGAACCGAGGAAAACAGCAAAATTGCACGACATGTGGCAGACGCACACCGGAACTTGGATTCGATACCGCCCGTCGACCGCAAACAGCTTGGATAGACGACCGAAAGAGATGGAATTCATTGGGCGACTAGAGTTGGGACATTTCAGGAAGAGTTTTACTGACGGAGGCCTTCTCGCAGCCGTGGTGCCCCTGGTGGCAAGCTCAAGATGACCCTGGGTCTCCCAGTGTACGTGATTTCGGCCCTCAGAAAATCAACCCTCGATGCGACGAAATCAACATGAGACGCGGGACCAGCCGGGTACAAAGATTGGGAACTGACAGGACTGCAGCGGTGCCATCATGAACTGTGCAGACAACTCCGGCGCACGAAACCTGTACATCATCTCCGTCAAGGGTATCGGTGCCCGCCTGAACAGGCTGCCCGCCGGTGGTGTCGGTGACATGGTGTACGTATATTTGAATCCGAGACGCATTCAACAAATCATCCAGAACCGCCAAGACACTCGACGAACCACAGCCACACACAATCATTCCAGATCCACTCGTCGCCTTCATAGACTTCATCGAAAGCACAGCGCATCTTACTGACACGATTCGCTATACAGCATGGCCACCGTCAAGAAGGGAAAGCCCGAGCTCCGAAAGAAGGTCCACCCCGCCGTCATCGTCCGCCAGTCCAAGCCCTGGAAGCGCACCGACGGTGTCTTCCTGTACTTCGAGGACAACGCTGGTGTCGTAAGTACACCCCCGACGATCAGCCCCACATAGAAAGCCAAGCAGGACGGTTCCGCAGGAACAACGGAACAATTGCTGACAACGATTTCCCCAGATCGTCAACCCCAAGGGTGAGATGAAGGGATCTGCCATCACTGGCCCCGTCGGAAAGGAGGCTGCTGAGCTCTGGCCCGTGAGTTGCCCCGCAGATTGTCAGCGACTCGACCCCGTACTGACCGTGCCCAATAGCGTATCGCCTCCAACTCTGGTGTTGTGATGTAAATGGGGATGTTGGCGATGGTGGGAAGATTTCCGTGCGAGGATCAGCGACGAAGGAAACGGGTCATACAAAAAGAACGATCCAATACGAATCCGAGACCATACAGGCTCGGCAATGAACGGGCTTTTACGGCGTGACTGGCAAAAAGAGAGAAAGTCAGGCTTTGCATTTTTTTTCGGCTGGCGTGTAACGGAGGTTCATACCAATGGCATGAAATTCACCGACCAAGGGAAAGAGGTCGGGTTCAGCTGGCGCCCGTTTCAGTCCGCTCGATGTCGCGACACGGGCTCACGCGGGGTGCAACACCGGTCACCTGGTTCCCTGCGAAATGTCCTGGTAGCACAAGATTCCGGCGTCAATGACCAAACACGCTTCATGATGTGAACAACGATCATGCTGTGAGGAGCTGGCTGTATGTCCGTAGCGGGTCGCAAACGCGTGTTGCTTCTTCCCTGGCCGAGTCTATGCGGCCCCTTGGAGACGGTACATGCAGATCCCGACCTGCCGTACTAGGTTGCACGCCTGGAATGATTCGTACAAGAGGCCTAGCAATCGCCAACACGGGAATAAGTACCATATTTGCCCCCGGCATCTTCTAGTCGGCGCTTTCATAGTGCCAAGACAAGGCTGCAGCCTTACCGTCTGCATTTCCTGTCTTGCTCGCTAATGCTGCCAACAAGTTCGATGAGCTGACAAGGCGAATCATGGACTGATTTCTGCGCCGTCTGGACTGTTTTAGGTAGAAATGGCATGCCGCTGAGATGGAGATTACAGAGCGCTGTGACTCGAAGAACAAAGCCATGATGCGAGCTGGGTTGTTGTACAAAATGTAAGCAATTTGAGACACACTGACACTTATTTGGAGCATCGAGTAACGGAGATCAGTAATACTCTGTCGGGAAGACCAAGAAATCCTGAGATGGCCTCTGAAATCTGTCACGGCTGGACAGTCAAATTGGTCTTCCGCTACCATTGGACTACAACCGGTTGTGGACATTGAACACTGGTATTGTCTCAAATGATCCGACGCCTTCCTTCACCTAGCACCTGCCTAGGTATGCATTTTCATCTAGTGAAATGCCGAACTTTCACCCATGACACAATGTTCCCAGATGTACATGAGACCTAGACGCCAGACAGTAACGTAATTTTGATGCAATCACTCCTGTATTATTACGGCATTGACAAAACGCTGAGGTTCTGATCAATTTCTGTTCGGAACCGACTGTCGCATTACGGCCACTCGATGTGGACCACCTCAAACAGGCGGGCACGCATAACTTGAAGGATAGAGTCGACAAGCCAAATGAACTCTATTAAGTCACTGACGTGATTATTTCCCGACAGAGCGCATCCTTCTTACAAGCTCCCGCTTGATAGGAGAAACACATGATCAGAAAAGACACATGCCGCACGGATTCTGCTCAAAACGGGGTGGAGGTGGTGCAATACATGTGTGATGCTGAAATGGCCCTGCTTAGTTAAAACGTGAGCATTGGGTCTGGAGACTTTCAGAAACTACATCCGAAATGCAAATATACTGCTGACGGCGTGAAAACTATTCTAACAGTGCCCGAAACTTTTCATGATGCGACTTCTTCATTTCAACATCTGTTTCTACCGCCCAGATAGCTTGAAGACAAATGGGGGCTCATCGATGTGATAAACAAATTAATTAATTGAAGGCGGACGATCCCTTGTGATTATCACATCTTCAAATGCGCGGCGTGCATGAATTGAAGCAGATCGAGAAATTCAACAGCAACATATCACTGCCAAGGAAGACCAGCACAATGCAAAGAACATAAACTTGGAATAATATTTTCCATTTTCAAGGTGAAACCTCCAGGACCCGTTTTCCTCCTGATGATGATGCAATGCAATGCAATGCCATGTACTACCGTCGCTATGCTGAGCCAGTACTGTGTGTGCGCATGTGTGTATGGTGTGTTTGTGCGTGTGCCCCCTCGTGCGTGTATAGAAGAAGGGACAGACAAGAGATTCGTCGTGAAGTCTCCCTCCCTCTCCACCTCCCTTTTTGGCCGCCCATCCGTGCATGCAGCTAGCGATACGCTTCCTCTTACATATAGAAATACAAAATATTCCGGAAAATCAAAAATGAATGAAGATATACAGTCCCGCCTCAATCTCTCGACTGGCTGAATCCGTCCGTCTTTGCCTAGGGCTGCGGTCCCCATCCTGGGGCGGGCGCTGCTCCCCCTCCGTGCCTCTCACCATGCCTGTCACCATTCAGCTCCTCCCTGCCGCCGCCGCCGCCGTTGGCGTACGACCGCGCGTGGGCCTCCCAGATACCGCCGGGGAGCGCCATGTGCGGAGGAGGAGGTGGCGGACCGTCCTGCATGTACCCGAGCATCTGCCGGCCGTCGTCGTGCTGCTGTTGCTGCAGGGGTGCCGCCTGTGACGGCGCGCGTATGCCGCCGGGTAGGGCCGGCGGGCCGTTGTAGTCGCCGCTCATGAGGATGCCGCCAAAGTCGCGGTGGCGCTCTTGTTGGGGCGGCAGGTTCTTGTTGTTGCCCACGTCGACCGGGCTCGGCTGCGCGCTGCCTCCTCCTGCTGCGGCCGGGTGGGGTAGGCTCGGGGCTGACGCGGTCACGGGTGTCCGGGACTGCGATGGCGGCATCTCTGGTTGAGGGGTGGGCGTGGATGTCTTGGTCGGGTTCTTCTCGTCGCTCTGTTTCTGCTTCTTGCGCGCGAGCGTTTCTTTACGCTTGTTCACTGCTTGACGCATAGAGCCATTGGCCCATCGAGCTGAGCAGGGAAGTTTGTTAGTAGGGAGTCGTTGATGACTAGATAGAGACGCTGCTGGATTCTTACCCTTCATACTGGCGCTCATCTTCTCGCTCTTTGTCATGCTCGCGTAGTCCTTCTCGCTCAGGTCCTCGCCCTCGGCGGAAGAAGGCGCGGGAGTAGCGCGGCCTGACCCTGGAGGCTTAGAATTGCCCCTGCTGTTTGTTGACGGGAGAGACCCTGGGCCACCTGGCAGGCTACCCATCGGTGGGAATGGGGGGCCATTCGGCATCATAGGTGGCATGGACATGGCTGCGTGGGGAGAGGAGTTCACCGGGAACGAGAACTGTCCTGGGCCGGCTCCGGGCATCGAGTGAGGTTGGAGTGGCGCGCCGCCGTAAATGTGTTGCTCGTAACCAGTCTGTCCGTGGAAGCTCGGGGGCGGTTGAAGCGGCGCGAGCGGAGCTTGGTGTCCGGAGTGAGAATAAGACTGGTGGGGCGGTGGGGGTCCGTTAGGCTGGGGGGTCGCATTCTGGCGGTTTCTGTTAATAATCTTGATCCTCGGCTGCTTCTTCCTGGGAGACTGGGGAGGTTCGATATGGGGAGGATGTTCGACAGGGGCGTTGGTGTGAGGGGCGGAGAAGGGGTTCTGGGCACCAACCGGGTGAGGCGGAGGTGCTGGCGCCGGTCCAAGCCGCACTGGAGCAGGTGCAAGTAGTTGGCCAGGACCGCCTCCCGTCACGTTGATGAAGGGATTGTTTGGTGGGGCGAGGACAGGAGCGGCTTGCTGATGCATGTATCCGTGGCCGGGTGGCCCATAAGAGCTTCCATCGAGCTGAGATGGTGCGAAGTTAGACGGTGCGGAGGTCGGCTCCGGCTCTTGCTCCTTCTTGGCTCTGCGGCCTCTCTTTGGCCGTGGATCAGGATGCATATCTTTAATCGGATCAGCCAGTTCTGAATAATTCTTCCTCGGGCGGTGGCGAAAGGAGTAACTGCTTCCAACGGTGTGCATCGAGCTAGTTGACGATGAGGTAGATGGCCGGAAGTCTTCGGTGGGTGTGACGGTGTCGTCGTTTGTGGGGACGCTGCTTCCCGCGCTGTAGAACGTGTTTGGAGGGATCTCGACCTGCGTGGCGGCAGCAGACTTCCGGCCACGCTGCCTCTTGGGAGCTGGCAAAGTCGCGTCGCCTCCCTGCAGAAACGCGGCCTCAGCGGGAGGCGGCTGCTGCTGAGCCCCATCGAAAGACGAAGCAAGGTTATCTGCTGCGGCACCGCGGCGGCGCTTGCGGGTCTGTGGTTGCTCATCCTCCACTCCGTACAGCTCACGGTCCCTCGCGGCTTCGGCGTTGGCCATGGCTTCCTGCTCGGCCCTCTCAGCAGCTTCCTTCTCAGCGGCCGCTCTGGCCGCTGCTTCACGCGCAGCCTTGGCGCCGGGTTTCGGACCTCGTCGCTTCTTCACTGGCTGCTCTGGCGGTGGTGCTTCGGGCACTTCAGGCTTTTGGGCTGGAGTGCTGTCTTCCATAGCAGCTTGAGCCTCATAGTCACTGTCGAAGTTCTCGGCGCCCGCATTCTTTCTGCGGCGGCGAGTCTGCTTCGGCTTGACAGGCTCCAAAGGAGTGGGGGCTCTGCTAGCTTCCTTGCTGTCGTCCGACAGAATTCGCGGCTTACGAGTTCTCTTGCCTGTGACGACGCCCACTGGGTCGTCGACCGCAGCCTCGGCGGCCCGCTGGCTAAGCTTCGGCCTGTTGCGGAGTCGGTTGTTCTGAAGGCCATCTCGTTGCCCAATTGGGTCTTGCCTCCCGATCATACTTGGCCGTGGGTCCCATTCGAAACCATATGCCTGCGCTGCAACTTGATCTTGATTCCTCTCGTAGACTTCGGGGTTGCTCTCTGGATGCTTGAGCTTGTTCTCGTCGACCAAATTCGCACGAATGCCTTTGACCTCGAAGTCTCTCTTCTCTACAGAAATGGCCCCGTTCGTCTTGGCCATGTCCCTGGCCTCTCGGGCCATTAGAGCAGCATCGTGAGCGCGGCGACGAACAGCATTGTCTTCGTCTTCAGTGACGAGCTTCCGCTTCTTCCACTCATCTTGCCAGGCGCCCAAGGCATTGGCAGATGCCTCTAGAGCATTGAAGAGATCTTCAGTGGTCATGTTCTTGTGGTCATCGAGGACATTGACAAAGTCGGTGGGAGACCTGATGCGCGTAAATCTGAACTGTTTGCGTGCCTTGACTTTCCGAATTGGCTCAATCACCGGCTCTGGTGATGCGTTTCTGCTAGCAGGCAACGACTCAGCAGCCGGCGTTGGCATATCCGACATAGGCGCAGGGGTAGGTGCATTGGACCCTGAGCCACCATCGAGGCGAGACTGTCCCTGCTCTTGGCTGCCTGAATCTCGCTCTGGGGCAAGGGATTCGACGTCGTCGGCAGGTTCGCCTGGATCCTCAGAATTCTGCAGGTTCGGGGTTTCCCCAGGAGTCGGAACACCATAGTCCTGGGCGATTTCAGGGTATGCATCTTGAGCATCTGTATATGGCGTGAGAAAAGAAAAATCTCGAGGAGTGTGGGCCCGCATTGGTCGAGGCTGCGCGATAGTCTGAACTGTGGCTGTGACACGTCGCTTGCGAGGCACCCGAGGCTCTCGAGGCTCCTGTTCAATACTCTGTCGAATCTTTGGGGGCCTTCCCGGTCTTCGCTTCTTCGGCGTCTCAGGGCTCTCAGGCGTTGGCACTGAGGACGCAACAGGATTGACTTCAGTCTTGGCCTTTTCAGTCTTCTTACTCGTTGACGATCTCCTTTCTGATTGCGTTGGCAATTGAGACGAGTCTTCTTCGGTTGCACTTGAGTTTCCGACTAAGCGGCCCAAGCGCCTCTGAAGATAGCTTATAGTCAGCGATTGCAACATAACCGGGCCAACAGCAAATTCACTTGCCGAAAAACTTACGCGGGTGCGAGGAAGTGACATCGGTGTGTCTTGTTCATTTTGAAGAGACTCAGCTGCAGGCTCCTTCTGGTCGTCAGGCTCCGAGACCTTTGTCGGTTTCTCAGGCTGCGGCTCATCCACAACCGAAGAAATAGTATTTCTCAATTCTCTGGCGAGTGCTGAGTTTCCGATCGGTCCATCAGGAGGCATGTCCTGAGTGGCATCCGAATCAATTGATTCTTGAGAACTTGGTACTTTGAGGCCCTGTGAATTGTCTTGAAATGAAGTGGCAGCCATTTCAGTCCCAAAAGCCGCAGGTTCTGGATCCTGAGAGGACTGGACAGTAAATCGAGAATTATCAATCTCGGAAACTGCGGAGAGGGCCGAGTTAAGTTGCTGACCGAGATCTGGGAGACTAGGCACAGAATCCAGACTCTCTTTGTTCTCCTCTTTCTCCTTGACGTCTTCCTGACTGGGCTCGTTAACAGTTGGGAAAGTAAGTGCTTCTGATTGATTTGGTTCAGCTCCGTCCAAACTGGGTAGAACAGGCTCTTCCTTTTCGGCGAAACTTGTTGAGGGCTCGTTTTCTTGTCCCATAAATGTCGGGGACGCAACCTGGGTCCCGGTGAAATTTGATGGCTGAGCATGCCTACTTTGAGACGGCGACTGGCCAGAAATGTTGCTTGCAGTTTCTGAGGGTTGACTACTCGAGGAGCCAGTGAACTGCATGGTCAACGGTGCGCCAACCTCGATAGTGTCTTTTAGCTCCGTATCAGAGGGTTGCTGGTCGGGTGATTCAGCCGGCCTCGCAACGGGTGCAGATATTGACTTTCTCTGCTGAGTCCTGCGGCGTTGAGGTTTGGGCGACACAGTCCGTTGCTTCTCAGGCCTGACCCGTTTGGTGGGAGCAGTTGAAGGTGGCTGTGGTGCCTCATCGTCGTTGTGAGGGTCGACGATGGACCGTCGCTTGCGGGCGCCACGAGCACCGGAGACAGTGATCTCAGTCCTGTCGTCCTGCAGCTCCTTGGGGGCCTGTTCCTCTTCGTTGTCGTCGTTCATTTGGGCGTAGTCAATACGTACCCTTTTCCGCAGTGAGTGGCCGCCCTTGACTTTTGCTTCGTCCTGGCGAGAAGAACCGTCGGAGGGATACTCCAGGGTCCGGGCTCGCTTGCGGCCGGGCTCATGGCGGGGATTCTCGGGAGTGGAGAAAGTGAACGAGTGATTAAGAGGCTGTTTGGGCACGCGGTCTGAGCGAGGAGCAGCCCTGTGGTCGTCGAGGCCCATGGCGTCCGAGGCCACAGACGGGAAGTCTGCAGACGTGGGCGATGAGAGGTAGGGATGAGATGGGGTGTGGTGGTTGGCGGCTCTCACGCGACCTCGGGTGGAGGAGGGCGTGCGGGCGTTGATGGAGGAGGGCTCGTCCCCAAAGTTGATGATGTTTGTGAGCGAGACAGGCGAGCTGCTGTGAGTATGGTGGTTGCCCGAGGAAGAGGAGGGCCGACCTGCTCGAGATGAGCCCCGAGGCCTGCCTGGACCTCTCCTGGCACCGCGCTGTTGCTGAGACTGATGAGACTCCATCTTGGTCTGCATGCAGCCAATCAGACGGCCCCGCCCGGGCTAGAGAAAGGACAATAGGGAGAAAAGCCGGCCGCTGCTATTGAGAAACTGGGTCAGATGCCAGAGGTCAGCCCGGCCCCTTCGCGTTTATTCCATCGACCTGGGGATAGAGAAGCAGGCCAGGAGCAAGATGCAAATTTGCAGACGCTGCCTCAATGGGTGAGCACAATGGGGGCTGCGCAGGCCATTGCTGAGTAGAAGGAGTGTGTGGTGAGGTAGGGTACGGTATTTACGTGTCAGATGAAAATAGCAGTGTGAGATGACATGAGCAGCTTGGCTGGGCTGGGTCGCTGCCACTACTGGCCACTACCACCCTTTTTTTTTTTGCCGCACTGCAGCCAGCAGAGGCACTGCAACTGCCCTGCAGCACTGGCTGCACAGCAATGCAGGCCAAAGCACCAAAGCACCAAAGCACTGCGCTCACTCACTCACTCGCTCGCTCGCTCACTCCTCACCCCTTTGGCCGAGCACCCGGAATGGGAACTTTTACGTACCTCTGAAATACCAGGAAATAGAAAAATGATATCTCAATGTAAGTCAGAAAGTGCCGCCGTGAAGTGCAGGAGGCCGTCGAGGGCAGAAGGTGCCAATATCCCAATGCGAAACGCGAGGGCTGTCGCTGCTGGTGGCTCCTGATCAAGACGGCTTCGGAATTTTTGGAGCCTCTTCTTGTCATGGCCTGCAACCTGCAATAAGCCCCTAGGGCGCTCGGGCCACTCTGAACTCTGGCAGTGCGGAGGTACAAGCTTCTACGTGAACATGACCGCCTCGGGGGAAGTATTCTGGCTCTAGCCAATCATCTTTCAAGGACTCATGCTAGCCTCATGCTAATCGTTCCGGGACTAGCGCCATTTCGCTGCTTCTTGTTTCCCATTGTCCTGGAGCCCTGGTCATGGGCCAATGGGTCCCCTGCTGCTGCAGCTGCACCTGCGTTGACGTAGCGGATCAGTGCGGGCATGTTGCGTTTGACGGGAAGCTCAACCACCACCAACAACAACACCACTTCAGACTAACACCCTCGGCTGCAACGACTTGCCAACATCAACAGCTTGGGGCAAAGCACCCACGAACTACAATTTGCCATATTCCCTGTCTATACTTCTGTGAAGTCGTTTGCTCTCTGCTACTGCCAACCATCAACCGCCATAGCAATCCATCATGGCTAGCAAGCGCGGCACCAAGTCTTCCGCCGCCGACGAGCTCGACGAGCTGTTCGAGGGCATCGGCGACGATGCTGCAGCCCCCAAGAAGCCCGCAAACAAGACTCCCACTTCAGCGAAGCAGAAGCCAGGCGACGACATCCTGGCCGAGCTCGAGAGCGAGCTGGGAGACAAGGTCCCATCACGACCACACACCCCGCGCGTCAGGGAGCCCTCAAAGCCCGCCAAGCGTATCGGAACGCCCACCACAGATGCTGGCCGTCCGTCAACCGAAGAGCCCAAGTCCGCCCTCCCTCGGAAGTCGGGAGAGAGCGCCCGATCACTCCACGCGAGCTTCACCCCCAGCGCCACCTCCTCCGAGCTGCAGGACACCGAGAAGACCAAAGGCACTGTTGAGCAGCAGCAGACAACAACGGCAGCTGGCGGCGGCGGCGGTTGGTGGGGCGGGATTCTGTCAACCGCTTCGGCTGCCATGAAGCAGGCTGAGGCCGCCGTCAGTCAGATCCAGCAGAACGAGGAGGCCAAGAAATGGGCGGACCAGGTGCGAGGCAACGTCGGCGCACTTAGGGGTCTGGGTAAGTTGGATTCCTACCACTCCATTCTATACAATCCAGGAGGAAAAGAAAGAGCAAGACGAGGACTCACGGCACAATGCGACCCGCTTCGAGTGATCGGACCCTACACGCGCCGTCGCTACTACAAGTGTCTCCGACAGGATCGCTTAATAGGGCTGCGAAAAGGGATCATGAGAGAAAAGACTGCCGATAGGAGGGCTATATAGGAAACACATGTGGCTATGGGTAATACCCGTTGCTTCTCATGGGGTTGGTTCAAGGCTAGGATGTGTCCATGCTAGCTGGACTGACCATAGTACACGCACTGCGATAGTATCGTCATCTCAAGTGGGATGGATGCTGTGTCCGCGTGGCTTGGTACCACCAGACCATCTTCTCGATCGAACCATTCAGCCTCCGGCCTCAGTGGGTACTGAGATGTGGGCCAGCAATGCGGTGCAGTCGACAGACCCGTATTCAACCTCGATTCCACTGTTCCCACCGGCACGGCTACCTTAGCGCGATTGAGCATGCAAGGCTGACACTTACATTCTAGGTGACGGAATCGCACACAGGGCGCTCCCTACCCTGACTGATATTATGAACACCCTCGCGCCTCCCATCTCCCAGCATGAGCGGCTTCTCATCCACATCACCCACGACCTCGTCGGCTACCCATCGCTCGACCCCATTATCTACGGTGTTTTCAGCCGTGTTATGGCACAGGTTGAGGGCGGCGACCTGATGGTAGTACAGCGTGGGCACGAGAACACCATCAAGTCACCATCCAACGAGAAGAGCGGCTTCTTCTCTGGCGGTCATAGCACAGCCGGCTGGCGCGATGGCCCCTGGTGGAGGGACGTAGGCTCGCCACGTGATCTCGGCCTCATCAAGGGTCTGACTGAGGGCACCAAGCTCTGCCGCGCCAGCGCCGATGCCTACTCCACTGAGTACTTTGCGGCGTCGGGCGGGATCGAGGGCGCCAGGCAGCGCGCCATCGAACCCGTCAGCGAGACCAACCCGGTCCGCAGCTCAGACCTCTTCCTGTCCGTCCAGGCCATCGTCACCGACGAGGACAAGGAGCTCTTCGCGGGCGGCGCCTCCAGCGAGAAGGAGAAGGAGGAGTCGACCGTGGCTGAGGAGGACAGCAACGACTCCCAGGTGTGCTTCGCGGTCTTCATCCTCGACCCCGTGCACGAGATCCAGTTCAGCGCCGTCAGCCAGGCCGTGCCTGCCCGGTGGATCCGCTGGCTCGACGCCCCGAGCCCGCTGACGCCCGGGAGCAGTAACGACGGCAGCGGCCGCGGCGAGGTGGAGAACGTGCCCGAGGAGATCCGGGACATTGTCGAGAGCGGCGGCGTCGACCCGCGCGAGTGGGTGGCCGAGTGGGTCGAGGAGGCGCTCACGCTGTCCGTGGGCGTGGTGGCGCAGAGGTACGTCGCGCGGCGGATGGGAGTTGGCGAGGGCGGCATCGGTAAGGGTAAGCGCAGGATGGAGGAGGTTGTCGCTGAGGGCGGCGGTGAGGCTGCTCGGGCTGGTGTTATCTGAGCTCGTGGCTGCTGAACTGCGCGTATCGTGGCCTCGAGAGGCCGGCTTGGCTTGTGACTGTACTGGGATGAATACATCATGACATTGGCGAGTACACTAGGATTACGAGCCTGTCATTGATGATGTGATAATATGCTGGTGTCATGGGAGTCTGGTATTTGGCCCTAGGATATTCCTACAACACGTCTCAATTTCAAAAATTATGCTTAATGTTGAGCACAGTTGGATTGACTTGTGGTCTATCGCATAGTACGTCCATGTGTGCTATACCTTCGCAAGTTTCAGAGGCAACCTGCCAACTGCAGTCCTGAGCCATTCTTGAGAACTATTACTTTATCTGGAAGTAAAATCACGGAACGCACATGTTGAATTCGATATTCTGGGAAGTCAAAACAGACATGGGACCTAGTTCTCTACACAAAAGCGCACGTATCTTATGGGACTGGAATGGCATCTGCATATCTGGTCTTCCTCAACGCATTGAACAAACTCCATCAGCAGGTGATACTAGCCACCCATTTCTTTCAGCCACGCCATCAAACTCGTTCTTTCACATGTTCACTAGGCTAGTTTCGATCAATCCATTGATTGAAGTAAAATGATAATCCAGGGCCTCTGATAATCCCAGTGACTTTTGAGATTCTTGATAGCCCAAGCGAGTCTATCAAGACATCTTCACCACTCTACAGAGTATATGAGGATTTCCTCCGTTGTGATTCCGAGAAGAGACGTACTAATCACACATACTCAAAGATCTGAGATCCCTGCGAGGGGAAGAGTGAAACAAAGAATCGATGAGCTTTTGCGAGGTCTGTCATTGTCCGCAATTATTCCGAATATCCTCCACACCCCATCACCCCCCTGATGTGCGAGTCGATATCCTTGCTCTTTCTAGACAGCTCCGCTCTTTCTCCCGACGTGCCAACCAATTGAATGTATGTGATTGCTGGGTGTTCCATTGTTGTTGGAGGGCGGGTGACTGCATATCGGGATCGGTTGGTTACAGTTAGCATTTACTGATCAAGACATCATCGCGAGGTGGCGCTCGCCAAGATCTGTCAATCGAAGCTTGGCCGATCGGGTCGATCGTCTCGATCCTGGGCGCGCCGGGGCTCGTTTGGGACTGTCGGCCGATTCAAACCTGCGAGATACTGCAGAAATTTCCTAGTGCTTGAATCACACGACAACTGGAAAAACAGGGGTTTGCCACTCATCCTTAGGTACATCAATATATCAACACCGCCTTTGACTGCACAAGTCTACCTCGGTAACTAATACGCTTGGGCGCGTCACCCCGAGCTATACTTCCGGCCGAACTGGAGATATGTAAACATGATACGCGACTGCCAGGCTTCGCAAAAGTCTTTGTTGAGTCAGCATGAGCTCTCAGGTGTTTGTAAGCTTTCAGACCATGGGTACATGCACTTTCATGTCGCCTTGGAGAAGAATCGCAGATTATGCTGGTTGTCGTATCTATCTTGGAATCTCAAAAATCAACACTGTTTGGAAGATTTCAGGAAGAAGAGCTTTGGTCAAGACTCATTGACGTGGGCCAATGTTCAAACAACCCTCGTATTCCGGTGGTTTTTTTTTTTTTTTTTCGGTTTTTGCTCCATAACACAAAAGCTGCTCTCGGGATATGTGTACGTTTTTCCTCGGTTTCATGGAGTGCCATATCAATTCATGAGAGGCTTTTGAAATGCTACAAGATTTACATCTCGCGGATGCCAATTTTGGAAACCATGTACATACCTAGATAGACAAACGGACTCATGGCTGTGCGTACGATACCCATGGTCCAGCCCTTCAATCAATTTATAATTATATACCACGTGCTACAGCAGTGTAAATTTAGAAGAAGAAAAATCAAGCCTGTTGCAGTTGACTGACTAGGGCGCAGATCCTAGCAGGGGTTTACGTTTATAACTTTTGAGAAAGACCCGAACCTAGACTGTGCGCTCTTGCGCCATTGCGGATAGCTTCGACGTGATACCAGCTTTTGCCTTCTTAAATTCCACTTAATTACGTTTCACGTCACACTGATTCGACATGTTATTTTTTTTTTATCTCCAGCCCTAGCGAAGTAAATCGCAGATTTTTGTCAGGCATGGTCACACGAGCGCGGGAACAGCCGATATGATTACAGCGCTCGCTGTAACATCCCCACGGCCTGATCCCGGGCCCCATGCTTAGAGCCATGGCGATTGTGCAGGCCACTATGGTGAGCTCGACTGGAACCCCGGCAAAGGACCGAATGCCCACCATCACTCCCCCCGACTCAGTAAAAGTCACTGGAGTTTCCTCTACCCAAAGACAAGCTTTTGAGCCGGAAGCGCGCAGCGCCTTGGCCAAAATTAGGAATGAGTGGGCCCCACTGCCCGCATCGCCTCCACAATTCCGACGTCCACTCTACCTCCTTCGGCCATGCCTATTTTGATACTGCGACTCTGGCTTATCTCCTCCGAGATATCTCGCACACCTGGCCCGGCCAATGATATGCCCATGGGATGAATGATGCGATGCCGCGACTTGCGTGCCGCACATCGCGGTCCGGGGTTGGGAGGCAAGCATTGCGCGGCACTGCCGAGGCAGTGACACCTGCGCTGCTTGCCACTTGTCCCACGACTGTCCGGCAGTGTGATATCTTAAATGCAAGGCCATTTATCTAGTTCTTAATGGCTTTCATGTTCGTTTCCGTGGTTCGACGTCCTTCAGAAACACTTCCCTTCCTGTTTCCCCCCCAGGCCACTGCCCAAGATCAGTCCGAACGTGCGGACGGTTCTTCGCCATGGCTACTGAGATCCACCAGGTCGGGTCCGAGACCCCTCCTTCCTCCGAGAAGGACCGCATTGATGAGAAGAACACTGTCATCTCCGAGGATGTAGAGGGGAACTCTGACGAAGAGAGCAAGCGCCTGGTGGCAGACCGGGCAGAAGCAACAGAGCTCACGCCAGTCGAGGCTTTCAAGTGGAATGTTGAGGGCGACCAGTCACCATGTATGCTCATTGAAAGCCCATTAATTTCAGACAACGGGAATACTGACTTCCATACCTAGTCCCAGAAGTCGCAGCCTGCGTGCCTAATACAGACGATCCAAGCCTGCCCTGCAACAGTGCGTGCTGTCCCTTGCCTCCCACGAAACCTGTCGCTGGGAGATTCACTGACTGTCTCTTAAGCTTTCCGTGCCTGGTTCCTCACAACTATCTTCGTGATCATCTTTGCCGGCGCAAATCAGTTCTTCGGACTTCGGTACCCGTCCTTATCTATTGGCTATGTCGTCGCACAGCTTCTAGTCTTTCCAATCGGCCGGGCCTGGGAGATCCTCCCTCGATGGAGACTACCACTTGGCCCTCTCTCTTTCGATATCAACCCGGGCCGGTTCAGCATCAAAGAGCACGCCCTGATCGTCATCTGTGTCAACATCAGTGCCAGCACAGCTTATGCGTCGGGCGCCCTGGTTTCAATCATAAGTCCCGTCTACTGGGATCGTGATTTTGGCGCGGGGTTCTCCTTCATTTTCCTACTGACCACACAGATGCTCGGCTTCGGCCTCGCTGGCCTTGCGCGTAGATGGCTCGTCTACCCTGCCGCGCTCATCTGGCCGTCTACGCTGTCCTCGGCTGTTCTTTTCCGTGCCCTGCATGAGCCGCAGGACAACTCGCCAGCAAACGGATGGACGATATCACGATATCGGTTCTTCTCGTACTTCACAGTCTTCGCTTTCGTGCTCTTCTGGTTCCCTGATTACATCTGGACGAGTCTGAGCACCTTCGCATTCGTCACCTGGATCGCCCCCCATAACCAAAAGGTCAACACCATCTTCGGGATGAACTCTGGACTGGGTCTCCTGCCAATTAGCTTCGACTGGACGCAGATCAACTACGCCGGCTACCCCCTGATCACGCCGTTCTATATCACCTGCAACGCATTTGCTGTAGTGGTGCTCTTCTACCTGTTCCTCTCGCCAATACTGTACTATACAAATGTATGGCAAAGTGCATATCTGCCACTGCTCTCCTCGAGCACCTTCGACAACACCGGGTCCTCGTACAACATCACGCGGGTCGTCGACGAGAATCTCAATTTCGTGCTGTCCAAGTACGAAGAGTACTCGCCAATGTACATCTCGATGTCTTATTCGTTGACGTATGCCCTGTCCTTCGCCGCCGTCACTGCTATCGTTGTGCACACGTACCTGTACAACGGCACTGAGATCTGGGCCAAGTTCAAGAATTCGAGGCATGGAGGGGAGGACATCCACAAGCGATTGATGAACAACTACAAGGAGGTGCCGGACTGGTGGTACGGTGCCTTGACCGTGGTGATCGTGGCGCTCGGGTGCCTGACTGTCAGCTATTGGGACACCGGACTGCCAGTCTGGGGATTCATTGTGGTGTGCTTCGGAATGGGAGTTCTCTTGATCGTACCCGAGGGGATCCTTGAAGGTACCACCAACCAGAGAGTGTAAGTTGGCAACCCTGACACGGCTAGGAATTTTAATACTGACGACGATCTTAGTTTCCTCAACATCATCACGGAGCTCATCGCGGGCTATGCGTGGCCGGGCCGAGCCATTGCCAACATGTGTGTGAAATGTTATGGGTACAACAGTGTCAAGCACGGTATGGACTTTGCGCAAGATTTGAAGCTAGGACAATACATGAAGATCCCTCCTCGGGTCCTTTTCGTTGGCCAGATATACTCGTCGATTTTGGCGACTGCCACGCAAACTGGAGGTTAGTCTTCAATGCTCAGTCTAGCCTTTTGAGATGATTCTGTGCTGACAGATACCAGTCCTACGCTGGATGATTGGCAACATACCCAAGCTCTGCCACAGTGACAACACGCAGCGCTTCACCTGTGCCGGAGCCAAGGTTGTCTACAACGCCTCCCTGATCTGGGGCACGATCGGACCGCAGCGCATGTTCCAGGTCGGACAGATCTATCACGCGACCGTGTACTTCTTCATCATCGGGCCGGTCGTGACGGTTCTGGTCTACATGATCTACAGGCGGTACCCAAATTCCTGGGTGCGCTACATCAACGTACCCATATTCTTCAATGCCGCTGGCAACATACCGCCGGCCAACACCACGCAGTACAGCCTGTGGTTCATCTTTGGGTTCCTGTTCAACTATCTGATCCGCAAGAGGGCCTTCGCCTGGTGGAAGAGGTACAACTATCTGCTGCAGAGTGCTATGGACACCGGTACGGCGATTGCCACGATTGTCATTTTCTTTGCCCTGAGCTACCACAATGTGAAACTCGAATGGTGGGGGAACACAGTCGGCTCGGACACTGATGACGCAAATTCTGTGCCGTGGCTCACGGTGCCGGACGGTGAGATCTTTGGGAAAGGCCCAGGACAGTTCTGATCCGATGTAATTATGGATTATTGAAGCATTCAGATAGCATATTCGGAGTAAGGATGGATAATTACAATCTTAGATCAGTGTTGACCTTCCTACAAACTCCTGCACTCCACGATCTTGACCGTCTGCACCGGGCGATCCTGCATCTCCGTCTTGACACCACCAATCTTCTTCAGCGTCTCCATGCTGCCCTGCGAGCCCGCCGGAATCCTCCCGAAGACGGTGTGCTTGCCGTCCAGGTGGTCGCACGCGCCGAGAGTGATGAAGAACTGGCTGCCGTTGGTGCCGGGGCCAGCGTTGGCCATGCTCAACACGCCTGGTCCGTCGTGCGACAGGCCCCGGACGATCTCATCCTCGAACTTCCCGCCCCAGGCCGACTTGCCGCCTGTGCCGTCGGCGCGGGTGTAGTCGCCGCCCTGGATCATGAAGCCCTTGATGACACGGTGGAAGATGCTGTTGTCGTACTTGCCCGCGTTGGAGAGCGTGATGAAGTTCAGGCATGTCTAGATGAAATTTCTATAAGAGGGCCCATGCAGACCAAAAATTGATCGAACCGAGGAAATTACATACCTTGGGAGTTTGTTCGGTGTACAACTCAAGCTCAATATCGCCGAGGTTTGTTTTCATCAGTACGCGTTGTGGCAATGGGCCACTAGCCCCCTCTCCCTCCGCCAGAAGCGGAGGTTCGGATTTGAAAAGCTTCTTGAAGAAGGACATTATGTATTTAGTGTTTCGATTGTGCTGAAGCTGGAAGTCAATCTGCTATGCCAGCGATTTGCAAGTGGCGTCGGAGAAGTCCTTCACCGCTTATTGTCAAACGCGAAGATTCCCTACCCGTGAATATAGTATCGCATTACGTAACCCAGTTTTTACAGTACAACCACAAGAACTAAGCCGAAACGAACCAGAAGATTGAGCAACAGCTTGATTCTCTC
The DNA here is from genome assembly GCA_013435955.1 of Diaporthe sp. HANT25. Classification (NCBI taxonomy): domain Eukaryota; kingdom Fungi; phylum Ascomycota; class Sordariomycetes; order Diaporthales; family Diaporthaceae; genus Diaporthe; species Diaporthe sp. HANT25. The sequence continues at coordinate 473,221 of JACBFG010000007.1, read as the reverse complement.
AACGGGCAGGAGCGATCTCGAATGCTGCGACTGGCACGGAAGTCCCCAAGCAGTACTTCGAAGCTGTGGATAAGGCCTGCCGGACCTGCCGGCGAGTTGACCCAATCTTCGGACCTTTTGCCCCTCGCGTGCTTACGACTGCAGCTTGCATCTTTCCGGCGGGGCCCACGTTGCCAGCCCGTAGTTCATATATATCACTTCGCAGGCCATTCATTCTTTCTGTACTCGATGCCTGGGCATATGAGAACATCAGTCCGCATCTTTCTGCAGTGCTTTATAGTTGTGTCCATCATGTTATTTGGGTTCCGGCATATCTTCCCTGCCCTCCTCGCTTCACAAGTCGGAGGTACAAGGGCGACACAGGTTGTCTTGAGCGATGGCTCCGCTGAGCAACCCCAGACCGGCAATGTCGCTTATACGCTTCCCACTGAGCGCACCTTTCTGTTGAACGTGCCAGCTGCATATAACCATGAAGAACCGCATCCCCTCGTGTTATCATTCCACGGAGGTCAGTCGCCGATAGGTTTGTATTCAGGTCGCCCACAGGCATTTGCTCACGCGTATGACAACAGCTGGCGGATTCAGTGAAAAGCAACAGCGCATCACCGAGCTCTCCGATCCGTCCCTAAACATAGCAGGGAAGCCATTCCTCACGGCATACGCACAGGGCGTGAACAACACGGAATGGAACATGAGACACATCTGGAAAGGTGCACCGTACGAGAACAGTTCAGTCGACGACATCGCCTACGTCTTTGATATCATCAAGACCATCTCATCCACATACACCGTCGACAGATCCCGCATCTACGCATGCGGAAAGTCCAACGGCGGAGGCTTCACGAGCCTCCTGGCATGCCGACCAGACACCTCCAGCGTCATCGCGGCGTTCGCACCCGTCAGCCCGGCGCTCTACCAGGGCACGTTTGCCTTCCACAACTGCACTCCCTCCCGGCCGGCGCCGATATTCCACGTCCACGGCATCGAGGACGTCATCACCCCGTTCTACGGGCGGACGCCCGAGGAGGGCAGCTTCGGCCCGGAGCCGGATGTGAGGCTGTGGCGGCGGCAGTGGGCGGAGCGCAACGGGTGCGCCAAGGGAAAGTACCCTGGCCAGTTCCCTCAGCCTGATAGTGTTGAGGAGGTCCACCCGGGCGCGTGGGAGGAGGTCTGGGACTGTCCCGGTGCCGAGGTCAGGGCCCTGAGCATTGAGGGCTTGGGACATGCCTGGCCTTCGACCATCGGGTTGGACTTGGCTGGGCGGCCTAATCATACTGCGAATTTTAACCTGACTAACCAGCATCTGGTGCAATTCTTCTCTAGGCACACCCTTGAGAAGACTTCTGAATGAGTGGAGGGTTAGTCCACAGCCCAACATTTTTTTACTCTATCCACATGGCTGAGTACCTGGGTATGTTTTTTAGACCAGGCGTCCATTTCTGGTTTATTGCGACTATCGAAGCTTGCATAGCATAGTATAGAGCCTATATAGTTGATTTGTTCTCACAATTTATGTTGCGTCGATTGAACGTGCAGTACTTGACCTCGGCACGAATGATGCCCAGGTGCTCATTCCCAAGCTTGGTGCGTGCGGCTACATTTGGAGAGAAAACGAATTAGACAATACTTCACAGATATTTTATCAGGTTGCAAGAGCCGATTACAAACTCATCCCGGAATTGAGTTCCAATTTGCCACACTGGTTGCCCTAGTCCCGTCAGCAAATCTGCAGTCATGAGTGTCAGCCTCCGGTGTCATCCCGGCCTACAGTGCCGCCCCAATAACCCAAATCAAACAACCATAACAGCAAGTTCGGAGTTCATGGCAAAGCTTGACGTCGGAAACCCAATCCGGTCGAGTGTTCCTGACATCTTCGGTTCCCGAGTTTCGTCGAACACTAAGCCATTCCTGAGCCATGCCACAGCCATGTCAAATCAGGCAGATACTTTTGCTTTACATTTCAAAAAGTCGAGGCCGCCAAGATTCTTGGCCCTTTTCTAGAAATTCATTCAGCTGTGAGGCGTCCACAGGCTTCAATAGTCCGCCCCTATCGGCATAATTGGCGATGGACTCCTTTCTCAGCCACCTCCTCAGAGGGCTGAAACTACTTCCTTCGCTCTCCATCGGCGCCTTGGCACTGTTGATTGGATACGTTGCGGTAAACGAGTACCTGCGCCGGAAGAGTATGATATTTGGTCTTGCGAGCCCACCGCAAAGCATTGTTTTCGGACATCTGCCACATTTTGCGCACAAGGGCGTAGCAGAGCCATGTCGCGAGTGGTCGAACAAGTACGGGCCTGTGTATCAGATCAAATTGGGGAACATTACCGCGGTCACGGTCAACACGGCGGCGGCAGCCAAGAATATCTTCAGCCACCAAAGCCATGCTACGAGCTCCAGGCCTGAATTATATACCTTACACAAAGTACGTCCAAGAGATTCAAAATACTATACATTCAAGCTGAAGGGAATTTAATACGTCCCGCGCTAAAATACTCTACCCCAGCTCGTCAACAATGCCTCGGGAACGCCCATTGGACAGACTCCGTACAACGACTCATTGAAGAGACGCCGCCGAGCTGCGGCTGCGGCTTTGAACAGGCCGATGGTACAGACATATGTAAGTGACTGATTAGAGAAGTCATTGGATGCCATGCGTGGAAAATGTCGCTCGGGTGTGGACCCGAACAAACACAGCTGACCTGAGTCTCCTGTTTGCCATAGGCCACGCATCTGGATGTAGAGACTCGGCACTTCATCAAGGACCTGCTACACTATGGTAACAATGGCGCCGTCTCAATAAACCCAATTCAAGCCATACAACGCATGTCACTCTCCTTAGTCCTAACACTCAACTGGGGCGTCCGGATGCGCTCCCAAGACGACGCCCTCTTCTCGGAAATCGTCCACGTCGAAGAAGAACTCAACCACTTCCGCGGCTCCAGCGCCTCCCTGCAGGACTACGTGCCCCTCTGGCGCCTCTTCCCCTCCAGGTCGGCCCAGGCCATCGCCCTTCGCAACCGCCGCGACGCCTACATCCTGAAATTCGACCGGGAGCTGCGCGAGCGCGTGAAGACCGGCACGCACGCCCCGTGCATCCAGGCCAACGTCATGGTCGACCCGGACGCGAAAGTCAGCGAGGAGGAGGTCAGGTCCATAAGCCTGTCGATGCTGTCGGCCGGGTTCGAGACGGTGGGCGCGACGGTCGCGTGGAGCCTGGGGTTCTTTGCTGCGCACCCTGAGATTCAGGACAAGGCGTGCCGCGAGATTGGTAGGATGTACGGGGAGGACCGGCCGTTGTGCGATCCGCTGGAGGATATGAAGTGTGAGTATGTGGCGGCGTTGGTGAAGGAGTGCTTGAGGTATTTCTGTGTGGTGCGGATGAACCTGCCCCGGTCGACGATCAGGGAGGTGGAGTACGACGGGAAGATCATCCCGGCTGGGACGATGATGCTTTGTAACAACATGGCTTGTAACTTTGGTATGTGTCTTCCCAACCTTCATGACATGATGCCCTGACTGACCTTCAGACCCTGCATTGTGGCCTGACGCCGAAGTCTTCCGACCGGAGAGATGGATCGAGCACCCCGATGCGCCGCTTTTCACGTACGGCCTCGGTTACCGGATGTGCGTGGGTGCGATTCTGGCAAACAGGGAGTTGTACGTCATCTTCATGAGGATACTTCACAGCTTCAGGGTCGTGCAGGACGGGAACTTCGAAGACAACCCGATTACTGGCATCCGGGACGCCCGGGAGCTCGTGGCTATGCCCAAGCCGTACAAGGCATATTTCATCCCCAGGCATCAGGTATCTTTAGAATCTGCCCTGGCTGAGTGAGATTATGACAAGTCAAGATATTATGTGGCTCGGGATTGCATTTCCCAAGCGTGGTAAAAGTGCTAGGGCCGCGTTGATTGTCCATCAATGGCATGTATTGATATTTCAAGACTGACTTGGATTTAACTACACCCGCAACTTTGGTATCACTCCGTCACTGAGAATGAAAAAGTGTTCTATACATTTGAAGCCACCCTGGTCTGGATTGAATGACTCGTTGGGAGCCTGTCAGGGCCGCATCTGTGGGTAAGGGGACAATAAACGAAAACAAATCACGAGCAACAACGAAGGATTCTTGATCATCGGTAACTCCGTTCATTTCTAAAAGTTCGCGATCCTTGGAACTGCGTTATTTTCCTCCTGATCAATACCTAGGTAACCGGAGATACGTGAGCGCTTGACGCTTCGAGCTGTTGTGGCTTCATCGCTTCATCTTGAGACAGGCTGGAACATAATGTTAAAGGCTTGGACGTCACTGAATGGGGTAATAGTGACAGCGGATCAATTTTGGGTATTCAGCAGCTTTGAAACCACGGTGCCACAAGGTTACAACGCAAACTCTTTTGACTCGATGGTATGAGAATGGAGGGGGAGGCTGATTGGTATGTTCTCCTGGCCAAGGGCTACAGTATAGTTTGATCCACACAGATGGAGCTGTAGGATGCCACAAGCACAGTCACACCACGTCAACGAAAGTGCTGGTGCGGGAGGCCTTCCGGGACTGGTATATCAGAGAGGCCGTAAGCCTGCGAGGCCCAGCTTGTTGTGTTACCCATGCGTCTCCCTTGGCAGATAATCATCGACGATATTACTCGTCCGGCTGTTGTAAACAGTAGAGTGACCAGTTAGTGTCAAAATGTGTAGTTTGTCGGCCATGCCAGGCTCGCGGCATACAAGAGTTGGGGGTACGGTAGGGTTTGACCCTGGATCAGCCCAACGTGTGGGGAGTGCGGAGCTTCTGGACTCCAGAGCTGCGGTCTCGCGTAGACAGCCTGCAACTGGAACTCTCCATCCTTTTTACACTTCTCATCCTCAGGCACCCAGCAACGCAGCCTGCCTATTGTCCACACACACGCACGCACGAACCGAGGCTCATACGACAGGAGAGACAGGACCACGCAAGCACACGTGCCTGTCCTACGACCAGTCAGAGGTCACCGCCCTTTTAGGTTTGCCCTGGTCCTGAAAACAAACCGCGCGACACATGTTGTTACCCACGACTATATGGAGGCGCTGCTTGGCAAAGTCTTGGACACGCGACGGTGACGAATGCTTGTGCACAAAGCCAATATTAGCCAATTTCCTAGCGTCAAGGCGCCCCTGAGGACTGGCTGGGAAGAAAGAAAAAACATGGAAATGGAGACTTGAGACTGGCGAGCAGAACAATAACAAGGCAGAAAGGCAGACAAGGCAGATGGACAGTCGACGTGCAAGCGCTCGAAGCTATCCACTTGTGGCCGTCATGCCTGCGTGCACCCAGCTGGAGCCAGTGCATCCTGCAGCAAGCCGGTGAGATTCCCGCCCCCACAGGGCCACAGGGACACGAGACCACAGCGCAACAGTGCCACAGAAGTCGAAATATAGCTGCAAGTGCATCTGATTCCTGCGCCCAGCAGGCAAAGGGGAACACAACAGCGCCTGCCTTGGGGCGCAATCTTTCTGCTGCGCCAGATCTGGGGGCAGCAAAGGGGGGATTATTTTCGAGTTTCCAAGGGGCTTCTGGGCATCGGGGGTATTCAAATTTGGAGGCAGCCCGCCAAGCAGGCCACGGGTAACCGCCAAGCAGCGCCAAGTAGGGCCCGAAAATGCCTGGAATAATCCACACCCACACACACGCACACACACACACACGACCTGAACCGCAGACTTGCAGCTGCAGTGCCGCCCGGAAAAGTGCTGCTGCTGCTGTGGCTCCAATCAACAATGGCGGCGGGCCAGGCCTGTCAGAGTAGCATGCCAAGCTCGTGGGCTTGACGAGCAGGATGTAAATCCGCCCATCCATGGATCCTGAGAGATGAGCTGGCCTGGGGATCGGGCCCCCTGGATGGGATGATGGGAAACGAAAAAGGGATCAGACTGAGGTTCAGTCAGGTTCAGGTTCAGGTTCAGGTACAGGTACGCAAGTGCGTAAGTAACGTACGCCCAGTACGCCCAATGTTGTTTTTTGTGTGTACGACGTACTTCGTTCCCTTCCTCCCCCTCCCCCTTCGGCAGAGAGAGAAGCCACGACGACGCACAACGGCAAAGTACAGACAGGGAGGGCTGATATTGTCTCAGATATCACCTTGTTTCTTCCCTTCCCTTGGTCTTTCCTTTTCCCGATCAAGATTCAAGATTCACCGAAATCTTGCTTCGTCTCGAATTCCCAGCCTTGTTTCCCCTGGTTTTCCCTGTTTGGGTTGTTTGTTTGTTTTCCACCTTCTCCTTCCCTCCTTTGCGCCTTCCCCTGGCTCACTCACTCACCTTTTTCTCACTTCACTCCTTCCAAACGTCCCCAGTTGCCCTGTGTCTGACGTATCACTCACTGCTTTGGGAAACGTCTCACACCTCACGACTGGGCTTGATGGGCTTGTGCAACCCACCTGCTTCTCACCCGCACACCTCTCAACGAATACATTATCGAATCAGCTGCTCTCAATTGCGGAGCTGTTCTGTGGCCTGATCCTTTCGCACGACCCAGGCGCACTGGCAGGCAGTGTCAACGGACACACTTTTACCTGGCGCATCCTTGGAGCGCGACAACATAACATCAACTACATCATACCCAGCATGGCTAGTAACACAGGGTCTGAGTGGGAGAACGCCACAACCGTGGTGGGAGAGGGCGCGGCCGCGACGGGCCCCAATGAGAAGGATCATGCAGTCCCGAAGCATGTCAAGTTCCACGTAGACCTCAGCGATGCCCTCACGCCCGACCCAGGCACCGAGGACATGTTCAACCACCCCAAGAACAAGTTCGCCTTCTCGCCCGGCCAGCTCTCAAAGCTGCTCAACCCAAAGAGCCTCAATGCCTTCTTCGCCATGGGCGGCCTCGCCGGCCTGGAAAAGGGCCTGCGCACCGATATCAAGAGCGGCCTGAGCCCAGATGAGGACATCCTGGACGGCTCGGTGGCTTTCGAAGACGTTGCGACCAAGGGCGCGCCAAAGTACGGTGCCCTTGGGGATACTGCCCCACAGCCGGGCGAGGAGAAGTCGGCCGCTACTGCGTCTGGTGCCCACCACGCGTCGACTCAGGGTTTCTCCGATCGGCAGGACGTGTTTAATGACAACAGGTAAGCTCGCTCCCATGCGCGACTCATCGCACTCAGTCGCTGGAATAATTGGGAATGTCTCGATCGGGAGCATGTCCATAGGTAGCGTGCCAAGGGGTTCGATTAAAATTCATCCATCACTGGGAGGTCATCAAAACTTTGGTGGATAAGGAAGATGCATGGAGCTTTGATAAATATCGGAGACTGATAGCTAATTCAACTGTGTACAGGCTACCTGAGAAGAAGAGCAAATCTCTGCTCGAACTGGCTTGGATAGCATATAACGACAAGGTCCTGATCCTTCTTACAATCGCCGCGATTGTGTCATTGGCACTCGGCCTCTACCAGACATTTGGCACCCCGCATGAGCCTGGTGAGGCCAGGGTCGAATGGGTTGAAGGTGTTGCTATTATTGTGGCGATTCTGATTGTTGTGATAGTGTAAGTGGCTCTTGGGAGCTCGTCAAAGACGTGTTGACTCACTGGGCTTCGGCTTTCTGCAATCGCTAACCCGTACTGCCCAATAGCGGGACCCTCAACGATTTCCAGATGGAACGGCAGTTCAATAAGCTCAACAAGAAGCACAATGACCGCACAGTCAAAGCGGTCCGCTCTGGAAAGTCTCAGGAAATTTCTGTCTTCGACGTCATGGTCGGCGATGTTTTGCACTTGAATACCGGTGACATGATTCCCGTGGATGGTATCTTCATTGAAGGATACGGCGTCAAGTGTGATGAATCTTCCGCGACTGGTGAATCGGACCTCCTCAAGAAGGTCTCCGGCCACGACGTGTATGCTGCCTTAGCAGACGCGGCTGCTTCTGGACAGGATCAACCAGGGCTGGAAAAGCTAGACCCATTCATCATCTCCGGAAGCAAGGTCCAGGAAGGAACAGGAACCTTCCTCGTGACCGCCGTCGGTGTCAACTCGAGCTACGGACGAACCGCAATGGCACTGCGCACTGAGCAAGAAGACACCCCTCTGCAGAAGAAGCTGAACGTCCTGGCCGACTGGATCGCGAAGTTCGGCGCCGGTGCTGCCCTGATTCTCTTCATCGTGCTTTTCATCAAGTTCCTGGCGGCTCTGCCTGGAAACGATGCGTCACCTTCGGAGAAAGGCCAGGTAAGTCTGAGGATGAGCCCGGCTCAAATCCTGCCCGTGAGATTGGCCTTAACTGATTTCATGATAGCAATTCCTCACCTTGTTGATTGTCTCGGTAACTGTGGTCGTCGTGTAAGTATCGCCAAGCCTCTGACTATATTTAACCACTGACGTAGTGTATAGAGCTGTGCCTGAGGGCTTGCCTCTGGCTGTGACTCTCGCTCTTGCCTTCGCCACCACCCGAATGATGAAGGACAACAATCTTGTTCGCGTTCTGAAAGCATGCGAAACGATGGGCAACGCGACAACTGTATGCTCAGACAAGACGGGAACCCTGACCCAAAACAAGATGACTGTGGTCGCTTGCACCCTAGGAAGTTGCAATAGCTTCGGCGGCACGGATCCGCCTCTCGACGACACAGAGAAACGCGATACTTCCGAGAAGGAAGTTGTCGAAACCGTTCCAAACGTTCCCGTCAATGAATTTGTGGCTTCTCTTGGGGATGAGACAAAGCGACTTCTTATCCAGTCAAACGCGGTCAACTCATCGGCTTTCGAGGGCGAACAAGACGGAGAACAGACATTCATTGGCTCGAAAACCGAAGTCGCACTATTGACTTTCTCACGTGATCACCTCGGTGCTGGACCAGTCCAGGAAGAGCGAGCAAATGCGAACATTGTCCAGGTCCTTCCCTTCGACTCAGCGAACAAGTATATGGCAAGTGCCGTGAAGCTTGCCGACGGCAAGTATCGAGTCTATGCCAAAGGTGCCTCGGAAATTCTCGTCAGGAAGTGCAACAGCATACTCAGCGATCCTGCATCTACTACTGGCGTTGAGTTGAAGGACTCCGTACGCGAATCTATTCTGAATACTATTACGTCCTACGCCGGTCAGACATTGCGGACTATCGCCTCCTCTTACCGAGACTTCGAATCATGGCCTCCGGCAGGTATGGAGTCAAAGGACGACCCGAAAACAGCGGATTGGTCAAAGGTCCACGAGTCGATGACACTCGTGGCTATTTTCGGAATCAAAGACCCTCTTCGGCCCTCGGTTAAGGATGCCATCAAGGATTGTCAGAGGGCGGGCGTGGTAGTCCGTATGGTCACCGGCGACAACATCCTCACAGGTCGAGCAATTGCCCGCGAATGTGGTATCTACCATCCCGAAGAAGGCGGCATCGCTATGGAGGGCCCCGATTTCCGCCGGAAGGACGAAGAGGAACTCAAGAAGCTGGTCCCCAAGCTTCAGGTCCTTGCCCGCTCGAGCCCTGAAGACAAGCGCATCCTGGTCCGCACTCTGAAGGAGCTCGGTGAAACGGTTGCGGTCACGGGCGATGGTACCAATGACGCTCCTGCTCTGAAGATGGCAGACATTGGGTTCAGTATGGGCATCGCGGGTACCGAAGTCGCAAAGGAAGCCTCTGCTATCATTCTCATGGACGACAACTTTGCTTCGATTGTCAAGGGTATGATGTGGGGACGTGCCGTCAACGACTCGGTCAAGAAGTTCCTGCAGTTCCAGCTCACGGTCAACGTTACTGCCGTTGTTCTTACGTTTGTTTCGGCTGTCGCTTCGGCTGAGGAAGAATCTGTACTCGTAAGTAAACTCTGGGGGAATATTGGCGTAATCTCTTGGGGGACAGTCTCCTGTGGGATGATGCTCTGTGGGATCACATACCCATTTCCCATGATCCTTAGACTATCAGTCACTGACCTGTACTACAGAACGCCGTACAATTGCTTTGGGTCAATCTCATCATGGACACATTCGCTGCTCTTGCGCTGGCGACAGATCCCCCCTCTCGATCTGTCCTGGACAGGAAGCCCGATCGGAAATCTGCATCACTCATTACTCTCCGCATGGCCAAGATGATCATTGGACAGGCAATTTGTCAACTGGCGATTACGTTCTGTCTCAATTTTGGCGGCACGACTCTTCTGGGCTACGGAACATCTGAGCACGAAGTGAAGAGGCTCAAGACGCTGGTCTTCAACACCTTTGTGTGGCTGCAAATCTTCAACGAAGTCAATAACCGTCGTCTCGACAATAAGATCAACATCTTTGAGGGCATCACACGCAACTGGTTCTTCATTGGTATCAACCTGATCATGATCGGCGGACAGGTTCTGATCATCTTCGTGGGCGGCGAGGCCTTTGAGATCGTCCCTCTCAATGGCAAGGAATGGGGTCTCTCTATTGGTCTAGGTGCCATTTCGCTGCCATGGGGTGTGCTGATCCGCAAATTCCGCGACGAGTGGGTGGCCGCGTGCCTTCCGTGGTTCATCCGGAAGCGGTGGGCACCTGAGAGCATCACGCCGAGCAAGATGGAGGCCCACAGACGCAGCACTTTCGAGCTGGAGGAGGGCATCCGGCCGCCGCTGCGCACGCTCTCGACGCTCCGCGGCGACCGAGCGAGGCAGAACATCCGCGGCGGTAGCGGCTTCAGGGCATACATGCACGAGCAAAAGGTCAAGGCCAAAAAGGCCATTAAGAAGACGGCTGCGCCGGCTCACGCCGTCGGCCCTGTGAAGACTGTGGAGAGCGCTTCGGAGCAGGGAAAGAGCTGAAGGGTGGGCGGATTCGTTTCGATAGGGTAATGCGTTGACGCTTCAATTAGATAATTCAATAGGTAAATACATATTCTTTTCGTAACCGGAACAGCTCTATTGGACAGCTTAGTGAGACATAGGACCAGACCCATAATCACTAATTGACGGAGCCAGTGGCTCTGGAAAGAGCAATCATTGCCAGCACGCTGCATTGAATGTGAAATAGTTCGACAGATAAATAGACGCTTGTCCTGCGATGCTCCAAACCTCATAAATGTTTTCCCTCCCGGGTACGCAGGGAAGAACGCTCAAGTCTCATTGCGGTAGTCAACCCATTCTATGAGCGAAAGCGCCTGTTGGGCTGATGCACGGCTCGCGGGCTCCCACTTCAGCAATGCAGATATTGTAAGAGGTAGCAGCCCCAGTGACTCGAAGTCGTAGTCTGAGTACTCGTCCACTTGGTACTCGTCTCCTTCCCGGCAGTTTCTGATGATCGCTTTCCTCCTCTCCTCGAATTTGTCTGTCACAATTTGGCGATGGCCTGTGGGCACGACATAGGTCAGCTTGGCTTTGACTTGGGGATGGTGTCTTTGTATTTCACTCACCGTTGACTTGAGAGTCCATAGTTCTTCTTTGCATCTCCATCCATAGAGGATGCCATTCTGCTGGTAATGGACCAAGGTTTGAGACCATCACCCCCACGAAGGTGCCATCAGAGCCGTGCTCGAATGGGAACGGTGACTGCTGAAAATACAAGGCGTAAATCTGTGTAGAATAGATTGGTTAGGTTCCATACCGAGAGCGCCGATATACTGCCCCGAACGAGGCGTGGCTGAAGGGACATACAACACAGCCTGCCCTCCACAGGTCATGACGATAGTCAATCGACGCACAGAAAAACGTCTCTGGGGACCGGAGGTCGATGGGCTGAGGGAGTGTCGTGACTGCCTGCCCGACCGGGAACGTCAAGCCCCAGTCCAAGAGCCGTATATCCTCCTCGTCCCGATCAGTCCACATATCCCAATCCGCAGTCTTGACGAGCATGCGAGGCATGTTGGGCGGGAGGGTTTCTTTGCCTCTGTAGGTTGATGTCACGGGTTGGCCGCCGAGGACGACGAAAATGTCCTCTTCACCGCTCAGTGCTACGTCGCATGTGAAGGCGACGTTGCCAAAGGAAATGTCTGTGAATAAACTTAATTGGACGGCACTCCTTGTTTGGGTGAAGGATTAGTACCGTACCTCCATGGACCACGCCGGCCTGATGTGCAAAGTCAACTGCCTGGAGCACATGCCTCGAGGCTCGAAGTACCGTGTCAGGTCTCAGGGTCTCGCCGAAGAGACTACATGCGCGGAGTACCCTCGCGACTGATGGGCCGACCAATTCTGTGACGAGGCAGTTGTGAGTGCCATTCGGCCCGGATACTTTGAAGGACTCCAGCAGCCGAGTGAAACATCTGGGTAATTTCTGATCTGTGCTGGCGTAATGCTTCTCCAGTGCCAGCAAGGCCTGTACCTCCTGATCTTGCTCAAGTGGGCCCTCACTTATACAAGACTGCTTGATCTTTAATGAAACCCATTGGCTATCGTCCGAGATTAGCTGAGTCCACACGACTGATGGGAGCCGCTCGGTGGCTGTACCTCTGTCGAGTATCCTGCGCAAGCCACACGGTCGCCTGCCCTCCAAAGCCTAGCTTGTGCTTGACTAGAAACCTCCCGTCTTGGAAGGTATCGCCAAGAGCGACAGGGTGGAAGCCTCCGGGTCGGTAGTCCTCGGGGGGCTCGTGTGGCTGGATGTTGGTAGCATTCGGGAATAGAACTTCAGTCCACTCCACCATGGTGATCTAGATGATGAGTGGTGACAGGCGTGTTGTCTCGGTTACGCACTCCCTATCGAGGCTGGTCTTGAAAACAAATTGTGGCTTCGGTGCGGCCGCCGGTTGCGTTGAGTAGCCGCGCTAGAAAGAAAGGTTTTTTTTCTCTCTGGCATGAGATGAGATGGGACGTTACTCTTGAATTATTGCTCGGCGCAGTTGAGTTGGAGGAGAGTGCGTGCCGTGCGGCGCAGGTGCTGCCAACATGTGGCCAGGCCTTGTGCATGGATGTTGCGTGGCGACCGAAAGGGAAAGACGTATACATTGACACCGACTGCCTAAAGAACTCGGATGATCGATTTGTTCTCTATCTCGCTGACGACATGGGTCACGCCGCAAAGCACGCCAGATGCTATGATACCTAGGTAGGAGGCATGGGCAGCGCGAGTGCCAGGGGTAATAGCCCTCGGTTTCGGGCTTACCACCACATGCGATACCGGTACCGTGAGTTTGGAATCGAAGACTCGCAATGTTAAAAAGTACCGTTTACGACGTGCAATCGACTTGTTCCGAAATGCATTAGTCTTGCGAGAGGTCTGCCATCTCAGATTGTAATTGGTGATCATTTCATCAATACCACTGCAGTAATACGTTTAAAAATCCTGCAGAGCTTTGTGCGAGGCCAATCATATCAACCCGGACTCTCCTGGAACTTGTTCCAAGTCTATACCTTTCTTATGACTAGATTGACCCTTTGGGACGGCGTAGGCATCGCAGTCACAAAATCTGGGAACCAAATTCGTGGGAGCCAGCGGGGAGGATCGTTAGTGTGCTTTCGGCAAAGTTTTCTGGAGCCGAAATACATTTTAGCAGACTGCGCGCCAGTGTAATTTGACTATTGCACGTGCTTGAGAGGAATCAAGATGAAATCTCACCCCGTCAGCGTTGCGATACCGAAGCCGAGGGGCGCCACGCTAGAACTTCAAAGTGGCAGATAGTGGCCAAAAACCGAGAAACTGGGAAACACAAGTGCCAGGGGCAATGAATCCTGCACGGCGGAACGCATCACGTTGGGTCTAGCCCCCAACATCGCCTCTATTTGAGTGTGCTACTTGTAAGTTGGCTCTAAAGTCTGGATGAGTCGAAGGATTCCGATCCTAGGCGACTCAAATTTGTTCTGACCACTCGTTCTCACTCTTTTGTGCTTAGAAGAGAATATCATACAAAAGTACGGTACCATTTTTCGGTTTGAGATTACTTACTTAGCTTGCAAAAAAGTCCGGCATCAAATATCCGAAGGACTTTTCAGACTTGACAATCCCAATACGGTGAGTTATATCAAGCTCTAGAGCCATGACGCAAACCTGAATGTAGAAACGCGCATCCGCGTGCAGTCTCTTGTGAATTCTGCAGCAGCTGGTGCTTGATTAAATGGTTGTAGCTATGAGTTGGGCCAAAATCTTTCGAGTGCCCCCTGTCACCCTATACTGGTTCTTACACGTATATGTCTTGCCCGATGTACGACATATGCAATTTGTAACTCAGAACATTGAGCTCGTATGCTTGTAAAGATATGCGCCGATAGATTCTCGAGTGGCAGCCGCCTCAAACCTTTCAGCTATGAGGCTCTGACGATGTATAGTAGGTCAATCAAAAGCTATTAATGGCTACCCAAGTACTGTTCCGCGATAAATACCCATGGCTCAGACGGGACTGAGTTGTTGGTAACCACAGACATCTCATCTTCATGTCTCGCAACTCGTCGCACAGCGGACTTCCCGGAATCCAGACGAGGCCGAAGTGCGCAGCACCAGCGATTGCGCCAAAAATGCACACCCTCTGGCCGCAATGAGATTGGCATCCGACGGGGGAAACAATAGGCACCAAGCTTACACCACATCGACTACCGGCTCTGCTGACCACCCACTAGCGCCTAGGGCCCAACAACAAGGAAACTGTTTGCGCGCCTATGCCACCATAACGCACTTGACCAATTATCCGCTGGAAGTCTCGGAACGGACTTTTGCAGGTGCCTCGCATCACATATTTCTCGCCCCATGGGCGGGCGGCAGCGTTCACGACAGTCGTTTGGCAGGAGACCAGTACAGTCCAGATGGGGCCTCATGTCATATATCTCAATGGGTATTCAGCGTGTCTGAGTTCCAAGTGATCCTGAGGACTCACACACAGCCCCCTCGGCAAGCGCAAGCTACCTAGGTATTTATTGGTGTTGATACTGTTGAGGGATAGGTACCTAGGTACCTGGCCGTCATGATTCCCGCCCAGCCGGGTATAACCGCGATGAGGCTCAACGAAACCATGCAAGCAGGAGACACGCTGATTCGGCCGCGGGGGACCCAGAAAAGTGGTGACAAAAGAGCTTGTATCCATCCTCCTCCTGCTCGGGCAGGGGTGGGGGGTGATGGGAGGGCTGGCTGTAAGTCCAAAAGTCGACAGCATCTCGAAGACCCGCTTCTCCGCGTGACCTCCGAACGAGCCCGGTCGTGTGCCGAAGCACACCAAAATACCTCGCGACAGTAATAATAATTTCCATCCCTGAATCAGGGGGTTGGCTCAGGGGTTGCTCCCCACGCCTTGGTGAATCAAAATGTAGGATGATCCTTAGAATTCTTCTCTCTACTCACGAGAGGTCTCACGCGAGAAACGTGGCTATCTTGGACGAGAAATCACACTCCTAACCTCGATTTAAATTCAGGGTATCAATATTCAGCTCTGCACACAGATACCAGACCGATCCAATCTATCTACCCAAAAGGACATGTCATGTCACGTCATGTCACGTCGTTCATTATCGAAACACACAAGTAAACCGACCAGGACTAAAACATGCCTGGACCCGCAGTTTTTCCAAAGCCGACCCAGTACCGAGCTGGCCAGCAGGCGCCGTTCATCGAGATGCGCCAGCCCCCTTGGCCCGGCGCGCAGTACGTTCCGTCTATACCTTCCTCATTCAGACATGACCACAATTTTCGATGAGGTGAGCTGCGCGCGTTAATTCGGCCTTCCATCTCGTCCATTTCCGCCAGAACAAAAATAGCAATGATGCAGGGCATGGCCCGGGCCGGCCGCACCCGCCGTTCCAGGTCCTCTATATCCCGTGTGCACTCCAAACGCCTCCCATATTCGCACCGGTTGACTCCATTAGGCTTTGGCCCCAGTCAGCCCAGTTGAAGTCTTCATCCATGTTGACGTCGATGTCCTCAGGTTGGACATCGGCGTTTCCGCCTTGCAGCGGGAAGCTAAAGGCCCTCGCTGGCGTGTTCGCATTCATGGGCGCGGCGCCGCCACTGCTGGCCGTCGTCACAGAGCCAGGGGTGCCTGCAAATGGCTGAGCTGCCGCAACCGGCGTGTCGTTCCACATCCATGGGGGTAGGTTGCCTTCCACCTTGAGCGCGTCGACGAGGGGCGTCTGCTGCATTCTCGGATCGGTCGACATTGTTGTTCCGGGGACTGCACGGTTGGTGTCACCGTTGCCGTTGGCAAAGTTGGCCAGTGTCGAGTCCTGCCTCGGGATGGGGTCACTGCCAGACATGAAGGGGAACCCCACGTTGCTGGTCGCAGCACGCGCGATGTCCGCGTATTGGGGAGAGAAGGCTATAGGCCAGAAGCTGTCGGGCTGGAAATGAGGTTGGCTCATGACATTTTCAACAATTTCCATGGCCCTTTCGTCGCCCACGTTCTGAGTTGGCAGGCCACCACCAATGCTCATGTTGTTCGGCACCTGTGGAGGCGCG
Source organism: Diaporthe sp. HANT25 (assembly GCA_013435955.1). Taxonomy (NCBI): domain Eukaryota; kingdom Fungi; phylum Ascomycota; class Sordariomycetes; order Diaporthales; family Diaporthaceae; genus Diaporthe; species Diaporthe sp. HANT25. The sequence continues at coordinate 456,913 of JACBFG010000007.1, read as the reverse complement.
CCCATGGCCTCACTCTGTGGTCCCGATGCTTGTTGCTGTTGCCCTTGCTGTTGTGTGCATGACGGGTAAGATTGCGTTTCTCGTTCTATCTCAGGCGGCAGCCGCGGCGCGTTGACAAGCTTCCGCCACCTCTCGTTGGCCACCGCACTCTTGACTGACCCAGGCATGGCTGCGAAGCTTGCTGGAGCCCCGGCGTTCCTGCGCTCTTCTATCTCAAGCTCCTGCGCAGCCTGGGGATCAGCCTTGAGTCGGGCTATCTCTCCCTCGCGATGCTTTTTCGCCTTGAGGTAGATTTTCTTGAGCGGCAACCAGACTGATTGATCTCCTGCTATACGGTTCAGGTCCTCAGGATTGGGGCTGGCAAAGGTAGCATTCAAGGCCGCCCATGCTCGCTCAACAGCAGCGCTCCAAGGGCGACGAACGACCTCCATCAGCACGTATGCCACGGCGTGCCATGCCGTGTATGTGAGGAATAGCCATCGCCATGGCCTGGAGCGAGGATCCGAGTTGAGCTGGTGGTTGTATTCGAAAATCTCGGTGGCAGCGGTGAAGATTCGATCACGGATTGCGCTGGAAAGGACCTCGCCATCAGGCCCAGGGAAGAGCATAGGTTGGTAAATGACAAGCGTCATCTTCGCGACAATGACGCGGGCGATGTTCGCCGCCGTCCACAAAATCGGGTCTTGCGAGGCGTCTGGGCCGCGGAAGAATTTTCCCTCCACGCTGGCGTAAACCTCCCTGACCATGTTCTCCCGCTCTTCGAAAGATATTGCTGCATCTCGGGGGCAGGACCCAGCATTTGCTGAGGACATAGTGTGCAGACGCCTCGCAAGCCCGCAGATCTCGTATCTTATGAGAGAGAAGGTCATGTCTGTTGAGCCCTCGCGGGGTTGAGGCATCTCGGTCGTTTCTGGTGTGAGGTCGGTGTCGTTGATGTTAAGTGGAAACTCGGTATCAAAGGTCCGGTCGACAATGGTCAGATCAGTGCCCTGATCCTCGGCCGCTCGAAGGTCCAGAATGCAAAGAGCCCAAAACAGTCGTCGCCGCATTTCGATCTCAAGCGGTGTCAAGCCCGGAAATGACGTCCCATCGCGGTGGAGGCCCATCGACTGGCCCATTCGGATCGCGAGGCCTGTCAGGGTCCAGGATACTCGAGTATCATCGTGACGTCTGACCAAAACCAGAAACAGAATGAAGGCCTGGAGGACTACCATCTCCGACGACACCAAAAACTCGGCCTTGGCAAGAGACTGCTCCAACGCGAAACGATATTGCGAAATCAGCCTCGGCCTGTCGACACCGAAGTTCTTCTTGGTCTGCTACATGTCAGTGCCTGTAGAGTGGGATACGATTGTGCGCTGGGGCACTCACATCTTCCTCGTCCATGGAGGTGATGGCCGCGAAGTAGATCGCGAACATCAGAGCCTCATTGCCGGGTGTTAGACTATCCAGATTTTTTCGCGTCTCCTTGACCAGGATTTCGACGGTCGGCACGTGTAGTATCTTGACAATAGGGTCCACATTCTCTTGATAGACCTGCCACATGTATGGTATTTGTGAAGGCAATGGGTGTAAGGGTCTTAAGTCGACGTCGGCGGATCTATACCCAAGAACAAATGCGTGGTGGTCACCGCTCGACCGGTTATTCGCGGTGGCTATTATACTCTCGTCATCCGAGTCGCTTGATTCCCCATCCGTGAGCTTTTGGGTCTCGTGTCGCAATTCGTCAAGCTAAGTGATCAGTCAGCGCTGAGTGCTCGCACTCTGCAGAGCATTAAATCCGTAGCTGCACCAACCTCGTCCGTGATCTTGGACCAGAATGCACTGCTGACATATCTGGTCTTGCCGTGGTCATTAATGACCAGCCTCCCAAACTTCTTGTTGACATTATCGGGCCGCTGAGCCACGTTACCAGAGCTGGAATTGAAGTTGTAGGGGGTCGCCATCCTGCTGTCGCCGGGCGCTGGGGGCGACCCTTGACTATGTGTGCTGCCCGCCGTCATACTTTCTGCCCTCTCGTGCCGAGGCCCAGAATTGGGCGTATGGAAATCGGTGCCGGGGTTGGCGGCGGTAGTCTCGGGGGAATTGCCGCTGCTGGAGTGATTCCTCGCAGTCTCGACCTCAATCTGGCCGCTCAGCTCCTCGACAATGCCCTCCAGCTTCCGCAGCCGCTTCATCAACTCGATCTCTCGCTCGCTGGAAGGCTGCTTGGGAGGCGCATTGGGATCCTTTGGTCGTGGGCGGCGCGGTGCGCGGCCGGGGGCAGGAAAGATGCATGGGATCTGGGCTCGGCGGCAATTCGAACATGGCATGTGCTTATCGCAGCGTACTTTTCTCCTCCGGCAGGTGACGCAGCTGCGAGGGTTCAGACGGTCGGAGGGCGTGGCGGTTGGCGTGTAGACCTGGGCGCCTGGAAAGGCAGGGTGCGAGTGCGGTTGTGGGGATGTGGTGCTGTGGTTGAATGCGCCATTGTTGTTGGGAGAGTCGGTTGTTGACGGGAGGTGGAAATCTGCGAAGGAGTCGTCCGGACTGGTCGGGTTGGACGGATTCGAGGCAGAAGTTGGTGGAGGGAGCGGCTGCCCCGAATTGTCCATGGTGAAGCTTGGATTCTGATCCGAACTTGGGGCTGTCTCACAAGGGCCGTGCAGGAGTTGCCTCGAGAAAGGAACAAGCGTAGAGTCGCAGCCGGACCAGACGAACAGTCACTCAGTCAGGCGGGCTGGCTGGCAGGCGAGTACGGGTCAGGCTCGAACGTGGGCGCTTTGCTGCGCTGAGATTGGGACTCCAGAAGGGTGTGGAGTTTCAGAGTGTGTGTCTGCCTCGAGCTGAAGAGAGCCCCTAGAATTAATTCTAGACTGGGAGAGCAACTTCTGGATGCAAGGCGGAGAGGCTGGGTTTGGTTGCGGTTGTTGCGGTTCGTGGGAGCCGTGGTGCCGTGCGGCGCGGAGCGGTGCGACTCAAGCTCTGGGAGGATGGGCAACCCGGACCTTGGCCCTGGTCTCGGATCGTCGATAGGCGAAGGGTTCCTTATTACTGTTACTGGCGTGTTGGGATTGGGATTGGAAGTCCTGGAGCTGCCGCGGCTGAGACACTGGAAATTTCAACCTCGAGGGCGAGAGCAATGCGATAAGATAGTGCAGTGCCGGCGAATTCCCTCATCGGCTACAAGAATTCGGACAAAGGGACAGGAGAGGAAAAAGAGGGTGGGTTGGGTGTGTGCGTTTGCGTGCGTGCGAGAGTGAAGACCGGTCTGAGAGCACACCGGGTTGAGATGGGTATGGGTATGGTATGGGTCTAAGAGGGAAAGGAAAGAACAGCCCAGCAACCAAAATCCTACTTCTAACTAACCCCTGGGCCGTGATGAGGGTCGGAGGGTCCTGGTCCAGTTCTTGCGTGTCTGACGCTTCCCACGCTCCGTTTCCACTCAGTCGCTCCTTCCCTGACCACCAGTAGCAGCAAGCAGCCACCGCCGAAGACCGACGGACGGGCGAGACCGTTGCATGGCGTTGCGCTCCCGTTGCGGGACCGGCTTTGGCCCTGCAGCAAGAAGCACCAGCAAGCTGCACCCAGCAGGAGGGAAGCAGGAGCAAGGGCAGGAAAATTATGTCAGCGCGGGGCAGGAGCTCAAGCACACACATCACACAGACACGGTCTGCCCAGTCAGGCCTAGCACCGATCCTCGAGGCTTTATTCCCGATGGGGCATCTCATCATCGGCATTGCAATCCTTGCTCTTGCCTGCCTCTACTCTATACCTTCTACCTTCTATCGAGATCTAACCTGAAATGTCCCATATTTTCTGCATGCTTCCTTCGAGTCATGCCCTCTCTGAAAACAGGTTGGCGACATTCTCTCTTCCTCTCTCGTGGGGTCAATCACGTTGTCGCTATTGTCTGTTCAATGCATCATCAAAACTGAATCTCAATTCAAGACCGGACATAACCCAGTTCGTCTGCATTATCTATCTGATCGATGCACGGCGGAATCCTCTCCCGCCTTACCCCCAGTGCTACCTGACCGCCCGGCTCGAGCCAATGGCTGGGCGCGGCTGAGTTGGCCGAAACCATGGTCTGCATTAGGTACTGTGCGGTGTATCATCGGCTCTGCGTCTCCCTCTATGAAAATGCTCGTGGCTGTCGCTGGTGCGGTGAACCTGGCCGTCCTGGCTTGGTGCTAGCCAGCGCGGTCAACGGCTACCCATGCGTTATTATCGCCCGCCTGAGGGGTGGTGCTCAGGCGCTCGACCTCGAAAAGCTTCAGGCTAGCATCCACGGCAGGCTGAGCCGAAGCCGAAGCACTCGGCCGAGGGCTGACAACCTCACCTCAGTGGTTGGATTCATTCCTCGCCAGTCATGCACGCCCTATGATGGTTATCTTCGGTGCCGAAGCGCTCTCCGATCTCGCTGACCGCTCTCAATGACAAATCCGACACGGCTTTATTCTAAATGATGGGAGGTGGTGGCGTAGAGATCCTAATGAACTTACACCGGATCGCCGGGGGATAGATGTCATGTGTGAGTCAAACATAATCGGTCATTATACCATCCAGAAACTAGGCCTGCTTCCCACCCAGTCTTGGTAACACTTTGCTGAGAATCAACCAATATTTACGTGTACATGCATATAAAATGACTACCAGGTTATTGCTGCCGAGCCGCGTTTTGCTGGGCGGCAAGTTCAGCTCCACTTGTAATGTCCATTGATGTTGAGCTTCGATGAACATGCAGAATATTCTACATACCAGCTAAAATAATAATTATTTGACAATCACGAGATAGGTACAGGTTGAGTAATTCTGTATTTGGCCATGGTGAACTATGTCCGTGTTGATCCTGCGGGCAATCGTCATCCTCGGCCTGCCCGCGGCCAAGGATGGCCGGTCTCAATGGACCTCGGCTCAGCGCAACACCACTAGACATCGAGACAGCCATCTCTTGTCTCGACATCTGGGGGGCCGCCAGCCGCTGTCACAATGCTTACAGCCCCGTGCCTCCGTCATGGGCCCAATGGAATACGCATTGCCTTACACAGATCGCAAAAAGCTTCTCAAGTGACTCGATGGTCCTGGAGCGGTGCGCCCCGTCCACTCTCGACCGCGATATCACCGTGCAGAGCGCGTCACCAGCCCATGAACCGGGGACCACCAGTAGTACCACAACGCATATCCATGGCCCCATCACAGAAGCAGAGCCGCGGTGTCTCATCAGCTACCTCCCCTAGTAAGAGCGAGAAAGAGAGACCAGCCATGGCGGAAGCGAGACCAAGCTCCAGCATCATCCTCCTATCCCCGACCAACCAGGTCCTCCTCCTCCACCGCGTGCAGACCTCCACCTCCTTCCCCTCCGCCCACGTCTTCCCCGGCGGCAACCTCTCCCCCTTCCACGAGCCCCCTCCGCCCCCCGCAAACTCCCCGGACCGCCACCGCGACTCCCCGGCCTACCGCCTCGCCGCGGTCCGCGAGACCTTCGAGGAGTCGGGCATCCTCATCGCCAAGCAGTCCCTGGCGGGAGACGACACGCTCCTCGTCGTCCCGGAGGCGGAGCGCGAGGAGGCCCGGAGGAGGATCCACGGCGACGAGGTCAGATTCACCGAGTGGGTGGAGGGGACGCTTGGCGCGGCGCCGTGCGTGGATGACCTCGTCCCCTTCACGCGCTGGGTCACCCCGCCCAACATGCCGAAGCGCTTCACCACGCAGATGTACCTCTACTTCATGCCGCTGGCCGAGTCACCCCGGACACCTGCTTCTGGCGGCAAGGCCGTGGACGTGGACGTCGTGCAGACGCCCACCCCCGACGGCGGCGTCGAGCACACGGCGGCGACCTTCGCAGACGCGTCCGAGTGGCTGCGCCTGCAGCGCAACGGCGAGATCGTGCTGTTCCCGCCTCAGTGCTACCTGCTGACCCTCGTGGCGGAGGTGTTCGCCTCGGTGACGCCGGGGAGCGTCGGGGGCGACCCGGAGGCGAGGTACGCTGCGCAGCGGAGGGCCCTGGTGGACTTCGTGCGCAGGACGCCCACGACGGGTGGTGAGGCTGCGGGAGGGGAAGGGCCCAAGGGTAGTAAACTGCACCCGTCGGCGCTGATACCGTGGTCGGAGAAGGTTATGAGCCCGCACACGTTGTTCATACGCGACAGTGATGACAGGATTGTGCTGGGGATCGATAAGCCTGGCCCTGAGTTGAAGGGGAGCGGGGCCGGCGGTGACTATGAGAGGGTCGTTTTGGTCAAATTCGCCAAGGGAGGGCCTCGGGATGTCGAGGTTAGAGGAAGAGAAGAGGTCTTGAGGGAAGAGAAAGCTCTCAAAGAGAGGGCTAAAGAAGCTGGGAAATTATAGCTCCGGCAGAGAATCTAGAGCAATCTAACAACTTCTGATCTCATCTCCTGGAGCGCATATCTTCGGGATTTTTCACTCTGGATTAAGCCTTTGGAATGAGTCCTTCTAGATGACTCGTTTCCCACTCCTTCCCATAGGAGTCGTCTCTCGCGAACGGGATCACGCTTCCAGAAAAGAAAGAAAGAAAAAAGACAAGTACGTTCAAATATATGCAGAGACTGAGAACCAACATTGTATGTGAATCTTGCATTAATATGAATGTACATAGCATCCAAGCACCCGTCCATTGAACCAGACGCCAACGCTATCAGAGTCGTTTCCTCTCCTTGCCACCCCGAGTCCCGCGCCAAAGGCAGCACACGCTCTTCGACTCACACCACTTCTTCACATCCATGGGCGATGCCTCGCCGTCGTACCCTACCCGCGTCAGCTGTCCCTCATTCAGCCAGGCAGCTAGGTCCTCTAATATGACCGGGTCATACATCAGCATCTTCTCGTGCCACGACGGGTTGTCTGGGTCAGTCGTCCGCGGCGCAGACGTGACGGCTCTCGTTATGTGGCTGAAGAGTACAGACTGCTGTGCCGTAGGGCTGAGGTCGAGGGTGATCTCCGAGTCCTCGTTGATAGACATGTCCACAGCGCCACCACCGGGAGAGGTGAATATATTTTCTGGCGACGAGAGGCCTGCTGAGTCGTCGCTGTCAAGATCGGAATCTACTATCTCTGTCCTTGGCTTAGCGGTCGCTTTCCTGCGTTTTGGCGTCGAAACAGCAGGCTGTGCCTTGGGCTGTGGGCCCATCCCGGTAGTAGTTGAAGAGCCTGCTGCGGCCGCATCTTTGCGAGGGCGACCTCGTTTCTTCGGTGGAGATGCAACACTTGCCCCCGAATTTTCTGCAGCAGGGCCGCTGGTGGCTACATCGGCTTTCTTTGTCCTCGCACGCGGCCTCTTTGGTGCCGGCGAAGTCGCCGAAGGATCTGTAGTATGCGCTGGCTTCTTTCCTTTTGGACTTGGTGAACGAGCACTTGTAGAAAACGATGCTGCTCTGATCGGAGTTCTGCTCCTGCTCTCCCAACACTGGTTAAGTAATGCAAGCATCCCGCTGCGACTCTTGACGGCCTTGAAACCAAAAGAAGACACCTCTTTCGCTAATTTGGCATCTGTGTACAGCTCATAATTCGGCCGTGTCTTCTGAACCTTTCTTGGCATTGCGGGCGAGGTTTGTTTGATTTCTTCTTGGGTTTGTTCTTGGTTGCTGGGTGGCGGTGCGTCGCCTTCCTGGAGCAAGTCTGTGATGAGCGGATGAGACTCCCTCAGTGACAACTTGGAAGAATAGGTGGCGGCAGCGGCAGCAGCAGCATTGATAGTGACCTTCGGCTGTGTCGAAAAGAAATGCGACTTGGGAACGGGCGGCTGTGATGATGTATTTGAGGTTGCCACAGGCATGCTCTCAATCTCAATGAGGGATGGCTCGGCCGTCTCAGTTTCCGTCACGCTAGCAGCTGGCAGTTCCGGCGGCAGGTCCTTCCAGGGATCCAAGATCGCAACCGCGTCGTCTTCAGGGAATGGAGAACCCTCAAAATCAATAACCTCTATATTGACCACTTCGCCGTCTTCATCTCTGGCGCTCACCGACCAGAGTCCACGGCGTTTCATCGGTTCGAGGGCCAATTCGCCCGCGCGGGAGAGGTCTTCCACGGAATCGACTTTCTCGGTCGTGATATTTGACGCTCGAATGGCGGCCTGAAGGTCCCTCAAAAACGTCGGTGATTCTTCTCGGACGAGCTGACTCGATGTGCCAAATACGAAGTCCTGTCCGGCTGACTGGCGCATCGCAGCCTTAGGAGATAGTAGTACTGGCTGCTTTGGCGGGGCCTTCTTCTTTGAGACCTTCGTAGTCTTCTCTTTTCCCTTGCCTGCCATTGCTTTGGAAATGATACCTTTTTTGTCGACGTCCAAGTATCCAAGAATGGAGTCTTCTTTAAATGGATCTTCCTGATCAACAACAGGCTTGGGGGCGTATGCTGCTGTCGCCAATTCTGTGATTGTTCGGGGCTTCTTCTTGGGCGCTTTTTGCTTTACTGGGGAGACTTCGCACGGTGTTCGCTCCGACGGCTGATCTACCGAGATCATTTCGATAACTTTCCTTTTTCCCAGCATGATAGGTTGCGGATTGGTTGGGGCGCAATCCGTCTGGGCGGTGACTTTGTGGGCGTATGCATCGTGGAGATTCCTGAAGATGTCTTCCCTGAGAGGTTCATGCGCTGATGAAGGGAGGTCCGGTAATTGGTGGGTTGAGTTGCTGTCTGGTGGTGCAGGTGGTGTGGGGAATGTCTCTGGGTGACTATCTTCGCGAGGAGGCGTCCAGTCCCTCCTCCGTTGAACTGCTGTTTCCAAGTTGATCGACTCCGGAGCCGAGTCCCGTATTTTAGGTCTTGATGAATTGTCTTTCTTGGCAAAATGTTTACTGACTGTCTCGCCATCGTTTTTCCTCTTCCTCTGCACCTTGGGCTTCGCCTCTGGCTCGACAACCTTAGTCGACACGTCGGTGTCTCTGTGATCCGGAGGCGCCTTGTATCTCCTCCAGGGCTTGGCTCCTAATGGGCTGCCCTCAGTACCACCTCGAATATTTCCCTCGGGTCTCGTATCTGTGTCGTCATGGTTGCCATTTGGTGTGGCTCCGTCCGAGGACAACACGATAACCTCCTTCGGCACGCGCTTGGGTGCCTTGTTTGTCTTGCGCGCCCGCTTGGTGGGGCCTTCTTTTGGCGCAGGCCGCTTGGGCTCCTCGATAAAATCCGCTGAGTCGTCCGCACCGGCATGGGCACTACGGAGAAGATCCGCAGCGCTCGTGAACGTCTTGGACGCGCTCGCAGGAATCGGTACCGCAGCACTTCCACTGCGCAGTGCTGTTGCCTTGGGCTTCTTGGTGGCGAATTCTGTGATATCGGGGAGTGGTGAGGATGACAGCATCATAAGTCGGTCGAGAGGCGCCCGGGCTTCTGGAGAGGTCGTAATAAAGCTGCTCCTAGCCATTGCTGAGGGTCTCAGGCCGGTGCTCCAACAGGAGAAGTAGATGCGCCATGCGCATTGTCGAAGGTACGGGAGCGTCAGCGTGAGGGAAAAATGCGACTATACACAATGCAGCGTATAGAGGATTGTGTTCGACTCTGTGGAATCATATATATGGTCAAATGCTGAATCCGCGTGCGTCGTGTAGAGAAGGGCTCCCGTGCAAGCCAAAAACAAAGGCGCGGCCGCTGGACTGCTGGCGACTCGAGTGTCCCAAGGTTCTTGGCGCAACGCGTTGGTCCCGCGAGATCAGCTGGGCGGCTGGCGGGGTGGTGGCGGCCGGCATCCTGACTAAGACGGTACGGAGGTACATCCTGCACAGACGGCAAGCGTACGAAAAAAAGCGGGTAGACGCTCGGACCAGCCCACCAAAGTCGAGAAACTGGTAAATTTCAGCAAACACCATCATCACCCAAAGCCAGTGAAACGGAGACCTCTCGACTGGACGACCTTCTTGACCCGCGACAAAGCCCCCTTCAACTCGTTCACCCAGACAACCCCCCAAAACCACCGCCAAAATGGAAAACGACCGTGGCGAGATCGTCGATCTGTAAGGGCAAACCCCTCCGAGCCTCGATTGCAGATGGAAGAAAAGGCTGCGAAAAATGATTGAATGCATGTGCATGTGTTCATGGGCGGAACCAGACTGGCTAACCCACATCTCCCACCTCAAACAGCTACGTCCCCCGCAAGTGCTCTGCCACCAACCGCATCATCAAGGCCAAGGACCACGCCTCCGTCCAGATCTCTATCGCCAAGGTTGACGAGTCTGGCCGTGCCGTCTCTGGAGAGAACCACGTCTACGCCCTCTGCGGCTTCGTCCGCGCCATGGGCGAGTCCGACGATGCCCTCAACCGATTGGCCCAGCGTGACGGCCTCGTCAAGAACGTCTGGAGCGGCCAGCGATAAATGGGAAGTCGGAACTGAAAAGGCGTGAAAGAACATGGGAACATGAAGGTATGCTCGGGCCCAGTCGTCGATTGCGTGGTCGCATCCTCCAACGGCACAGTGTCGTACCTCATGTCAGTTCAGGTTATGCTGACGAATTGTCCGCTCCCAGGGCTACGGTTGTTTGTTTTGGTATCTCGGAGAGGCTGGACATCGGACATCAACGATGATGCTTCATGGAGTTAGACGGCACGGAACTGCATCTTGCCAGTATTGAGATCTCACGAAACCAACGTCCCCGGACATTTCTCGAAACAAATTCGATACCCGGACGAGCCAAACATGAATGTGACGAACATCCCTTCGAACCCTGTGCGCTCCATCGTGCTCTCTATGCGATCGTCCCCATCTTCCCGCTGTGCCTACCTCACGCGACAGTGCCCGTCGTACGTGAACCGCCTCGGCTGGCAAAGTCTGTCCGGATGCGCCTGCGGGAGCAATCCATATCCGGGGATTCTGGGGCTACCTCGATAGCTCCCATGCCGTAGATCGATCAGGCCTTGAAAAAGCCGCGGCGCTCAAGCTGTACGCTGTGGTACAGATACGGGTCTGACATTTATATCCGCCAACTCGGTCCTATCGACGGGACATCTCCAAGGGGTTCCTTTCACTACTATGTATGGCCTACGCCTCGGGTGGTCGACCATTCCCCTACTTGTGACAGGAAATGTCGTAGACGAGTCGGCACCAGAACCACAGTCAAGTGTCTGTATGCAAACTAATGTGCAGGCAACCGCATCGAGATCCAAGGTCAGCGCTTGGACTATCAAGTGGTGGTTCGCGCGTGATCTTAATTGTAGGACAGCCAAAGTTGCCACGGCTCGTCCCCTGATGGCCGGGTCAAAGGTATGATTTGACGAATGCTTTCCACGGTGTGTAATCACTCCTGTGTCCAGAGGTTTGCTCGTCAGGTCTCACCAGTGTCCGTCATTACATTAAGAATGGTTCTCGACAATGCGTTTGTCACGACTGCTATGCGATCACCAAGAGCGGTTTGACTGAATTCTTGACATATGGTATTGTCACTCCTGAAGTACATCATACAAACTTATAGCTGCGTCTGACGCTTGAATCTATGAAATTCCTCGATCCCCACTGTCGAGTTGTGATCGAGGATAAGGCACATCCTGGGTTGTGTAGGTAGATTTCAAGGCACATTTGGCAGATACTGCGCACAAATAATTACAAGTCAACACGTCTGGGATGCAACCAGAGAATTGATGAGTGGACGAGTTGTTCTATATCGATGGACTACCGGACAGTGTCCAAGCTCCCAGCCGCCGGGCCCAACTCGGCTTCAGCATGCTGTCTTCCGGCTACAAAGCATCAACACTGGGCATACTAATCTCCGGCTAGTCAGGTGTATAACTACGAAAGTCGGAAGTCGTTATGTGAACAGCTTCACTTTTAAGGCCACTCATTGACAGAATGAGCCTCTCTTACCACCAACCTTACGCGATACGCGGCGTCGTGCTATGCAGCTGCTGAGGAGAGGGGCGCCCCTGGAGCTCCCAACCATGCCCCTGGCAGCCCTGACAGCTCTGGCTGGGCACGCGGCCACGGCAGCGCACCGGCAGAACGCGCTAGCCAGGAACAAAGATCGATCTGCAAGGCCCAATGACGCAGGTAATGAGATCGAGAGATCTGAAGGTCCGCGACCAATCCGTTCCCTTACCATTTGAGCGGAAACATGTGAAGGGGTGCGGTAGGTCTTTGTAGTTCTCACAGGTGGACATTATCGGAGCTTGAATCCAAACACTATTCCCCTTGCTTGTACCTCTCACCATCCATGATTCCACGTCGTGTGTATGCTACAGCAAGATCGTGCATTGAACAATCCGTCAGAGCCCGCCAACTCGCAACAATGCCACCCAAGCGCAAAGCACCACCAGCCACCAGCGTGGCCAACGGGGCCACGTCCAAGAAGCTGAAGACAACATCCCTCTCCGATCCCCACCCCTTCTCCAAAGAAGCAGAGGAGCATGGCATAGTCCTGAGGAAATACTACCCCCACGAAATGAGCAACGCCCGTGCTTTGGCATATAACGACAATGCCCTTACCCGCCCCATCGAAGAGCTCCAATCCGCCATGCAGCAGACCGCAGCCTCTCGCAAGAAGGTGAAGGTCGCTGGGTCCGTGGTACATTGGTTCAAGATGGATCTGAGGATCAAGGATAACACGGCCCTCTCCATGGCGAGCGAAAAGGCGAAGGACGCAGGCGTCCCGCTGATCGGCTTATATATAATTAGCCCCCAAGACTGGGAGGCTCACTTGACCGCCCCAATCCGTGTCGACTTCATGCTGAGGACTCTGGAGGTCTTGAAGGCTGACCTGGGCAAATTGGACATTCCGCTGCACGTCGAGGTGGTGGAGAAGCGAAAGGACATCCCTCAGAGGATCGCCACTCTCATGGACGACTGGGCCGCGGACCATCTCTATGCCAACATCGAGTACGAGGTTGACGAGCTGCGGCGAGAAGCCAAAATAGTGAAAATGCTGGCTGGGAAAGAGAAGGCTTTCGAGCTTGCGCACGACACGTGTGTGGTTCCTCCTGGGAAGCTCATCACTGGGACTGGGAGGCAATACGCTGTCTATTCTCCGTGGTATCGCGCCTGGGTTGCACATGTCCACGCGAATTTGGACCTTCTAGAAATCTTTGACAGCCCATCGAAGAACCCTGCATCTGCGAGATCAAAGTATGGGAAGCTCTTCAACAGCGAGATCCCAGAGGCACCGGCGAACAAGAAGCTCTCGGCTGAAGATGCCAAGAGATACGCCTCCATCTGGCCGGCTGGGGAGCACGAGGCGCACAAGAGGTTAGATAAGTTCTGTGAGGAGAGGGTCGGCTCGTATGGTGCGAAGCGGAACTTCCCCTCGCAGAATGGCACCTCGACTTTGTCGGTCCACCTCGCCAGCGGCACAATCAGCGCGAGAACCTGCGTGCGGACGGCAAGGGACCGCAACACCACCAAGAAGCTCAATGCGGGTAACGAGGGGATTCAGACGTGGATAAGCGAGGTCGCATGGAGGGACTTCTACAAGCATGTCCTCGTCAATTGGCCGTATATATGCATGAACAAGCCTTTCAAGCCCGAGTACTCCAACATCGAGTGGTCATACGACAAGGACGAGTTCGACGCCTGGACTCAGGGCAAGACCGGCTTTCCCATTGTTGACGCCGCGATGAGGCAAGTCAAGCAAATGGGCTGGATGCACAACCGCGCCCGCATGATCGTCGCATCGTTCCTCTCGAAGGACCTGCTTATCGACTGGCGGATGGGCGAGCGGTGGTTCATGGAGAACCTGATCGATGGCGATTTCGCATCGAACAACGGTGGCTGGGGCTTCTCTGCCTCGGTGGGCGTGGACCCTCAGCCGTACTTCCGGGTGTTCAACCCGCTGCTGCAGAGTGAGAAGTTTGATGCTGATGGGGATTATATCCGGAAGTGGATCCCAGAGCTCAAAGATGTCAAGGGCAAGGCGATCCATGATCCGTATGGGAGAGGGGCGGGGGCGATTGCGAAGAAGACTGGGTATCCGAAGCAAATGGTTGAGCACAAGGGATGCAGGGAGAGGGCGTTGGCGGCCTATAAGAAGGGCATTGGGGCCGAGAAGTAGAAACTTCATAAACAATGTCAAAGAGAAGTTCAAGTACTCATTTGATCCCTTGGCTTCTGGCGAGTGTCTCTTTGAGTTCCAATACGGGTCAACTATCACAAGACGGTACCTCCTGTTGCGAGCCAAGCATCTTACAATTTGAAAGCTATGGCACATAAAATGATGCCCTCATTGCCCTGCTTTGGGTAGGTGCCCAGCAAGTAACTTGGTGCGTAGCCCGCGAGTTTGAATGCTGGGAGTCGAGTGGCATTTCTCTCAGTAAGGAAGCAGCAGCAGCAGGGTCATTGTACACAAGACGGCCAGCGCACCTTCCCACCCAAGCCATCGAACTTGTTTGCGGTGTCGCGGCTGTTAATTTTCGAGCTTACCTCTTCGAAAACCGCGACCCTACACGTCTCTCGCGACCACACGCGTCAAGCTCGATTCAACCTCACCCTCAACCTCGACCTCCTTAGGCCTGATCTCCCACTCCCTCCTTCAATCTCGTATCCTAAACCTCGAATTCTGAAAATCTCATCCTCAAACTCGAAGTCTCGACAAGGGATTCTTCGTGGTTTCCTCTTCGACGCCACCATGTCTCTTAAACGAGAAGCCGACCCCTTCATCAAGCCTGATCCCGACGCGAAGCGCGTCAAGACGGAGGGCGGTGATGGCAACTTCAGCCTTTCTTCAATCCCCATGGCCCCTCATCCTGCTGCCTTTGCATCTTCGACGTCTTCGGCCGTCGCGCCCAAGCTCGAAGGCGGGGATCGCAAGCCCCTTGGTCCGGTAGGTCCCTCCATGATTCTCCTTTGCCTCATCTCCTTAAGAGAGAACTATTGCATGTCCAAAAAAGAAACCCTCACCCTTTGATTTACTGCGCCTCAGATGCCACTTCAGTCTTTTTGCAACGTGTTGATCCATCAGAACGGCATCGTCCCCTCTTTTAGGACCCTGTTCACTAATATACCATGACTATGCGTCGGCTTTAGGCTCCCAATTTCGGTGGTAATGCAGGAAACAACCGCAAGAGAAAGTTCTTCGGCAACTCCATCAAGGCCAGACGGGGCGATGACTGGGTCTCAGCCCATTTCAACAAGAGGAACATGGTTGTGGAATTCCACATGCGTTGCGCGACTTCGAAGAAATGGTCTTCGGTAGATGTGGAGCAGGAGATTTTCCAGAGGCTCAACAAGGCAAAATTCGACATACAGCCATCCGAGGACTGGGGTTTCCTCGATCGCAGGCTTTGTGCAATAGTCAACGACGTATGTGTACTGGTCCACCTCTTGGAATGTAATCGCGACTAACCACTCATTGCTATGGCAAGATGAGGGAGTTGTCTGTCAGTCCTCCGCCCACCATGGATCTTCAATTCCCACAGGATGTCCAGGGCTTGAGCACGAACAAGGCTGAGACTTCCCCCTACTTCAAAAAGGAGGAGCCACTCTCGAAGCCAAAGAACGAGCGTTGAGGCTAGACAAGTGCGGATGTGAAGATGCATGGCTCTGACATGCAAATGAGGGGGCATCCATCAAGGAGGAAAGCTACTGATGTAGATTGTGATCGTACCACTCCATGCTAGCTACAGTTCATGTGATAAGAAGCCACGGAGATATTCTATGAATTGGTCACGAAGACATGGGTTACCTTTGCTCTCGAGAAGTGGCAAAAGCCGATCGAATCAGTATGGAAAGACCTTACAGTTGGAAGAATACCAAGGGAGCACAACATTGAAATAGGACATGTGGTCTGTCGACATGACTGTCTGCCTACACAATTCCATATCCTGATTTTACTTCTAGGGAGAGTGAAATGTGCAAGTATGACAGGATGCGAGGAAATCCCGGGACAATGGGAATGCTAGAACCCGTACACGAGCTTGTGTTGTCTGTCAACCAAGTGTAATCGCTCCTTGATTAAAAGTCTTCAAAGGGTATCTCAGCGTATCAGCAGTTCCTCTACATATAATTCGGACGCTTCGGTATCCAGAAGGTCCCAAATCTCACCGTCCATCACGCCTTTTACGTAAGCCAGTTCTATCAGTCGAAAGACTGGTTTGCTGCCGAACGCAGCGTCACTGTCCTTGGCCCCATCACCTCTAGGGAACTCGCGATTCCCAGGGACTCCACTCTGAGGTCTGAGAACAAAAGGCACAGTGGCGTTCTCGATGATCATCACGACGTCCCCAGCACGGGCGGTGGCAGGAGCGAGACCAATGTAATCGGCGTCGGTGATAAATAATCGCCGCCCGTCGCAATTATTGGACATCAGCCGGGTCATCCTTTCGGAGCCCGGGGAGTCCGGTGATGTATCACGAGATAGAAGATACTCTCCCATGGAGATCGATTCGTTGTCGTTGTTGATGACATCTTCTTCGCCGATCATGTCCGTGATGCTCTCCACCGGATGTAGGTGTATAAGATCTGTGGATAATGTTATCGGACATGACGATAATTCGTTCTTGTATTCGCCTTCAAATATAGTGTTAGTCTGAGGGAACACTTGCTCCTTGTTCCTGGTCTTGGCAACGAGGCTCGGCCAGTTACGCGAAGGGAAGTGGCCATGTTCCGCGTCGCAGACATCACTAAGTGTTTTGATGGTTCCCAGGCACACTCCCCTGACATTCAGCTCGACGCTTTCACCTCCATCTTTGCTGATATACTTAGATATCAGCGTTTTTGATGGTCTGATAGCAAATCCTCTCTTCCACTGGCTCCAGTCGAGAGCTGTCTCATGTCGGGAGCCAGCATGAAATGGAATATCCCCATGGCCCTCGAACTGCCTTGACGGAGCATTGACGCTCCAATCAGGAACCCAAGACGGCAGTCCCTCTACACTAGCTGGACTGACAACCCAGCGAAGCAGCTCCAGCCCATGCAATTCAAGCAGCCTCACCGCCAAGTCGGTGAACACGATCGCAGTGGAAAGACCATAGTCCGGCCTAAGACCAGAGACGCTGCCACCATACCCATCCCCGGACGCTCTCTGTCCCGGTCCATCAAACAGCGGAAGCAACGCATAGAGCTTATCGCTCGGGTCCGACGCACCACAATGCCGCGTCGCAGCGAGCACCTCCAGCATGTCCGCCCAAGACGGCAACGAGCCAACAATCGGCCGCCCATACGACACCACATCCGAGGCATCCAAGACACCACTACGCCGCGCGCCCCAGACCCAGTACCGGAAGGCGAGGAAGCACTCCCAGCCCACCTCCTCGGCCCCGCAGACGACGACCGCCGCCCGCGCGAGCGCGATCTCCTGCAGCACCCAGACGCGGTGGAACCACGGGCGCCGCAGCAGGGCGGCTATGCCTGCGCCGCGTGGACGGCGGGCGTGGGCGGTCGGGGGCTCGATGTCGGTGATTCTGGCGCGGGCGGCTCGGGATGAATTGCCCGGCCAGTGCAGCTGGCGGACCCAGCGCATCACGTCGTCGCTGGCGTCGGCGGCCTCGCCGAGGTACACTGCGACGCGACGGGCTGTGCGGTAGATGCGGCCCATGAGGGAGAGCTGGTGGTTGCGTTCGGAGATGTCGGA
This sequence comes from Diaporthe sp. HANT25, assembly GCA_013435955.1. Taxonomy (NCBI): domain Eukaryota; kingdom Fungi; phylum Ascomycota; class Sordariomycetes; order Diaporthales; family Diaporthaceae; genus Diaporthe; species Diaporthe sp. HANT25. The sequence continues at coordinate 439,430 of JACBFG010000007.1, read as the reverse complement.
TTGGTTGATGCAGATTGCGTCCACCCAGAGGACCCGGGACCTGTCAGGAAAGCGAAGCCTTCTCAGGGCTGCGTGGCAATTGATTGTCACGGGGACTTGGATCCGGTCATTGTCTGAGTCTGAGCCAAGGATGGAGATCTTTTTGGTATCTGAGGCATCCCCCCAGACATAGGAGAGAGCTTCATAAGGCGGTGGATTAGTTAGTTGCGAATTCTCGAGGTGGATGGTGATAGGCTCATGCCCTCTGCCAGGCAGCAGCGTGAGTAAACGGAATGCGCCGTCCTGGTCCAGCGGTAATCCTGCGTATTGATGATGAGAGGTGTCCTCCATGTTGTGTGAAGGGTGGAACCCGCAGGAAAACACCTCTCGTTAAGGGCTGCCGCCTTTTTGAAGGCATGCCAGAGATTTCTGCCAGCGGAGGATCATCATTTCGATGTATGGAGGGGTTGCCGTGGGGGCAGCAGGATTACTATGTGCTTAGGAATCAGCCCTTGATCCTTCCAGGCAGGCGAGTGGTCCAATACACAAACGGGAATAGCAACGGACGATCATGTGGCCGCCTCTTGATCTTGAACACCTTGTTTTGCTACAGCCTCTTTAGCACTTGTACATCGCATACAACAACGGCCTAAGATGGCCTTCATTCCGCTCGGTTGCACCAGAGCACACCTGCTGCGATTTAATAATATCTACTTTAGTGGTTTCGTTCTTCATTCGTATACCTGCTCTTGGAAATAAAGACATAGGCAGTCCCATCACACAGTGATCAACACTCAAAAAGCCAGCGTTGGATAAGAATACAGTGGAGATAACGATATATTTATACAATCGTCTTGGGCCAAAAGAATCAACAGCCTCGTACTGCCACACAGACGAGGCTAGTCGAGACCGGCGCTGCAAAGTAGACTTGTCGACAAGTAGCCCAAGGCCAATAGCTACTTCAAGCAAAGTGGTGCTATTGCTTTCATTCAAAAGATACTAGGTAATACTCGGGCCGAAAGGTGCTCACCTAATAATTATAATGTTCATGTTTGTAGGGAGCTGTATAACTCGATATCCGCCTTACATTGTAACGGTGGTGTTTGCCAGCAAGAGATACGTAGATTTATATCGGGCAGGCTGGATCTTAGCCGAGAGCTAAGGTCGTAATGAACAGAATAGTGGAAGGTAGCATCATCTTTGCCAAACACACAAGTCTAGTCTTATGGCATTATATGTATATGTCGAAAAAAGTGAACTGATTCGAGGTCCGGTCATCCGATTGTCCATGTGACTACAAATAAGGCTACTACAGACTTTTAGGTTGCAGCGTGTGTAGGGACAATTCCAGGAGACTTGCCAAGCATAGAAGGTCACAGCTATAGACCGCAGATCCACTGAAGTGGCCGGAGCAGTCTTCTCATTAACTTTGTATACTCGGGGACCAGTAGTATTGTGTCTAAAGCTGAATGAACCCCTGCATGATGATGTTCATCTCAGGGGCGGGCGAATCAGGAAGGCAGCAGCAAATACCTGCCTTTTCTGGCTAAGACTAATATAGGCCATGAAGATCAGCGGGGACCACCCTGCTTACGCACAAAGCTTGTCCCCCAAGCGTAACAACGGCGAGCTTGATCGTAAGCTTGGCATATAATCAGTCTCTCGCCGTCAACTCCTCCATAAGCATGGCTCGTCGTACTTGATCTTGGCATTGTGCCTCTACTGCCATTCGCTCGTTACTGGTCTGGGAAGAGTCTTCAAAATCGTCGCCATGCAATTCTCACTTTTTCCCCTGGCGGCTGTGCTGACCACCGTGTCGGCCACGGTCGTCCACCTCCCGCTGCGTTCTCGTGCCAGAGAGCACGCCGCACTTGGTGGTGATGCCAGGTTTCGCTTGCCGAGTGAGAGGAGGGCAGCTAATTCCTCAGGCGTCAATGTTCCCGTGACGGACTGGTTCAACCGCACAGACAACCAGGTATATTTTCAAAAAGTACCTTTGCTACAGCACTCAGTGCTGGCTGACACTTTGCTTTTAGTGGTACACCACATTCGCTGTTGGCACTCCGCCTCAGAATCTGTACGTCATTTAGTCCGGCTCTGAAACGGCCATGTCTTTCCCGTTGGGCTCATGAAATAATAATTATTTCTGATGTTAGGACCGCTTTGTTTGACACTGGATCGCCACTTCTTCTGCTCCCGCGGAACAACTGCACCACCTGCGGCAACTTGGCGCTGTTCAACCCCGGGGAGTCCAGCACCTTTTCGCCGCTCCCCGGCACAGAAGTGGACGAGGACTTCTCGACGGGCGCCGACTCGATCCCCTTCCTGACGCCACAGGGCGCCAAGTGCAAATACGTCAACGACGCAGTCGGTCTTGGCTCGGGGAAGCTGAAGGTTACGGGCCAGCACTTCGCCCTGTGCGACACCTATGCTGAGGCTCTGGACATCTCGGGGATCTCGGGGATCATGGGGATGAGTCTGCCAAATTCAGCAGGCAGGTACCCCTCTTGGTACTGGAATCTCGTCAACAGTGGCCAGCTGGACTCTGCTCTGTACTCCTTCTACACCCCGCCGGGCGATATCGAGGGCGGCCAGGTCACGCTGGGCGGAGTCGACAATTCCAAGGTCAAAGGGGCGATCACCTATACCAGCCTCGACACCTCCGCCACCAACGGCCTCTCCGCGTACGTCGTCGACCAGTTCGCGGTGTACTCCAACGGCAAGGCCCTGAAGACCTCAGCATCATCCAGCGCCGCCCCGCTCCCCCGCGGCCTGGCCATCCTCGACACGGGCACCGCCTTCATGCAGGCCCCAGACTACACCACCGCCAAGAACATCTACGCCCAGATCTCGCCCAAAATCACGCAGATCGACCCCGCGGGCGCCTGGGGCGCGCCCTGCGCCCAGATGGAACAGTTCGCGCCGGATCTGACCTTCAACCTCGGCACCACGGCCAAGGCGCTGAACGTGACCATCCCCAGGAAGTACTTCAGCCTCGGCGAGTACCCGGGCCAGCCGGGTATCTGCCAGGCCGTCTTCAACAACCCCGTGCCCGGCACCGAGATCGACTATGACGGCTCCGCCGTGTGGCTCGTCGGCTCGCCGCTGCTCGACAAGTACTACACCGTGTGGGATGGGAAGGGGCTGCGGATAGGCTGGGGACAGCTGAATTGAATTACAGTACAATCTTCTGGCGCTCGAATCTGTTTGGCTGCTGCCCCGTGGTTTTTGAGTGGGTTGATTGCGGCTCTATGGTATCTACTACCCTACATAGGATAGGCTGCGAGGACCAGCTTAAGCACTAGGGCAAGCTGGAGACATGTCAATAGGTAAGAATTGAAACAAACAAGCGGCGGTAATAGTACCGGGCAATCATTTGACCCGATGAATCGAGTGCCACACAAGCAAAAGACATGGAGAAAATGCTGTGAAAATTTGTCCTTTAGAAAGCCATCTTTCCCATGCCGCGACATGCTTTATCTCTCCCAATGTAAATTTTCAATTTGGTATGGTTTCTCCTTCTTTTTCTAACTCCTCCCTTTGAGAGGGTAGAAGTTGCATATGCAAAATGCCCATGCGCAGGGGCAGTAATGCTCAGGCATTGTTGTTTCAAACATCGAGCCACCTCCGGGGGGATGCGATGCGTGGCTGAAACGCCTGTTGTTCTGACGTGACACCGGAAGTGGAACACCAAACCATGAGGTTACGGCAGTATATAATCTGACAGATTCACTTCTCTTTTCCTCTGTCTCTTTGGAATTCTCTTTCTGCAGTCCCCTTGAACTCCGGGATCCAGCTCCTCGGCGGTTGTCGAGCTTCGCCCAAGCCTGGTCCATCGAACATCACGACTAGTCATGGGCCCACAACGGCCGACTCAGGCCCCGCAGCGATAAGGCTTGGCCAAAAATCAACCACGACCGAGGAGCCATCGACAACGACGTTCTCAGTTCCGTCTCTTTGAGCTCCGTCTCCCCTGCGACGGAAGTTCGGAGGTGTAGAGCACAGAGAGTCGCCCCCTGCGATCCGCATCAATGATCGAGCAGGACCTCGGTTCAGGTCTCTGCTCGACGTGATCGTGTTGAGCGCAAAACCCTCCGTCGGCTGACTGGGGCCCCCATCTGCTGCCCGCCTCCATCGCAGCAGATGTCGACAACCCCCAACTCTCCCAGTCAGCCAGATGTTGAGCCCCCCGTCCGGCCCCCACTGGAAGCATTGTTCCCCGGCTGCTTGGCTGGGGATTGATCTGGAAGTGGCCGCGTTTGTCGGATCAGAAAATCTGTCTGACCCACACTGCAAGACCTTCGCCCGTGTGGTCACTTGTTGGCCCCACGGGCACATGTTTTTGCAGTGGTCGTGTCTGTCGGACAAAGCCCGTCTGGCCCCGCTGGAAGGCCTGATGCACATCTCTCCTAACTCACGGGGGATGAAGCACGGCCTGGAAGCCGGAGAAGTCGGACAGGCGTCCATTTTCCGCGACAAGTCTAGACGACGTCACGCCCGGTTCCCTTTTATCTCACCAGGGGAGACACACACTGATAATTACATCCACTCACCAAAGTGTGTCTGGGTAAAAGCATACACGACGACAACATGAACTGGAATTGTTTGACGCTCGATCTCGCGCCCCATGGAAGTGTCGACTCTTCCGCCGGAAGTTATCCCCCTGCCCCACCACGGGTCTGGTTCCTGCACAACACCGCAGTTGAGCCCTTGTGGTCTGCGCGGCGGAGGGAGCTGGAGGTGATGTGAGTCCGCTGGAATGGAAGACGCGCGGATCTTGAGAGAAGAGCGATGGGATTGTCGTCCTTGACGCGTTTGAAGATGGAAATCAAGTCAGCCCCTCATAATGCAGAGAGTGGGGCAAATGTTTTGTGCCTGAGGAAGCACTTGGGACGAGATTGTTGGCATCTGGCTGTGATGATCTTGTATTGGATGTGAAGGCTGGTTGGCTATGGTCTTGGAAACTGTGTGGAGGGTCCCTCGTTGGAATGCCTGGACCTTTTCGTGGTGCGAGGGACTAGATGCACCGATTTGCTCAGTGTGTATCAACTAACACAGGCAGGAGAGCTAAGGCAGTGGAATACAAGCTCATGATCTACTTGTATGCTTGAACTGGCTCCGAAATGTGGCGCTCGATATCGAATAGCAGTCCATCACTGCTGGTGACTGGCTTACAAAACAGGCTACATCGTTTCGAGTGAAGCTGAACCTCTGGTCCTGTGATGCGAACCGAAGGCGCTCCGGTGGACAGTCCCAGAAGGTGGAAGATTGTTCTTGGACGGAGAACCTTGCCCTTCCAACATAGTAGCTGGGGGAATAGCCAAGACTGCATGAGAAAATTTTCGAGTAATGCAAGCGGTAATGTCCAGTCATGTTGACCTGGAGCAGCCAGGAAGACCTGTGTTCAAGCGTAGGCATCGGCCTCCACAGCAGATTAGGCTCAGCGCTTGCGTCCCACGCCTTCTCATGGTCTGTCAATGTTGACTGTGAGTCATTTTCAATCGGTAGATCAGGCATTTAGTTCAATAAATTCTCAACCTAGATGCAATAATCTCGGGAGATGGAGGCAAAAATTGATCGCAGATTTCAAAGAGCAGAGCCTGCCATACAAGGTACGTACTCCCTCGTGATTACCCGTTTGGAGCTAGCGCCGTCCTCGGCCCGCTTTCTGACCCGTGCGCAACAAGGATTGCGAGCCGCAGCCCTGCCATTTGCAGCCCTTTGCAGCCGGACTTGGCAGGGGATCCATGCTCAGGCCGCCTTGGCCCACTCATGCACAAATTTTCTTCATGTGGATTTCGCATATAACCTCAATTTCCACGGCCGATTCTCAACGAAGACACAGGCGTCTTTCAAGACGCCCGGCTAGCTCAATCGGTAGAGCGTGAGACTCTTAAGATCCTCACGATTCTGACAGAGAACACATCTCAAGGTTGTGGGTTCGACCCCCACGTCGGGCTCAATTCCCGGCGATCATCGCCTCATCTTTTGCCTTTTTGCCTGTCGTGTCCATGGACATCGTGGGTGGTGCTGAGGGTGTCCGGAGGCCATGCTAGGCTTCTAGCGGCGACGATTACCAAGACTGTTCTTGGCTGAGAGATCTTCTGGAGGTAACCCGCCGAAAGCTACTGTTGCTCAAGACATGTCAGCGTTCAGGATCTCTGATGTGTCCACGGGAAATGGATAGAGCTTTCGTATGGTGAAATCGAAGAGCATCTGTTTTGGGTGAGGTGAAGATGTAGGCACTCTTGAAGGGGCTTGAGGTTTGCGTGAACTGAGTAGCTGGTCCTCGACAACGGACACTGAGAGGCGTCCAGGCGCCCAGCCAGATATTTCATTTGGCCACGGGGACTCGTCCAGGATTCTAATGCTGATGTATGCTTCGCCATCTTCGGGTCGTCTGACCTGATGGACAGTCCATGGTGAAGAGAGCATCCGAATGTAACTGGCCAACGTCCTCAAGAGCCTGAGGTCAGGCTGTTGATGAGGGGCAGGTCAATGCCACTGCGAGCTGGGGCCCGAGTTTGATCAGCGTCCGGATTATAACAGTCTCTGTAGGTTTGGTAAACACCTGTCCCACCATTAGGGCCGTTAGATGACACCTATGGGGCATGGATCCAAGTCCATTAGATGGGCTGGACTGTAGCATCGATTCTCTGCGGTGATGCCTTGTTCCGATGACGCGGAAAGTGCGAGGCAGAAATGGAGCTTCTCGATATTGGGAGAACAACCTGGTGGGATTGACTTTATCTGCTGGCGTCCATTTCTCCAAGTCTGGAGCTCCCACGCGTAGGTCGTAGTAACATCGGGTCCCGTCTAATGACTTGCATCATCAGTGTGCATCGAAGTCAGTGCGCAGGTAGCAGTCCCAAGCTGTTCGGTTCGCTGTGAGACTGTCCCTGGGACTGTGTCTAACCACGGGAAAGAACAACACCGCCTGGCAAATCTTGTGCAATACAACAAATTGGACGTTGCGCAATGATGTGCTTGAAGATAGACAAGTGTTTACGTTGAGGAAGACAGTCTGTACACTTATATTTCAGGGGCCAAAATGGTGCTCACAAGGCTCGAGGTCGTCCGCCCCCACCAAGCTGCACTGGCCTTTGGACCGCTGGAAAAGCGCCGATTGGAGAAGGTGGCCACAATTGAAACCGACTTCCAGCCTGTCCATACGACTGTCAGATGCACTATGACCTAGGCGAGCTGGCGAGCTAGGCACTACCTGCAACGAGCCGCACTCGAGCTCGACCCTGGCGCGCCTGAGCCCCGCCCCCCTGTCCCTTGTCAGCTCCTCTGCCGAGAACACCTCTCCAGCTTCGACCCTTTGTGACATTGGCATTTGTCCGTGGGAGTGGCTTAGCTTGCTAGGCCCCGTCCGAATTCCACTTCTCTTCTCTTCGGTCATCGGAGACCATGGTGGCCGACGCGCTCCAAGCATCCTGTACAGCATCTCTATTGTCTCCGTCCGGACAGCAGGATGGATAATCTGCCGCAGTTAGCGACCGGTCCGTGTGCTTTGCTTGCTCCTGGCCCCTCCAGTGCTCGTCGCTGCTGATGCTGACCTCGACCTCGTGTTCACATAGACATCTCCTGGTCCAACCTCCCGACCGAGTGGCTCCTGGCTGAGCTCGCGAAGCGCGACGATGTGGCCGACACAAAGCCAGAGTGTGGCTCGGGCAAGAAGGGCTCCTACAACACATTCATACACGTCGCTGCCCTGGTCCTGATCCTGGCACTGAGCACAATATGTACGTACTCAACGCTGCTCCTGTAACCCATTGGACCGACTGGGGCCTTTGTCGCTGACCGTCCGTCTTCCACAGCTTGCGGCTTCCCTCTCCTATCCAGCCACTCCCGCAGCCGACGCTCCAACAGCATCGTCTTCTACTCCCAACACTTCGGCACCGGCGTTCTGATCGCAACCGCATTTGTCCACCTCCTCCCGACCGCATTTCAGTCTCTTAACGACCCATGTCTCCCATACTTCTTCAGCAAGGGCTACAAGCCCCTGCCGGGCTTCATAGCCATGTTTTCGGCGATGGTCGTGGTGGCAATCGAGTCCTACCTGACGACACGCGGTGCTAGACACTCCCATTCGCACATGTGGGAAGATGATGAGAGCGACGACGAACACGCAGCCCGTCATGGGCACGGTGGAGGCGTGCTGGCAGCTAGACGCGGACTGAACAGGCCTACAAATATTGCACTGGAGGATCTGGGCGCTTCGGAGGGTCTCATGGCTGGTGCGTCTCCGCTGCCGGAATCAACACCGACACTACAAGTAAACGGGAAAAGCAATGGCACAGCCGGCGACTCGAGAGGGGGCAGAGCACGCGACGACGAAGACGACGAGGATCGCGAGTCGATGGATCTGGAGCTGAATATGGACGAGCTCTCGACCGTGCCTCTCGACGGTGGCAAGCCCAATTCTACCCCCAAGAGCCCGACGGTGCCTCATATGCCGAATCCGGAAGAGCAGAGGCGCCTGATGCTGCAGTGTCTGCTCCTCGAGGCCGGCATCCTCTTCCACAGCGTCTTCATCGGGATGGCTATATCGGTCGCCACGGGCCCGCCGTTCGTGGTATTCCTTGTAGCGATCGCCTTCCATCAGACCTTTGAGGGCCTTGCGCTCGGCTCTCGGATAGCGGGTCTCCACCTCCCAAAATCATCGCCTCGACCATGGCTCATGGTCCTCGCCTATGGCACGACGACCCCCATCGGCCAGGCGATCGGGCTTATCGTGCACAACTTCTACGACCCGATGAGCCAGACGGGCTTGCTCATGGTCGGCTTCATGAATGCTATTTCCAGCGGCCTGCTACTTTTCGCGGGGCTGGTGCAGCTGCTCTCGGAGGACTTTTTGACCGAGAAGAGCTACAAGACCCTGCATGGGCGTAGGAGAGTCAATGCCTTCATCGCGGTGATAGGTGGCTCCTTGCTGATGGCGCTTGTTGGTGCTTTTGCATGAGCAAGGTCTGGAGTTGTGGATTCTGAATGCTTAAATTGTCTGAAGACATGCGTGGCGTTGGTGGTAGATCTAAATACAATGTTTTCCATGTAGTCACATCCTCTCGTCCTCTAAGGTTTACTTGCAGTGGTGTCTTGCTAATCTTGGGAAATGATGTCTACTGGGATAACCTTCCCCGGGATTTTGGACTGAAGACACCAGCCAAATGGAGCACATCCTCCACAACAAATCGTAATAACGGTCTATCATATCTGCAGAGGAAAACTTGTCCAGTCATCTTTCCAGGGCCTGTTAGCCTCCTTTTCGGGCCATACACGTCGGAAGACCTTTAAGCCTGCTTGTAGTCTTTCATAGTCCCCCGCGCCACCTTCAGCTTCAAGCCTATCCTGCAAGTCTTTATCACGGGCCTTCCTGGCCTCCAGACCCAGTTCCCGAACATAAAGAACATCTTGTTCGTCATCCCGCACACTCCGTTCAATCAACCACGAGCGGCTTAATTGATGCACGATATCGACCATCCGAGATACTTGTCCAGGCATGCCAAAGTTCATGGCTCCAGTTGTATGTAACTTGAGGGAAAGCAAGCGCCTACCATCCTTGTGCGTCGCGATGACGTCCCAGATGGACCTTGCCAAAGTCTCGTCCACGGCACAATTGATGAAGCTTTGTCGGACATGGCCTCGTTTTAATGCCCTCCACGGCCCGTCGAATTTTTCCTTGTCGTCTTCATCGAACCATGCTTCATATTCCAGATCGGGGTCGCGACGCACCCGCCAATTGCTGCAATCGAGAATGAGAAAAAGAGAGTGGAGTGGCCTGATTCGAGCGAGGCTTCTGTACAGGTCAACCTCGGATGCGTCAGACATCGTCCGCTTGATGTATACGGACAGGCTCTCCAACGCAGGGCAATGGTCGTTGATCTGCAGGATGTGTGCTTTCGTGATCGTCATGGGTACATAAGGGATGTAATCTGTCATGCGTGCCCATGGATCCTCGAATGGGCAAAGCTTGAGATCGACCACTGTGCGTCCGTGGCGGGTGAGTATTGCATCGAGAATCTCAGGTAGAATCGAGCCTGCTACGGACAACTTCCTCAAAGGACGCAAACTGTCCAAAAAGGCGGTCGCTGCGTTTATATACTTGGCATTGGCGTGTGGGTCAACGTTCTCACCCACGGGGTGGCGACGCATCATGAGAATATGAAGAGATTCTAGCTGTGGAAAGGAGCAAGCCCGGGCTAGAAATTCCAGCGCGGCTGTGGTGAGTCCGTGACGGGACTCACGGGTGCCTGAATGATAAGCCCCTCCCAAGCTCAAGTGCCGTAGTGAACTGAAATCTATATGGCTTGTCCATTTTTGTAAGGAGCCGGGCAACCAAATTGGCGGTGGTAGTATTCCAGTGACGGAAAGCAAAGTCAATGATCCGGTCTGGCCGCGAGCAAAACCCGGAAGACCCTGCCAGTCCCGGGGCCCCGACGAGTATTGATGTGCTGTGATGGGATGGTAGATTACAGACACCTCCTTCAGATTTGGTGCGAGGCCCGCGACAAGCTCCCAGATGGCTTGTGGGTTCTGGTCTGGCTCGCCGTCCTCGATGTAGTGACTGCACCTGAGTTTGACGCTGTACAGGCACGGCGACGTCGCTACCGCCAACTCGTGAGGGTCGAGACGGTCAAACTTGGGTCTGAGACTTCGAAGCCGGAAAGTATGATGATACAGCCGACATTGCGGGCGATGGCTGTGCAGGACATTGAGTAGACTGGGCGGAAATTGGTTGCGGCAATTGTATACCAGTCTTGTCAGATTCGGAAGCGTTTTGATCAAGTTGGCGACTGGTTCCCAGGCCGCATTCTGTTCAGGTGTGACAAAAGGGTCCTCCTCTCCCAGGGAGGTATGGAGAGGCGGCTCATTCTCATCCAGGAGTTCGTTCAGACCCTCTAATTGAAATCGTTGTAGCTGTTCCTCATAGTTTGTGGTTCCATCAAAATCGTCCGTCACCTCATTGCTGTCGCTTTTTCTCAAAGACAAGCAGCCTTTGAGGCACAAATGGCGGACATATTGGGTAGCGTCTCCGCCGCAAACAGTGCTCAACAATGTCTTGAGAAGAAGATTGACATCGTTTTGCAATGCCCTGCGATCCTTGACGGGAATATGGAGCTCGCGGAAGATCAAAGTCACAAAAGCCAGGCGGTAGCGTTTATTAGTGACACAGAAAGCGTAAAAGCTTGGTCTGTGAGTGTCGCGGACAAGACGCGCAATGTGCTGCAGGATTTCAATAGGCAGATCGGCTAGGTTGCGCTGAGCCATTTCAAAACGCTACTGAGTCCTTGCGCAGGAAGATCCCCATGCATGCCGTCGCGGTATAGATGTAATAGTAGAGGTGCAGAAAATCAAGATGCCTCAGTAGGAATGTGGAAAGACACAGGACACAGAATATAGTAACTGACAGTGGGGATGTTGGCGTCAAGGACTGAAGGCGACTTCAAGTTGTCGAGATGATTTCTGTAGTTGCTACTGGGACAAGATAAGATATAGGTACACACCAGCCTCCATAATTGTGAGCTGGACATGACTCAGTGACTAAGCGAGAGCTGAGCCACTTTCTATGTAGCCAGCCATTCTTTCGTCCTATGAGATATACTTGGACTCGTCTTGCTGGTCTAAGAGAACGACAGCCCTGAAATAACGTTCTAGGTGATCTTCCGCAGGAGATCCCATTGAACTGGAGTCATCCTCCAGACAACACCTTGACCCCTACCACAAGCCGTGTCTCTGACACGGGTCCGAGACTCTTTTCCAAGTATTCCACGTATGTAAGTCAAACAGCATGGGATCACGGTAGCTGCAACGACTCCCAACACCTCAAATTCGGCCATTACAATGGTGATTCTCGTGCTTGCTGCTGATTTGGGGTTGTGCCTTTCGTCTGTCATGCCGTTATATACACACGGCCTGGAAGAGTTTGCAAATGGCTCCTTGGTGATAACATGAACTCGCTTCGGTAAGGACCGCCGCTCTAGCCAGTTAGACGACCAGACTTGGATCCTGCGTGAGCTTCCTTGAGACGACCCCGGGCTATCCGAGTCTTTCACATGGAGATGCAAGGGGTAAGGGGAGGGGGCACATATCTTGAGCAGTGCAAGGTTGCAAAGCCCAGTCACGTCTTCAGATACAGTAAAGAAGTCCAATCGAAGATTCTCGTACGTAATGATTGTATCTTAAATCTATCCATTTCCAAAATTGATTTTCAGTGATGCTGTGCAGTCAAGCGCCGTAGGCACGTGGCAGTTATTCTAACGATGCTAGAGTATTTCAAGAAGCATGTTTCATACGTGGTGCACACAAGAGATTCAGGCGAGTTTTTAACTTTTGATTTCTTTCGGGATATAGAGAAGCATTTGTGAAGATTTCGATGTCATGCGCGCAATGCAAGCCGTTCTGGAACTGTACGCGTCACCTCGTGCCGTCTTAATAGCATTAGAAACATCCAGGGACCGGATCCGGACAGGGGGCGGGCAAGCACTGCGAGCCGAGCAGCCCGGCCGTATGTACATGATTTCACAGCACACATGTCTTTTGTGATGTATCCATACTTCAGGAGATCAGGGGAATGACCATTGACATTGCGCTCAAAAGAAGTTAAAATTCTAGAACGTCGAAGGACGGGAGCAGATCTAGCGGAACCAAAGCCTCATGAATGCCACTTTATGCACATCCGTGCCCGACAAAATGTGTACCGTACAGGTTTCTTCATTGAAGCATAGCAAGCAGGGACAATTCTGAGTAGAATAAGCCATGTCTGAAATTGCACAAACTGAAGTGGTGGGATGCAAAAGTGTGGGAACACCACGCACCCCAAACCAGCAAAAACAAATGATCTGGCCCGGGCTTGAACCGGGGACCTTTAGTGCTCGCATTAATAACTCAGAATTGAATTATTTTTTAATGTTAGACTAACGTGATGACCAACTACACCACCGGACCATGTTGTTGGGAAACGCAGTGAAAGAATTAATTACATTGTCGTGACAAGTGAAAATCTTTTGGTGGAGTGGGGAACCTTGGCAGCTAGGATGTTGTGCCCCACCCGTCCAGACGGTCAGAGATTGATTTGAACACCGACTGGCATAACTACGGCCGGATGACCAGGAAGCGGTGACGTTACTTTGTCTGCAGCAACATTTTGGGAATGCTGTATGCCCTGGAGTAGATTGAAGAACGTGATCAGGCATTGAAGAAAGTTTTCTGCGGATGTGAACCATGCTCCACCGGTCCATGGCTCTGGGAGATGGAAACTCGCAACGGGCGCGTGAACACGAACCCAAGCACAACACCGCATCCTCCTCACATGCCACTCTCAGTACGTTGGTACTCATGCGCCAAGATGGCATACCCGTAGATGTGTTTGCTGTGCTTTCAAAAATAATCCCAAAACACCTAGACCTGTCGTTCAAAGCGTCTCGCTCCTAGCCGCGGCTATTCCGGGAACCTTGAGGCTCTGAGACGACCAGAACTTGGCGTTCGGCTGACTGGGCTAGACTGGTCGACTTGCTCACTATTACTAGATCATCCGATATGCCACGTTCTGCACGTCAGCTTTATGTTTATTAAAGTTATTTTCAACCCAAACGCTGGGTTCTTGTCGTTCCTAATTCCTCGGCACAACCACTCAGTCTCTAGATCCCCCTCAAACCTTGAACTTCGGGACGGACAGATTTGGTAGTCTAAGCCCTACCATACATCGCATAGTATACCTTTTGGTGCAAGCTTGGGAGGTCCAGCCTTGGATTGATTAAGGTTCTTCTAAGCAGCGACCTCGTCTGATGTTTCGCCCCTTATAGCGAAACACATCACATGAATCTTCTATGTCTCTATCACGTCGGGACGAACGCGATTGATACATTTCACTTACGACGACTTCTATTTGTTCGAAACAGCACCAGATGTTTCCATTACTATCGTGAATGCTCTAGGTCGTTCGCATTGCTTATGCTGAGCCTCATGGAAGACTTGGACGGCAGTCTGTTGCATACCAGACTCACGATGGTCTAGAATTATATAAGGCGGAGGGCAAGCCCATCTACAGTCACTTTTCTTCAACACATCTTCATCAGACACAACACCTCAATTCAGCGACATCCTCTCCTCAAATAAAACTCAGAACCTTCTTCAGAGACAATATCACCCTGATAACCCGCCACCACCACCACCTTGAACATCATCAACACACAGCCTCAGCAATCATGCAGTACTCAAAGAGAGCCATTCTTGCCCTTGCCTTACTCAGCCCAGCAATTACCTCAGCCCTAGCCCTTCCGCATGTCGCCGTCAGAGACAACCATGCAGTCGCCGTGCCAGATTCTGCTCTTGTCTCGCGCCACCTGCCCGGAGCCATGCCTGTCAAGCTCAAGGGCCGCCACAGTGGAGGTGGTGAGGCGACTGAGGGCGGAGAGACCAGCGGTTTGAGTGGAGCGGGAGGTAAGTAACTCATCCTTCAAATGCTCATTTTTAAACAACACATGCTGACTTCAATTTGATGGACAGGTGGTTCATCTACAGGCGAGACCGGATCCGGGGAAACCGGGACAGGAGATGAAGAGACTGGGGCCGGAGAAACTGGCACTGGAGAGACTGGTACCGGCGAGACTGGTACCGGTGAGACAGGCACTGGAGAGACTGGCACGGGAGAGACAGGCACAGGAGAGACAGGCACAGGAGAGACAGGCACAGGAGAGACAGGCACAGGAGAGACAGGCACAGGAGAGACAGGTACCGGTGAGACTGGCACTGGCGGCTCCGGGACTGGAGAAACTGGCTCTGGCGAGGAGTCCGGTGCTGGAGGATCTGGCACTGGCGAAGAGTCTGGAACTGGGGAGACAGGCACCGGGGAGACAGGCACCGGTGGATCTGGTACTGGGGAGTCGGGAACTGGAGAGTCTGGCACCGGAGAGTCTGGTGGTGCCGGAGGGGAGACTGGCACGGGCGAAGGCGGGTCGGGAACCGGGACAGGAACTGGGACAGGAGCGGGCTCTGGCACGGGCTGCTCCGGAGGTGGTGCCTCTCCGTCCGGCCTGCCAGGTTCTGGAGGGAGCAGCGGCACCTCTGGTGGCCAGGGTGGTGCCGGTGGTGCTGGTGGTCAGGGTGGCGAAGGTGCTGAGGGCGAGTCTGCCTAGTCTGGCATGGTGGACTGTGCTGCGATTTTACATTCTCGATTGCATTTTGAAAATGTGTCTGTCCCGGAGTTGGACTTTAGCCGTGTTGGTACGAATTTTATTTAGTAACCCATTCACTTCTAAACAGCGTCCTGAAAAGCTAATGATGTATCATTAGATACTCATATGGTGGCGCATGGATGCTCCATACAAATTATTCCAAGCCGTCATGACACAATACATGCACATGTCCGACAAGACCATGTATAATGGGATAGTTTATCTTCATGTCCATTATCTCCCTTATCTACCTAGAGCTGAGGACGCTCTATCTACAGGCAATTAACACACGCACTCTCTCAAGTTTCAGATTGTTGTTATCGATCTCCTGTCGATACCATGATTAGGTTTCGCATCCTACCGGTATGCTCATTGTGTCCGATGCATCCAGTACTCGGCTTAGCCATAGAGGCAGAGTGAGAATGTTTGACAACTCGTGTACCCGCAGTAAGATTTATGGACCCACACGACCCTGGAATTGGAAGAAATATCCGATGGTACCGTAGGAAGAGTGACCTGCCGAATTAGCGGGTGGGGGCGGTCTCAGATCGGAAGGAGGATTGCATCGGAAATGTTGGAACTGGTGGGACTTCTTTTTATCTCGTGTCAATTTACAAGATTGAATGGGATCTGAGCATTGCTATCTCACCATTGGGAGTGGGTTTTCTCGGCTTCTTCCACTTTTGCTGTCTGTGGATTGTGCCGCGGGCCGGAACCCAACCCGTGCAGGAAAAGAGCAGTGGGGCGGTTTGAAGAAGACTCCTAAAAGTACCTCTATGTACAAGTAGACTATGTATGTATCACACGAAAGATGCAGCACTTGCTCATATCAGAAAGCATCCGTGAACCAAATCATGCGTCTTCGCCACCACCCCGGAACGTCGGCCAAAAACCAATGCAGTGGCCAAGCACTGAATGTCGTGCTTTCAGCCCTATCCGCAACGTTGTTCAGTCAAGACATTAGGCCGCACGTGGGTGCCATGAGAGTCTTCGTGGCGGACGTTATGAATGCCACTTTCCCTTTTCGTCGTCCTCGCCTGTCGGCCGCTGCTTTACGATGGCATCGAGTCAGTTTCACGTCACACTCGAACCTTAAGCGTCGTTCGATTCATTGCTGTCGAGTCGAGATGCATCCCATGCACGTGGCCGTTGCGCCAAGTCCGGCTCCCAATGCCCAGAGCAATGGTAGACATACACTGCATTTCTTGCGCGAGTCGTTCAACACCGCGCCAAAGCCTGGCCATACATGCAAATGAGCAATCAGGATCCCGCCGGCTGTGTAGTGTGTAGACTGAGGACTCGCACGGAACTGTTCTCAAATGAATGCACAGCTCGCTCCAGAGGCAGCGTAGATCAAGTCCCGTCTACGTGTGTCGTCCAATTGACGGGGGCGGGTGGATAACACCGCGCCGGGAGCGCGAGAACGAGAACACACACACACACACTAGGTGCATGGTCAACACGTGAAAGCTGAACAGCAGTACGGTTATTGTGAGTGGGCGCCGGGTCCCAAGCGCTCGGCACCGGAGGGTTTCAGTAACACGGCAGCACGGACCCCCTGAGCCCGCTGTCGTGCAACTGTCCGAGATGAACAACACCTTGCATCGGCTTATTGCAGTCGTACAATCCGTCCGCATTAGGACGGCTGCACCTGACACCGTAGAAGTAGTCTGATTGCGTACCGAGCAGTATCTGTTTTGGGCCAGGTATCTATCGGATGAAGCCGAGTCTGAGCGGATCATTTTCTAGGGACACGCATGTCTTGAATTCCACCAGGCCAGCCCTTTCGGCGCCTTCGACCGAACACCACTCACCCAGATGACTACAGTTCCAGCCTGCTTTCTGTCTTGACCCTTCTCCTCCCTCCCTCTCTAACCTCCTCTTTTTCTGATCATGCCATGGTATGCTGCCCTGGCCCTAGCAGAGTCTTCAGTCGTGTCGACTCATCGTCGACGTGTCCATGTGGCGAGCGCGGCTGTGGCGCCACCTGCCAACAGACCCAGCGCTGCGCCCAGTGTCTAAAATAAATCCCGGTGACGCGGTAGTTAGGTGTCGCTAGGCTGCTAGGCCAGCTAGGTGCTAGGATGGTCTCCTTGGAAGGATGGCAGGATAGTGGCAACAGGCCAAAAAACGGACAGAGGGACCCCTGCTTTTGTGACTCCACTAGGAAAATAACCCGAGACCCTCTCCCGTAACGAGGGCCTGGAGGGGAGGCATCCTGACGCTGTGAGAGGCAGCCGCCCTGTTAGCGAGCAAAAAAAAGCGACCTTAGCCGAATTTAGCCCCTAAGCCCTAATACCCGCCTAACCACCCCCCCCATACTTAATTATCAATTTATATAGCAAATATAGCAAATAAATTAGAGGTCAATAGTTAATTTATTAGCTATATATTTCTTTAAGTTAAAGCTATTAAAATAGTATATCTATATATACTTTTGTAATACTCTAGTATTTAACCTATTTAAGGCCCTTCTTAGCTAATACCTATAGCTGTACTATTATATAATAAAGATTCTAATAAAGTATACTCTTTATAATATTAGTAATAGCTTAGTCCTTAATAGGGTTAGTCTTTAAATAATAGTGTATATTTATAATTACTATAATGCCCTTATAGTGCTTCTAGTTATATACTTCCTTAGTAATATAGCTCTTATTGCTATCTTCTTAAAGTATAAATTTTTATAACCTATAGAATTTTATAATATTATTTATAACTTATTTATATATAGCTTTATATATAGTAGTATTTATTTTCTTATTATTATTAGTCTATATATTATACTAGTATATATACTTATAATTTAAGCCTATAATAATAATATAGTATATAGTATTTTAAGTAGTTATAAGCTATTTAATAAAATACTTACTATTATATTATTTCTATATTTTATATATATTAGCTACTATAATAATAGTTTAGTATAAATTATAGTTAGATTAGTCTTAGCTATTAATTTCTATTTAGTATACTTAGTCTTTTATAGTCTAGAGAGCATTATAATAGTATAGCTTTTGCTAAATTTAAGCTTATAATTTTATATAAAAGCTAAAGTACTACTTATTAGTATAAAAGACTTACTAGTACTACTCTAGATTTTATTATTAGCTATATTTAATCTTATAAAGGGCATAAAGGTATTATAAATCCTTAGTATTAAAGGGGTTGCCTTTTTTAATAACCTTTAAGCATTTATACTAAATAAGGCTATTTAGCCTTTTATAAAAAGTACTTAGCTTAATTTTAAGATCTATACTAATATTAGTAAGGTTCTTAAGTATAGGCTAGTAAGTAGCTTCCTATATAGTTTAGGGGTTATTCTTATAAAGATCCTTAAGATAGTTATTAAGGTATTAAACCTGCTTATTAAGAAGCTTCTTAGGCTACTTATAGGGGTCTTAAAAGTAGGGATTATATACTAAAGTATAGAAATCTAGGTTACTTCTAATAGTAGTAGGGTTAAAGGGAATAAGCTTAATACTATTATTAAGGTTAAGATAATACTTAATAATTTTTTTTCTTTATATATAGCTAATACTAAAGTACTTAAAGATGTCTTCCTTAGTAATTTAGCCCTTTTTTTAGTTAAGGAGATTATAGTGCTTAAAAAATTAGTAGATCTTATAAATCTTAGCATACTATAGGGTATTATAGTATATTTAGCTAGTATAGTTAACTATTATAATAATACTAGTGCTTAAAAATAGTATTATTAGAAAGAGTGTTTAATTCTAAGTAGATTAATAATAAAAAAGTCTGCTATATGTTATATAGTTAATGAGAAAAGTAATGATAAAGTTGGAGGGTTTTTGTGGCGATTAGTAGTTATTAGGGCAAAAAAATACTAAGGTCGCTTTTTTTTGCTCGCTGACAGCCGCCGTTAAACAGAGTTGCAATGGCCCGTCAAGCTTCCTGGACCCCTGGCCGACCCGCCGAGCCCGCCGGTGCGCATTGCTTTGCCAGTGGCGCAAGGAGTGGGTGCCAAAGTCTGCTTCCCGGGGCTGAATGCCTCTCCCATTCGCCGCATGGACAAGGACAGGCCCGCAACTGCAGAATATTTCTGGGCCATTCACAGCCCGAGGCCGCCATTGCAGCTCGCAATAGGCTGGACCCCCGATCCCGCCAGGGACCAATCGAGCCTCTGACCTTGGACGTCGCTGTGATCGCTTCACCTTGTCGAGCGGGTAGCCAGGGGCCGCCGCTCGTAGTCCTTTCCAGCACACTCCTTGTGTGACTCCCATTTGTCCTCACCTTGCGTAGATATGTGGGGATTACCGAATCCGGCCATGTCCATCATCCTGGATTGGGGCACCGGCATCCGTCCTCAATCTCGAGGTCGAGCCAGCCGAGCCTGGTCCCTGGGCTCCGCTCCTGAATGTGGGCTCGGCCGGGGCTCCGCGGTGCTACTTACTGCATCTTCCCTTGCCGTCCGCTGCTTGATCTATGGACGCGGTCCGTCTTGAAGTTCCCTTTGCGTTCACTCCTCTTGCTTTCCTTTCTTTCCCTCGGTAGCCTTCGTGTGCTCATGACAATTCTTCGCGGACGACACCAGACCATGCGCCAATGAGAACCCCGAACCTCACCCGTCGAAAGGAATCTGACCCTGTGTATTGACAATACACAGCGGCGGGAGGACGTTTCCAACCAGAAGGATAGAAGCAAGACCAACCAGAAAGATGTGGGACTATGGTGACGACAACCGGGGGCCCGAAATGGCGGCCATAGCCCTCGTCATGACATCCCTGAGTGTCATCGCCGTTGCGCTGCGGTGCTATACCATGATCGCGATACTCAAACGCTTCTTGGTCGAGGACTGGCTAGCCGTTCTCACATGTGTGAGTACTATTTATTCTTTTTTCCTGTCGAATACATGCTAATGTTTCTGTACGATGCTAGCTCCTTCAGTGCGCCTTCTGCACCTTTGTGATCCTCGGCGTGTCCCATGGACTTGGAGCGCATGTGGAACATGTCCCAGAGGATCAACGACCCAAGGCCCTGGTCTTCAAGTGGGCGGGTCAGATCGCTTACATTGTCGTGTCGACAATGGTCAAGTTCGTCGTTGGCATTTTTCTGCTCCGCTTGTGCGTCAACAATGGATGGCAACGCATTACCATCTGGGTCCTCCTGGTCCTCGTTGGACTCTTCAATGTCTTCTACGTCTTTGTGGCGGTATTCCAGTGTCAGCCTGTACCATTTTACTGGTGGCGTTATGCCGAAGACGCGCCCATCACTGGCACCTGCAACGGCAAGAAAATGGCCACCATACCGACATACATCGCCGTGCTCTTGGGTATAGCAGGTGATCTGATCCTTGCCCTACTCCCCATCACTCTCATCAAGCATGCGAAGCTGGACAAGAAGACCAAGATCTCAGTGATCTGTGTCCTCTCGCTCGGTTCACTGTACGTCATACTCCCTTCTGGCATCTTGACTCCGTTTTACTGTGGACGCGAGTCACTCAGTCTTTCACCACTCGGTATTTTCGTCTGCGCTGCCCCATCCGTTCTCGACTGACACCGGCATCTAACCACAGGGCTTCGGTTGCTACTATTGCACGTATTCCATACGCTCAGCAACTTCTCTCTAACCCAGATTACCTATACAATTTCAGCGACTTGGCGATATGGAGTATCATCGAATGCGGAATCGCAATTACAGCTTCGTCACTTGCCACACTGCGCCCCCTCTTCGTTAAAATGAAGCTACTCGCAACCAATCATTTCACCAGCCGCTTCACCTCATCCAACGGAGGTCTACCCATGTTCACCAACAAGACCAACAAGACCAACACCTTCGTGGCATCATCTCAGATGCAGAATCAGGACGTGAACCAGTATGCTACAGTCACAGAGACGACGACAGCGAAGAAGGGCGGCGGCATACTGAGAAGCGTATCCGATTCGAAAGACGGCATTCAAGTTAGGAAGGAGTTCGAGATGTCCGTCATCACGCGGTCATCCAAGGATAGCATCGATCAGCTGGAGAACGAAGTCGACGAAGTGATAAGCCCAGGCTCTGCGAAGCGCAGCAGTACTCACAGCAGGGGCCAAAGCTTCCATCAGAGTCTTCGCTTAAATCCCAGCCCCAGGTTGAGCCCGGCTCCTTCTCGGCCATTACTCGAAGATGCGCCTGTTGTGACGCCATCGACCGCGATCACAAGTCCTGTAGGACCACCTCTGGCGCATACCACGAATGGATATTTCACTCATAGCAATTGGCAAAATGCATCACCACAAAGCTCACGCTCTGCCGAAGCTGCCAGGAAGGGCAGTTTCGGCCAGGTGGCAACCCCCTTCGGAGGTGTTTCCGTGGACCAGGATATGGAACTGCGCTCACCTCCGCCCATCACACCTCGCCATGGTCACCAGTCGACCAGCTCCCAAGACAGTTTCCGATCTACCAGGACACCGAGATCGACCGCCACGAGCTTCCACCTACCAACAAGAGTACAGCACTACAGCATGGCTTCCTCTGCCTCGGGCCACAGCAGGTCAAGCACGTCCACCAAGGCCAACTCCCGCGGGACATTTGGCGCAGAGGGCTTGCCTACACCCTTGCGCATGACAGAATCGGGCTACGGCGAATACGCCCGGGGCATCAACAGCAACCCATCAAGCCTTCCCGGGAGCCCTCAGGCCCACTCGGCGAGCCGATCAGTCGATCACTCCCCAATCACACCCCTACCAAACTCGAACGCGAACTTGAGGTTCCCCTTCGACAAGCCCGACACTATACCAGAGGTGAAGAAGCCGAAGAGGAAAACACGAGTCAGCGCCTTCCTCGCGGATAACTCATCGGTGTCCAGCGTCGACACCGGGGACTGCAGTGACGAGGAGCTCACCAGGCCGCAATGGGCAGGGCAGGATCGTGAGGCGCCGCCGAGCCCGCTGAACAGCCATCCTCCTTTGTCACCAAGGGAAAACTGGGTTTGACGAGTGTACACCACGAGGACGAAATCCAACATTTCACAATTTCCTATCTCCCAAACAAAGAAGAGAGGATCACTCCACCAGATTTACATGATTGCACAAGCCCACCCGCGGTGCATGTAACACTCTTCCATCTCGGCATTATTACATACATTTAATCTCTGTCTTTACATCTCACTACACATTCACTGTTGATTAGGGGTGGTAGAGCGAGCGTGTTGTGTGGGTTTAGGCGCAGGGCGGCAGCGAGTCGCTTCATTGATAGCGTGGCTCCAGTATGCAGGGCATCAGTCTCTCTTTCTGTTTTATCATACATATATACCCCATAGAGAAATCGAAAAGTGCCTTTTAACTGAATTTTGACGGCCTGTCAATGATGCGAGGCCAACGTGTTTGTGAGACTACACCTGGCACGAGATGTAAAATCTAGCTGCAATTGCGAGTATGGATGGTCATAAATATTCAAGTTAACACTGCCTTGAGGTTTCGTATGTAGTGCCTAAAGCGAGGTCGGCGGTCGAGGCACAGGAACATACACACGGTCTCCTTACATTTACATAAAATATCGGATATCAATAGCATTTGGTAGTCTGTTTTTTGTAGTGTGGATGGACCGTGCGAACATTTTGTCTTCCAACCTAGGTACCCAGTATTTCCGTGACCCACCAACTTAATTTGTTACTTTCCTTGCATGATTTTCAATGCTCGTCATGTTTTCCCCGGATGCCCCTTCGTTACGAGACACGATCCCACAAAAAAAAACAAGGCCTTCAAGAGGAGATCGGGGCTTAAGACGGTGGGATTTTCATGAGATGACCAACAAATTCGGCTCCCATGATTTCCATTAATTTCATTAAAAACATTAGCAAGCCACACACGTGGTCCCCACGTGGAATGATACCTACACTATGTACCTTGCGTCAAAGATGGCCGAGTTGGTTCTGGATGGCGCTAGTGATGGTGGGGTCACCATCGCTGCGTCAAATTGGCAATAGAGAAGGCATATAAAACTCTGCGAAACACTAACACTCCTTAACACTAACCCACTGCCCCGCCGACCTCGGTGATCTTATCTGGCAATCTTATCAGATCATCAAGATAACGATGGTCCCTTTCTCCTCTCTGGTTCCACGACATCCGAAACGGCCACTGCGATTCCCGCCTTGCGAAGATCCACCAACCCCCTTTGCAGGCCCTCCAACATCCCATGGACAACGATGCAGCACGCGATGGCCTCGGCGATCGCTTACACGAGCAGTGGCTCGCCAGACTCGTCGGCGAGTCGGCGCGCCTTGCAAAACTGGGCGGTTCGCTCAATGACATAGACGACTTCACCGCCGCGGGCCGCCGCCGACAGATCCCACCTGATCAGATGGACTACTTGCGCAACTTACTCAAAGTTCTACTGGATGGCCGAGATATAGTTGCATCTTACAATGTCGTCATGCTCATCTTCCTTGCTGGCTTCACAGTACTCCATCTGCTGGAGAAGAGGAGGTGCCGGAAAAGATGGGAAATGAGAAGGCGTGCATCCCCCGGAACAGTCGACGAGGAACCCAAAGCTGGCGATGATATACCGGAAGCAACAAGCTCCTCTTCTTCGAGCAGTTCCCATGGGATCACAACACCATCGGGAGCAGTGAAGGATGTCGTCCAAGTCGATCTTGAAAGGCTGCCACTGCTCGGACGACGCCGTGGGAAAGCAGGGGCAAGCCGCTGGTCACGGGCGAAGAGATGCGCGAGCTACTGGCTGGAATATCAACCGAGACCCCTCCCAGTGGTCAATAGGACTTTGCCATCAAATGCAACATCTATCTTCGTCGGAGTCTGGGTCGGCATCAACGTCTTCTTTCACCTATACAAAGTCAATCTGCTCGACCTGAAGTACTTCTTCTGTTTTGCCGACCGAGCCGGCTTCGTGTTTATCGTCAACCTCCCTCTACTATACTTACTGGCTGCTAAGAACCAGCCGATCAAGCTCCTCACAGGGCGCTCATACGAGGCACTGAACGTCTTCCATCGCCGAGTTGGGGAGTGGATGTGCTTCGAGGCAGTCGTCCACTTTGTGAGCATGGTTATCTGGCGCTTTGCCCCGATCAAGCCGGCCTGGTTGGACGGTGAGGGCGGTGCGAAGACCTACTTTACTCACCCCCTCATCCTACTTGGCATAGCTGCCTTCGCTGCGTACGAGTTGTTGTACTTCACGTCCTTGGGAAGCTTCCGTCAGCGCTGGTACGAGATATTCCTTGCGTCTCACGTGGCGTTGCAGGTCATCGCACTGGTGTTCCTGTATCTGCACTTCCACACTGCAAGACCATACGTCCTTGCCTCGCTGGCCATCTTCCTTGTCGATCGAGTCGTGTGGCGCTTCGGACTCAAATCTACCACGATGATGACGGACCTAACTGTCCTACCTGACGGTGAGACTATCATAATGTCCGCCAATTGGGACAAGCTGCCCTCCAAACGGTCTTGGTTTCCATGGCCACGACAGAACATCAAGTACGGGTGGAAGCCTACAGATCACGTCTTCCTCACGGTACCAGCACTGGGCCGGAAACACGCACTCCAAGCACACCCCTTTACCATCGCATCTGGTGCACCGCCATTAAAAAGCCGAACTGGCGGTGGTGATGAGCAAACAATACACTGTTGGATGAACCTGCTGGTCCGGGCTCAGAAGGGGTTCACAGCTGATTTGCTATGCTACGCTCACCGTCATCATCGAGCTTCCGTTCGTCTCGACGGGCCCTACGGCTCATCTCACGCTCTGGAGATGCTTCGCGCAGCCGAAAACGCAGTCTTGGTCGCAGGAGGTAGCGGCATCGCGGTTACGTTCCCCCTGGTCTGGGATCTGCTGATGGGCGAGGGCGCAGAGGAAGATGAGCACAACGGTCTGCTTGCGCTGAGAGGAAAGAAGAGGAAGCAAAAAGTACACATGATGTGGATCGTACACTCCGATGAGCACAGATATTGGGTTCCGGATGCAATGCTCGACAAGCTTGTCGCTGCGGGCCTGGACCTTGTCGTCCCGCCTTCGACAGCTGTTGCCGGACGGCCAAATGTGGTTGGCACTGTCGAGGGTTGGATCGAGGAAGTTGATGACAGTAGTGCTCACGGGAGAGAGACGGCTGTGGTAGTCTCGGGGCCTGATGGACTGAACAGGATGGTTAGAAACACATGCGCTGAGGCTATGGGGCGAGGAGCAGATGTTCAGCTCGCAGTGGAGAAATTTGGATGGTAAAGGTGGGTGGATCTGGAATTTGCATAGCTGATCACAGCTACGGATAGGCGTTCTGGGCGAGAATATGGTTTTCTGTTTTAGCGTTAAACATGACATGAGATATAGTACTAGAGCACTTACATATGAGCCATAGAGCGTGCTTTACGAGAGTGGCATAGCAGCAAGAGACTGATGATACATACATAACGAGCCTTTTTCTCCCCACATTTACATTAATTCAGCGGCGTGACTGTTCGTCTCTGTCGTGATCTGCACCAAACGCCGTGACCAGACCACATTTACAGATGGCTAACGCCATGTCATTCGTGCAGTACTAGAACTAAAATTTACGTAAAGTGAGGGGCCTGTTTCTATCAAATTAACTACTTCGCCGTGAAACAGGCGCCCTCATGGTCCACTGGTGACTATTTATCCCCACTTGTGGCCTAAACCCAGCTCTTCTTGGACTCTGTGCCGAACTCTTTGATGGTCTTTCCTCCAGCATCCAGGTATTGCTGCCGCGCAAACTCAAAGTCGGAATCAAATCGTATCCCATTACGACGCCTAGTGAACGGTATCAGGCGAGGGACGGAGGCTCTCGAGTCTCTCCAAACAAAGGAACGAAGCTCCGGTAGAGAGCCTGCTATGATTATCACGGCTGGCTCAATGATTCCCCACACGACTAGAGTGACGATGTCAACTGTGAATGCGACGAGCTGTCAGTATCCGAAGGTGCATCGGAGAAGTAATGAATTAGAAATACGAAACGGTGGTCAGGACTCACATGTAACATCATCTCCGATGAGGATATGCATGACCGACGTCTTCACCCAGCTAGCAATTCCGGCGCTGGTGATCCGATTAGCCTGGAAGAGGGCCTGAATGAGAAGAGAACTTACAAAATACCAAGCGCCGTGAGTACTAAAGCTCCGACCCAGTCCCTCTGATTCGCAGTGTTTTTGCGGACCAGGTAGAGCCCGACAAGGGAGATGAACACATTTAAGAACCCGCCCACAGCTAGTGAACGCTTCAGCTCAACATCCAGTCTCAGGTGATGGAATGAAATCTGAGGTCTCTCACCTGTATTCATGATCGGAATAGCCACTCGCACCCGTGGAGCCCAACAATACCCAAAATCAAGAGTGTCCCAGTTCTTCCTGATCGGCGTACACTGAACCCAGAGGAAAAGGCCCGAGAGGCCAGAGACGATATTCGAAGCGAAGATGACCAACCATGTGAAAAGACGAGGCCAGCCCTCTGCGATTCGGAGCAGTGAGACCGCGAACCCTATCCTAGCCAGCGCAGTGGCCATGATGTTGATCGTCGAAGCAGTCGTGGCCAGGAGGGCGAACTCGCGAATCGTCCCCGGGCTCAGATTTGAGACATGTCTGCCAAGGCCATCGCGCCCTTCAAACACTGTCACGATGGTATATGTGAGGAACAAAGTCTGCGCGGCGATGAATCATCAGTCTTAATCTTTACGTGTTTGATGACAGAGGTGAAATCTCCATACCCAAGCAACAATCACAATGTAGTCATCCCACCAGAGCCGCATTCGTCTTCTGACTTTGTTGTATATTCGCAGGCCGACCACAGTGCCAGACAAGATGGTCATGACCCAGCCCAACACGTCGACCTTGGGCTCGATGTAGCGGTCCTCGGCCGATAGCTGGACGACTACTGTCGTCGGCGCCTGCGTCTGGGGCAGAGGGGGCAACAACGGGTTGGCAAGCGTGGAGTTCATGATGTATGCGGTGTTTCCCTGAGAGGAATGGCTTGTGAAGCGAAAGCGAGGATCGATGCGAGCTGGTGAAGCGTCTGCACGTCGAGTATATACGATGCGGTCTGCCGACCTTTTGGCCCAATCACGTAGTAACCTCTGGATGTTCGCACTTCCGCTCAGTTGGTGAGTTCAGCAGAGTTCTCAAGGAGGTCGTCCTGTCGCACATCGAATCCGCAAACCACCTCCTCCTGCGGCGGTGCGCGGACTGCGGCATATAGCCAGCGAGTGACCGTTGAGTTTGTTTGAAAACACGGAGTGCTCCATGCCCAACTATCGGACAGAGTTCGGGCGAGTGGCTGCCGCTGCCAGAGGGCTCTGAGTAGCCGTCATCCAAGGACCGGGCAATACGAACTCCGCTAACATCAGTCCGCAGCCCCCTCTAGGGGCGTTGGTTCGGGGCCGAGCGTATTGTGAGACGCAGGTTATCTGTCGTGGAGTATAACCTTAAATATGATATGCATAAAATGCTCCGGCCGTCGGATATCGCGGCGTGGTTCCTGATTGGCGGGACCGGTTTCGAAACAAAGGAGTGCATGTTGCGATTGGAAATCCTCCCGCTATCTCTAAATGTGACGTTCTGGGGTAGCCGTTGCGGATGGACCGTCGGTTCATGACCCTTGCGAACACGGTGCAATCAGCGTCCTGACAAGCAATGACCCCCAGTCACACATCAGTATCAAGATATGCAAGCCGAGAAGTCTAATGTTGTCATTCACTGACCGGTGAGTAATGTCATCCCTTTCTCACAACTACGTCGCGACCTCACCAACCTAGCTGCTTGGTTAGACAGGAATGTACCTGCTAAGCATTCCTTAGATCGTCGATTGGCATCAAAGGCTACGACGCAACATAGCTGGCTAGAACGGACTATCAGAGCCAACTGAGTCAGAAAAAGCGAGGGAGACAAATTGGGAGTGGTATTTTCCGGGCTGGCCATTCAGCAAGCTCCCTACATATGTAAATTTACCCGGTAGACCTAAGGGAAAGCTTGTAACTGACCCTAGCATCCTCCAATCCCTTCGTCTGGACAGATTGTAGGTGAAGATATACTGGATGACAATGCCAAGGTTAGGCACTGGTGTGAGAATGATCGGGCGGAGGCCGAGAGTTCATAACCAGGCGACCGTGAAACGGATGGCACGACATTACAGTGGTGTTCAGACCAGCTTTTCAGTGCTCTATTAAACAAATCAAAAGCAGCTGCGTTGCATGTGGTGATACCTATGACTAGGCATTTTGCTTGGGTGCCTAGCCTGACAAATGTCTTCGCAAGCACAACCACAAGTGCCGTGGGAAATCCTCTTGCGTCGCCGAAGTGCTACTCTCCGGATTGACCGCAGGGTTGTTTCGCCAGTATTTACTTACACCTCCTGGTCAAGGAAGAGGACCTGCGAAACCCAGTAGTGATTCAAAAGTAGCCAGCTCGTTCTGAGCTGATTCCACGCTTCGCCAAAGGGGGCGGCGGGAATCACAGGGAACTCAACAAAGGTATTACAAAGAAAGAACCACCAATAGAACGAGTCAAGAAATTTGTCTGACAAGTCAGTCATAACTCATCGACTCAACATCGATGAATCAATTCAAGCGCGCCTTTTTACGTGCCGCGCTTTTCTGAGCTCACTGAAACTCTTCGCTGTCGTCTATGGGTGAGACCATAGCCAGAAACATACTTATCATCTTTAATTCCAGCCTTGTGTTGTCAGTCTCTATCTCATACCAGAATGCGACTTGTGTTCATCATGAAAGTTGGGATGCTGGCAAGACCTACCCTCGCCGTTCGTTCCGCCTTCTGGAGAAGTGTCCGTTTCAAATGACTCAGACTATGCTGAAGTGAAGCAACCGTCCTTGGACCAACGAACCGAAGCGGACAGACAAATTCACACGCAATGCAATTCGAGTCGGCTTAACCAGCTGAAACAAACATCAACTACGCAGTGTTTGAAGACCTCACTCACAGGCGTACCATCACCTGTCATGAGTTTGCAGAGCACGCCATTGAGTGACGTTCTTTTGTGAACGGGCGAACCCAAGGCGAGGAGCACTTCGAGTCTGCTTAATGGTCACGGGCTCCGGGATGCAATTCATTTCAGTCAGTGCCTCACAAGAACGTTTGCTACAGTCATCCAGCAACGTCCCGGGCTGGGGGACCGAAGAATTTGGAGCCAGATCTGTGCTCGACTATCACCAGCTATCGGCAATTTTCGTCGAAAGTCAGACCAGATGTAAAGACAATTAAGACACACACGCTGTAGAATAGTCTTTGTAGAGAAAATGCCCCAGAGCAGTCCATCAGTACAGTCCCAATAGCCGGAGATCGCACACCACAGCACTCACTGAGAGCACTGAGCTGCAAACCCTACCCAAACTCTTCTAAAAACACGGCAGAATTATTGACTTGGCAATTTGAACTATACGAAGCTTTCCCGATAGATCTAATTAGTCGACATAGCTCTCCTATAGTATGAGCCGGTGGATGATGCTTGCCGAACTCGGCTGGATACAACATCGTTACTTTCAGTCTTACGCTTCCTACCTAGGTCCAGTTGTGAAGGAAAACCGGAGTGTGTTCTTCCTTCATCAGGTAATCTACATCTATGTCGATGACTGTGACTTTTGAATGACTAATATCGCTTCAAAGGTCCGGACAATGATATTGTTCAGTTACTTCTGCTGCTTCCAATCCTTTCTTCAACACGGTAAATGTCTTCAAAGACCATTCATCGCAATCCGTGAGTAGCCTCAACCCGTGATTGTGACATACTTTCTGAGCCGTGACTCCATTGTCATTGGAAATCTAATTTGATCAAAGCTTGAAGGTTTTATCGCTGTTGAGCCGCTGCTGTGTTTAAATATGGCCACAGCTTCCCATCTGAAAACCTCATACCTCTCATACTCCAAAACATTTTCTCACAGAACGCACAACAACATACAAAAAAATTAAAACACGTACAGAACGAATATTTCACATAACAAACCACCTGGAAGTGGCTCAAAGAAAACACAATGCACAAATCATACAATTATTTGCTTCTGCTGTCTGGGGGCGTTTCGGCACACACATGGCTTGAGGCCTTGCGCTCCATCGGTTCAAACGGCGCTTTCACTGGGGAAACTGGTTATTCCCGGGGGTTTGTCGCCAGAACTGATCCCAAATTCTCAGACGACGCTGCGATGTACCGAATTACGGCGAAGGACGCGTCCACCCCACTCTGTCACCCGGCTCAGCAGGTTGCAAATGGGTATGCTAACCCACAGTTTCCGCGTCTTAATGCATCGGCGGGCTCCTTTGTCGCCTTGACATATCAAGAGAACGGTCACGTCTCGGCGCCTCAGGTCCCCGAGGGCAGGCCATACAGATCCGGTAACGTCTACGTCTATGCTACTACAACTCTCCGGGACGAGACATTCTCAGCTGTACACGGAAACTGGACGGCGGATGGAACTTTGGAAGCTGGAAGGCTCATTGCCACAAGATTCTACGATGACGAGAACTGTTACCAGAACCAAGGATCTGGACCCACACCGATCAACGCTGAGAGGAAAGCTGCCTCAGCAGGCCTGGATTCAGTCGACTGTCAAACTGACATCAAGCTGCCCGAGGATATAGGATCAGATAGTCTGGCGCTGTACTGGGTCTGGGACTGGAGCCTATGGCCAAACATGGACAAGACCGCATTTGAGGCATACACGGCTTGCGTAGAAATCGACATTTCTCAGGGAGGTAGTGCCTCGGCCGAGATCGATTTCGACGATTCTGTCCCCCTTAATCAGAGGGCCGTTCAAAGTCAGCTGGCAACGCAGTTTGAAGTCTTTGAACTTGGAACGGGTACTGCGGCGCCTCCTCTCGTCACAAGCCTGTACTCCACTGGCAACACTGCAAGCGCAGCCTCACCTACTACAATGCCCACCAAGACAAGTGCATCTGCCGTCAGCGAGACCAATGGTCGCTCTGGGTTCACGACAATCCTCATCCCTAGCGCCACTGTTACCGTGACGGTCACGGAAATGGCTGCTCCATCAGCTTGAGTAAGCGATCTTGTCCTGAGGCATTACTGGCGACTATCTTCGGTACATTTCCATGGACTAATGATATTATCGGCGTTTATGAATTGGAAGAATGGAATTTGTTTTTTGGATAAAAATTATGCTCATCCCTTGACGCGTCGCTCAATGTATTATTTTTTGGCTTTGCCTCCGCACAACCGCTTGCATCATGTTGGCCATGTTGGTGAGTTACATCGATTTTTGTGTCCAGATAAAATACTGCTCAGGCGATCATACAATCATCTCTGTAGGATTTTCTAGTGAAATCGAGGGCATTTGTGCCCTGCCACTTGAGCATCATTCGTCAAGATCAGCTAGCTAGACTGACAAGGAAAGTTGGAACCGAGTGAAGCAAATCGGTTGTCAACCTAAAGAGTGAATGAACGGCATTCCTGCATGAAAAACGTATGTTCGAACTCCATCAAAAAATTAATCATTTCATAACATTGAACATATGGGTCACCGTGTAGAGGAAACGAGGGTATCTGGGAAATGGGAAACAAGTGGGAAAACGCTGGATTGCTCAATAGATATTCCTAAACAATGGGTATAAAGATAACGCCCATCTCTGCACTCGTCGACCTCTTTAGGCAAGAAATACTGCCCTCATATTTTAATGAACGTTTATCTCCTGCTTGAAGCTCAAGCGCCCGGATGCATTTGAAGGTATCCTCCTTAGGCTGGGACAAGACAGGACCAGGTCGGCCTGGACGGTCAGCAAAACGCGCGATATTGTAAATTAACAAACAACAGCTCACCAGCTTGAATTCTTTCGATGCTTTGATTTTGTAGCAATTATGTCGCATCTGTGTAAATTTGCAGAGTTAGACTGGAAATCAGAGGGGGGTTCCACATTTGCAAACAACCGACCTCTACTGTAAACTTCCCTTCTCCAAACAGCTTTTCCAGCTCGTTGGTGAGCAATCTTGGATCCAGCACATATTTCGCGGGCACTGCACGCTCGATAGTGAGCTGCGACTCACAAGTCTCGTCTGTCTCTTTGTCCGTCATCGAAATTTCGAGAAGAATAATTGTGGTGCTCTGGGGAATAAGTTGAGCACGAGTCCTAAGAAATGTGGGCTATCGGTTCAACAACAAAGTGCTTCACGACGAGGTAATCAAGCCTTTGTCAAAAGACCTAGTCGAAGACAACGAAGCTCTTCATGCTAAAGAGTATTCCGTGAGGGAGCATATATGGTTGAATATCCTGGGCTGAAATGGGGATGGGCATCTAGGGGCGTGGGCGCTAAAATTTGGGGCTTAGCCCTGTGGTGTTTTTCTACTTCACCCCGCCTTTGATGTACTCCCGTACCTCGGGGGGATGGAGGAACCTGATTGGGCAGCCATGAAGATCTTTTTTCTACCACTCGCTAAGCAGCATTGCAGGAGGGCCAGTGAGTAGAGGCGTGTTTGGATTGAAATGCAGACGGCCTGATCTAGAACATTAGGAGAATTGACAAGATTGTTGAGGCGGCCTCACCGCCCTGCTTTGTGAAACAGTGGGATGTGGAAAAAGTGATGGAAGAATACAACGTACAGTCCGCTCAAATCAGCGTGCCACAGATTCACTCAGCCTGTCAGACTCAAATTTGTACACTTTGCCACCTCGGACTACCCGGGCATCCAATGAGTTTGGGAGCGTAATTATCAGGAGCCGTCGCACGTATGTAGCACTAGTCAAGCAAGGAGTGAATCAGGAGGAAGCCATATTAAAATTTTCTAGGGCAATACAACAAAGTAATGTCAGTTTGCAAAAATTGGTACAGGAAAATATGAGATGTGGTTGAGACGTCGGTGCAGAGCATGTGCGTCTGAAATCAGATTTTCTGACAGCACGAAGCATCATACCCAGAATTGATTGCCGTTGGGGTCTGATTTTTGGTGTGGTTGATGCAGTGCGCTGCATAAGCCGGGTATAGGTGGTGCCACCTCTTCAGTGAGTAGGAGTCTGCTGCTGACAATGCTGATCTGCAATTTGGGTGGAGAAACACACGAGCACACAGATGTTCTACATGGTGGGCAAGAATTTTCGTCTGCTCGTCGTTCCCATCCGGTCTGGAGCCCTTTGCCGGTCGTGATCTGGTCATCGCCAATATCGACATTCGAGAACTTCATTCTGCAGGGTCTGGTGTCAGGATATCGGAGCCTAAAAATGTGTTGACGCCATGCCACTGCGATCTTACCTCTGTCAAGGGAGCCCAAGAAACCAAGATAAATTTGTTATGGCGCATCTGTCGCAACATCAGTGCATGGTCAAGAGGAAGCCTTGCGTGAAGTATAGTGCAATTGTATACGTACCTCTATCTGATAGTTCCCAAGACCGAACTTATGGACAAGTTTGTCATGTAGCTTTTGGTGGTCTATCAATCGGCTGTCGATGATCTGTCTTGATGGTTGTCGGCTGCGTCGCGTCCTGGGCTGCCCACGAGGCGTACTGTGTCTGTGAGGGAGAGAGTATAAGCTAATGTATTGCCTGCATGCAGGCATCTAAAATGTTTTTCAACTTACTCCATCTTGCGTTCTGTCTAGGCGGCCTAGCACACAAGGCTCTGCAGTCCCTCGCGCCTTCGGTTTTCTGTGAACCGTTGCTGGATGAAAAGCCTGGAGCAGAAGCCGGTCCAAGGGAGAGGGAGGGGAACGACAGGCCTTCTTAGGTAGGTAGACACGTAGGGTGGTAGGTAGGTCGGGCCGTCGGGCTTAGCAGTGCATGCGGTGGAACGTGACTTGTCAAATGTCGGAGCACCATGTGTTGGCACAATTTCCCCCTAACTGCATGCGTGTGCTTCAGCTGCTGCACGCCAGCGTGTTCTGGTCTGCTCAAGACCATGCAACGTTTTCCCACAATGGCTCATAGAAGCAAAGCCAACGCAGCCACTATTGATATCAGTATACAAGATGTATTTGTCTACTTCGAAAAGAGGACAGGCTTCCTGTCCACACCTGGAGAGTCAACCTAGAGGATATCTAAAGACAGAAACGACGTCTATGGACAACATGACATCTGGATTTATTACACTTCAAGAGTGTACGCAGCTGCTTTGGGCGCACAAATGCAACAAATACTCCGTGGTGTGGCCAACTCAGTCTTTAAAGAGTTGCAGGCCCACAAGAAAGATCTACCCTGTTGCGATGAAAACGAGTCGCCACGAACTGAGACCCAATTACTTGGCCTATGTTAACAAGGCATCGCTTGATCCTTGACGAAGCGTTGAGGCCCAAATTGAATGAACGTGGACGAGTAGATTTCAGCAACGTTCAAGTAGCTAAGTGGGTATGCCAGGAGCCCAACCTCATGGTGTGAGTTTTGTCCCCGGAACGTTTCCACTATTCATGCCTGACTGACAATTTGCAGGGCTTAGACGGCGGTCTCATCACCGCATGGTCTAATGGACTGAAAGTATGTACCGAGACTGACGACATCGGCTCCCCAACTTCGGAGACTGGAGGCAGCACTGCAGTCTCTGATGGCGGCGATTCTGGCCAGCTGCACCGGAGGAGGCAACGGAGTGCATCGTACCCAGCCGTCACGGATAAGGAGCAGCTTATCAGAGATGTCGGCTCCAGTTTCCTTTCCCCCAGCCGTGACGCAAAGGAGGAAGCCTCTGAATCCAAGGCTACAACTTTGCGGGAACAATCACTGTCCGGCGACGGCGCAGGACTCCAATTCGAACAGGATGACGGCACCAGCCTCGAAAACAGAATTCTGGATGCGCACGAGGTCGCGTCTGGGAGAATTGGAAAAAGATTTCTTCCTCTCGACCGGATAGACCAGATATTCACCTACGAAGCTATCCTCTTGGAGCTTCAAACCAACTTTCCAAACCAGACAAAAGAGAGCCTTCAAAATCTTGCTCATCAAATACATGATGAGGTTGAGGTCCCGGACTCAAGTCCAACGACGCGAAAGAAGATTTTCGGGACCCTGGTTCGAATCAATAAGACGACTTGGATCAATCACTTCATCGACGAGGGTCTCTATGACTGTGACCTTCCATTCTACTTCCCAAATTCCAATGAACCACATGAGCCGGTCACCAGAATCACGAAAGAAGGACAAGAAGTTCCTGTCCACTGTTTCACAGTGCCGCGATGGAAGTCCCTCGACCGAGAGCTATTTCAGCAATACCAATGGGAGTTTCAAGCCCCTTTCTTCGAAGTCACGCCCACCAATGGTCACGGTCGGCGGCCAATTCATTATTCCTTGGGCGATCATGCTATTCTCCCATTTATCCAGAACTTCGAAGGAGAGAGATTGGGAGACATAATTTCGGCTGGATATTCAGAGGTGTGGCGTGTTCGCATCCATCCTGCCCATCATTCTCATCCGTCGGTATGTCCTGACCCCACCATAGTCCCGTCAAACTCACTCTCAGTGGAACTCCATGGCTAATACAGATTATGTGAACCTAGAATGAGAATCCTTTTTTTGCGGTGAAGCGTCTGAAACCTAACAATCGGAACTTTGAAATGTTCAGACAAGAGGTTGCGACATTGAAACGGTTGAGCGAACGGGACCATGCTCATTTGATGAGGCTCGAGCTCACATACGAACACCAAGATCGCTATCATCTCCTCTTCCGTTGGGCTGATGGAAACCTACGAGACTATTGGGAGAGGCATCCTCAGCCATCTGAAATACCAAGAACCCATAAATTCGCGGTTTGGCTTAGTCGACAATTCCTCGGACTAGCGGAGGCACTGATGGCAATACACGAATGCCCTCCTGATAGCAGCGTCACCGAGGACGATGACACCGACGAACTGGAGCTTCAGCGAACCAACGGTCGGCACGGTGACATCAAACCCGAGAACATTCTATGGTTCCAGTCTCAAGAGACCAATGAGGATCAAAGCGCATTTGAGGGCACATTCGTCATATCAGATTTCGGGCTGACGGAATTCCATCGAGACGAAACAGGCCTGGTCAGCCCTATGGGCGTAGCAATGTCGCCAACCTACAGCGCTCCCGAGTATGAAGTCTCCGACACTATCTCACAAAGCTATGACATATGGACCATGGGCTGCGTTTACTGTAAGTACATTTGGCAGTGCGTGCTGGACATTATCTCCCAACTAATATCAACTCTCTACCGGAAATATCTGGATTGGGACGCAAATGCAACCCATGAGGAAGAAACTGCTTGATTTGATGCTAACTAATACTGCGTTTGATCAGTGGAGTTCATCGTTTGGTACCTGAATGGCTTCCAAGCTTTCGATCAATTTTCACAAGATCGTACCGCTGAAGATAATTCAGTGATCAGAAGGGACAACTACTTCAAAGTGGTCGGAAAAGTACAGGAGAACAACGGGAGATTATTGAAAACGGCCGTGTTAAAGAAAGCAGTGGCATCGGTGAGCACAATGGACAGCGATGACCTTCCCAGAGCTTCGTTCTAACACAATCATCCAGCAATTCCAAAGCCTGCATCAGAATCCTGGGATCTCCGAACTTCTGATTGACGTGCTCGACTTCATAGAACAGAAGATGCTCCGCATGAGTCCGGAAAAGAGAGCAACTTGCAAAGACGTCGTCGATAAGTTCCGTGTGATTAACGAGAGGGCCTCGGTTGATGAGAGTTACTGTCTTCAGGCAGTCCTTTGTCACCCAAAGCGCATCAATACAGATCTCTCGACACTCTCACCACGCGTTTGTGAAACAGCCGAATTCGAGGCATCGAATTCACGGCACCACGGCGTCCAGGGAGATCAGTCCGGGTCGCGGCTAGTCTCCAGGGTAGCAGAAGACTGTATGCCCACGGACGACCAGCAAAATTGGCCAATTTTGAGAAAAGAGGAAGCAAAGTCTCGGCCGCGGCCTCTCGAGGTCCCAGGCCAAAGGGAGTCGAGGGGGAAGACCCGGTCCGACCAATCGCCATCAACGAACAGAAGCTCGTCAAGGGGTACAAACATGGCCGGTTCAAAGCCTTCATTATCCACGAGGGATGGGAGCGAACGTACTGGAAAGCGACTGGGTTTACGCCAACGATTACGGTCTCTTCTATGTTGGTAGATTCCGAATAGGCGTCTAGTAGGTCTGGATGGAGCAGCAAGAGGGGTTCTTTTTTTCAGCGTGAATTAAAGCATGCGTGCAATTCCACCGTTATGATCAGCTTTCAAATATACCCTCTCATGTAGCATCTCGTCATGGTGCTGGCTATCTAGGGACAGTTCTGTAACTCAATACATTCAAATTAGACCAGCCGCTTCTTTTGAGAGTGGATAAGATGTTACTAGGTATGCCCAGAAGTTCGATTTTCTTTTCCCTGAATTCATAAAATAAATCATAGCATGATTCTAGCCATGCGTCGTCTGTCAGACTCACGTGGTAAATTTGACTGTAATATCGTATTTCTAGGAAAGCTCGCAG
The DNA here is from genome assembly GCA_013435955.1 of Diaporthe sp. HANT25. Lineage (NCBI taxonomy): Eukaryota > Fungi > Ascomycota > Sordariomycetes > Diaporthales > Diaporthaceae > Diaporthe > Diaporthe sp. HANT25. The sequence continues at coordinate 401,917 of JACBFG010000007.1, read as the reverse complement.
ACTTTTGCTTCTTCGCAGGAGCACTTGGTGGCCACACGAACGGGATTGCAAATCTTTCAGCACAGCCTCAACACCGCCTGCTGCATGTGCATGCTGCACAATGCAGTCACCTTGATGAGTTCAGAGGGCTAGGCTGGTTCTGTGAGACACCGCCGTGAGCTCCCTGCGTGCATGTGGTCACACATCTGATTTCTCAATTTTTGGGGCTGGTCTCGCGCAGAAGAAAATCCCTGGGCGGTTATCAGTCAAATCCGAGATTACGATGAGACAGTGCGGCGTTGGACTTGTCCCACTCGCAATCAGCAGCAAGCCTTCTTTTGTGAAGCTTCGGCGATCTCATACCCAATCGATGGTTGGGGCTTGCCGCTGGTGGCCGGCGGGTTAGACCAATGCATCTCGCATGGCTAGAACACCAATCTCGACCCCTCCGCTGACGTTGGCCTGCTTCTTTTGCGAGACATTGGCCACCGCCCACTCCGAAGGCAATACTAATCAGGATCCGCCCGAAGGGCTCTTCGAATTTTTTTTTTGGAATCTCCCCTTCTTGAATGTCAACCAACTCGGAGAATCACCTCTACTGAAGATGGCTCAAATCACACGTCGCCAGCACAACACGCTTCCACTCACTGCTCCAGCGAGGTCCAAGTTCCGACTGCCGCATCTCCCGCTGTCCGCGCTACCCGACTTGGCGGCGCATCGTCGCACCGAAAATTCCTCAAATTGTGCAATGACCACAATAAGCATTCGTGCCACGTACACCGAACAGGCCACTTTAGACGCCTTCTTTGGTAGACTGTTCGGATACGGGAAGGCATCGGTCCTGGTGAGACGCTCTGTCAATGGCACAATATCGCTTGCAGGACTACACTGACCTGGGAAATGCGAATTCAGTGGAAGCGGGGGCGTTTTCACTGCACGATTCCTCGAAAACTTAGCCCAGTATGTTTCATGTCAGCCACTTTGATTGTGTCATCACAACTAGACGGAAAATGTTATTATTATCTTTTGAGAAGCTGATGGCTTTTAGGCTGAGCAAGAATTGTTAGACAAAACAGTCTACAGCGAGCATTATCAATGACAAAGAACCGAAGGAGATTCAAGCAGTGAAGTAACGGTGGAACTGCAATACGAATGGGTTACAAGAAGCTCGTACTAGCAAAGGCTTGCGCACCTGGAACGGCAAGTCAGCATGTTGACTTTGTCCTGCATAGGTGGTTTCGTTCTTAATCCGTATATACACAAGGTTGTATGCGGTCCCTTTATATAGTAATAAACGCTTAAAGACCTAGCGTTTNAAAAACAATATTAATAATAATAGCTTTAAAAAATAGCTTTAGCCTATAGCTAAGAAAACATAGTTAGCCTTGTAATAGTTATATAGACAAGACTAATAAGGACTACTTCTAGTATTGCTATAGAAGTTAGCAATTTAGTTATACAGTAAGGACTAAATTAGTCTTAACAAGATCCCTCTATAAAATAAATCCTATAAATATAGTCCTAAATAGAATATAAGCTTCTAAGAAACCTTTACTAGGTAAGCTAGTATAATAGCTAATAACTATACCTAATACTAATTTTAATAAAAGTTAAAATAAAGAACTTAAAATAATTTACCTTATACTTATTAGTCTTTTTTAAGGATATTTAAAATCTCTTTAAGGACTAAAAAAAGATAATTTATTTAAGAATAAATAAAAATAATATAAAAGAGTATAATATTATTATACTATATTAGATTTAGGCAATTATTTCTAAAAATAATACTTTTACTAGTAAAATTAATTACTAAATAGTAAGTAAGGGTAAAGGGGGTTTAAAGATTCCTAACCTAGAGGAGTATTGGGAAATGTATAAAGCTGTTAGTGACTTTGTGTATAAGCTTATAGCTGCTAAGGAAGAGTTGCCTAAGCTAAGTAGATAGTAGGAAGACTAATAAAAAAATAGTTAATTCAAAAAAACATTGTGGCTAAGGCCTTTGTCCTGCATAGAGATCGGTGTCCTTCCTTGAATGCCATAGGCGGCAGCTGCATTTGTTCAAGTGTACATCATTAGCAGAATTCTTTTACAATATGTCATGTCCCGGAGTTCGCATCGGACGATAGGATTGACAGACGATTTGAGACCAAGTAATTGTTTAAAAAAAATAAACATAGTTCCATAGGAAGACCATCCAATGATGCCCAGGTCTGGTGAAGAAGAGCGTCAATGGTCGGCTTAGAAAGTGGCAAGCACCGTCACGCGTGTTGACGACGATCCGTGAGACTAGAATATCGCAGCAAATACATATGGCCACCATTGTGTTACCATGTGTTTGAACTAGTGTATAAGGAAGTTTCTGAACATAAATGATTGGATGGAGTCAGACTTCAGTACACAAAAATATGCTTTACGTCTCGTTGCCCAGATACAGCTCGGGACTCGTCACCGAATAAGTCCAATGACCGTGCTGCAAATCAATTATAAAATGTATCATATCCTAGCTGTTCATTACTGTAGAGTCCAACTAAAATCAGCTCGACATCCAGTCCAGACTAAAGGTTTGGTCTTGGGACGCTGCTTCATAAGGTACTGTGGCTTTTGCGTAGACGGTCGATGTTTTGAAATTTCTGGGCGATCAAGATACGCTGTTTCCTCAATCGAGATGTTCATGTACATACTTGATCTGGAAGCGTAGTGATGCATTTGCATATTGCTATTCTTTCCACCAAATTCTACCATATCGTGGCATTGAAAAGTAATATTTGAGCGATGCTGAGTAAGTGATGGACAGAACCATTGCCCAGACAGGAAGGTTGGAGAAAGGAAGGAACAAAAACTCTTATCTAAATGCTGTCAGAGTGAGGAAACACAGCAAAAGGAAGCAAACAGGGAGGTTCTTTGCCCTCGCATTGGGCGAGAGTTTCCACAGGCCACAAGAGGTTGACTTTCGCAGGATCCGCGTCGAACCAATGGTTGTGATCCAGCCACATGTACGTGTGTGTATTCCACTGGTTCAAAATGTAACGCGAGCTGCATGTAACGGCGGCACGGCGATTCCTCCTTTAAGGTCGGTGTCCGATCCACACTTTTTCCCATGTGGGTTTACGGTGTATGCACATCATCTAGTTGCATGCGGATTACGAGGGCCTCCTCCGCACTTTACCCGGTGTCGCGCATAGGCCAAGACAATTCATACTATGAATGAACTTGTTCGCTTATCGGGCAGATGTGGTCTTAAGCAGGGGAAGAACCAACCTCGGGGTGCGAACGACATGGCCCACAACCCGGGGGGCCCGCTGGACACTGAAAGATGAGGCTCTGCCTCAGGGTGCTAGCTGACAATGGCGCACCGGCTGAACACCTTCATCGGATTGGTGATACAGCTGATTTTACCCCTCTCATGGGACGCATCAACGCTTTTTATTCGTCTGATTCCGTGGCTTGCATGACAATCATACGGTGAAAGCTATCGAAATGGTGGTGTCCTCAGCAGGTAGCCGCACTGGTTCTCAGAAGTTGTTGAGGTTTTTATGGTCCTGCCGGTAGACATGATTGACCATTAAATACCGCCCGCTGACCCTGACCCGAGGCCAATCTCTTCTGCTCTCCATGCATCTCCCATGCAGGCATTGGTTAGGCATAGAGTCAATTACATGATCTCTATAGAGACCTACGTTAACCGCCGTCATGGCTGCACACTACAGTGTCAACAACATACCTAGAGAAGCGGTCCCCAGGATAACGTTCGACTTGACATCCGATTATCCAGGTGAAAGCACAGAACAGCAAAGCTGGGGCACGGCATATGACAACTTCTCGAGTCCAGGTTATTCAGAAAATGAACAGCCTCAAGCCTTGGACCAACAGCTTTGGCAAAACGCTGTCCAGCATGCAAATAAGGGCATGCCGTCATTCTGGCCACCGAGCGTCTGGAAGAGTATAGTCACGAAACAGGCTATTGCGAACGAGATTCTGGAATATAACCCAGATTATCACCGAGAAGAAGCCGAGAATATCGCGCAACGCGTGTGGCAGGACCAGTCCGGAAAGTGTGTGCAAATATTCACCATTCTTGTACTCCTCGACAAGGTCGAACTGCTCGTGGAACACATCCTTGGATGCCGGCGTGGGGTGCGTGACCATGACCTCCCTCTGGTTCTGAACAATCAACACCACCGGGGTCGGGGTGGCAAGCTCTGCCGGCGGGATTCTGAGATGGTATGTTGCTTCTCTCGTTGGAAGAATGCAACTCTGGAGCAATTTGAGAATTTTCAAAGACGAATCACGGTGCCTGTTTTCAGGCTGAACAGAAGAAACAACGATCTCATCCATCTAGAGTTGGATGCCAGGGACATCCTGCCATGGTGTGAAGAAGCAGAGGTTCCACCAATCTCTGCAATGTCCGGTGGGGAAGGCACAGTGATAAGAGTGAAGATTCATCCCAGCTGTCATGAATTTCATGACATATTGAAAGCAGTATGTTGTATTTCTCTCTGAACCCATCCCTGATATGTATCTGATTTAGTTGTAGATCAACGTTGCCGGCGGAGTCTTTGCCGTCAAAAGATTGAGACAAAGAACTCTTGAAAAATTCAGGAACGAGGTCGGCGCACTGAAAAAGTTCAGCGGCAAGGTTCACCCACACCTTGTCACTCTCTTGGCAACATTTACACACCAAGGATACTACCACATGATCTTTCCATGGGCCGAATGTGACCTTGATCGGTACTGGGAGGACAACCCGCAACCAGATCCGGGTGATGCTGGCTTGATTCGATGGATTTCGCGGCAGTGCTTGGGGAATATGGAAGCAGTGAACGTTATACACAACCCTAGTCACCTCGCGTCGGAGAAGAGGTTTGGCAGGCATGGAGACATCAAGGCGGAGAACATCCTTTGGTTCAAGTCCCAACCGGATAACCCGAATGATCGAGGTATACTGGTGATATCCGACTTAGGTCTAACAGCGATCAACAGTGACAAGAGTCGATCGATGCAGCCAAACACAGGCTTGAAGATGACTCCTTCGTACAGACCTCCGGAATGTGATATGAAGGGTGGAACAATCTCTAGGAACTACGACATATGGACTCTGGGCTGCTTCTATCTCGAGCTGGTGTGCTGGTTGCTGAGGGGCCAAGCAGGGAAGGCTCGATTTGATGCGGCACGAACGACGCCATTCATATTCGGTACCAGGACGAATATATATTTCGATATCGAGGAGCGGAAGAAATCTGCGCCGGGCAGGTTCGTATTCAAGGTGAAGGATGTCGTGTCCAGGGTAAGCTCATTTATTTCCCAGTCCATCCACTGAGTAACTCAATATTTCCTTAGACCATAAGCGAACTCCACGACGAACCATGTTGCTCACAATGGGTACATGATCTGTTGGACCTGATAGAAAACGACATGCTAGTGGTTGTGTCAAGGGAGCGCACGCGCAAGTCGTCCCAGGTTCTGCTGGACAAGCTTCGAGACATGGACAACGGGGTCCAGTCGAGTGCACAATACAGCATAGGCCCAGCGCCTCAAAACCGGACGCCCTACTGGAGACCACAGGTCGGGACCATTGCTGAGCTAAATGAAGCTGCGCAGAAGCATGTTGTCGACAATGGAGTGGGTACCCACGAGTCTGACGATCGGCCGTTGCAGCAGGCCCAGGACCCGTCGCGTATGGGTTATTAGAAGTTACGTGAATGCGGCCGGATTGACCGCAGACAACTGCTTGGGGCACAGCAGACGGTGCATCCCCGGCAGTCTCTGACGTGACAAGGTTTCAAGGTATGATGGGAAATGGCCAGGGAAAGTTAGGTATCGACTTCCCCAAGTGTGTTTTTGCGGGCTTTAATGGTTGTTGGTTAGACCATCGTGTTCATGCAGGATTGGAATTTTGCTTTGCCAGGGCGTTTCTGGCGTTTTCTGGGCCGCCACTCGAGGGAGTTGCCGCTGGGAGACGATTGGCACTGATGCTGAGTCTCGCCAGACCTGAAGGGGTCTCAAGTGGGGCCGCTGATACCATCTCTTCGGTTAATTCTTTTCTTGGGGAGAAGAGGAGTGTCGCCAATTTACCAGGATGTGGACCAGTCTGTCCTGTATGATTGTCCCGTTTCCTGCAAGTTCAGATGACACATGGAACCCGGGGAGTCATGGCATAGATGGTGCCAGCTGCACGGGTAATAAAATACCCTCCATGTTGACGGCCGGATGTCACCATCCGGAATGCGGGGGCTGATTGACGACATCCCGTACCGGGACCCGGCTTCGGAGCATCTGAGTAATAGACACAACGTCTCTCATTACTAATACGTGAAATCCATCTTGGCGGATCAAATATAACATTGTTCAGCTACGTAGCAGTCTCAATTTGAGATCCAGCGCGAGAATCACCAATCGATCAACATGGCAGGGCCGCTCAAAGTAGCTGTGCTCGATGACTACTTCGGCTTCGCCGGGCCCATCTTTCAGAAGCTCGACGCCAGCAAGTTTGAAGTTACCATCTTCAAGGACACGCTGCTCCCGTACAACCACCCAAAAACATCTCAGGATGAGAAAGACAAGCTGGCCAAGCGGCTGGAGCCGTTCCAAATCATCTGTGAGTTCCGCAAGATCTGGACCGGAACACTCGGGACTGACAAGCACCAGGCACAATGAGAGAGCGAACCCCATTCCCCAGGGACCTCATCTCACGTCTGCCGAACCTCAAACTCCTGCTCACGACCGGCACGCGCAACAAGGGCTTGGCCCTGGACGCCTTCAAGGACCACGGCATCCCCGTCGCGGGCGCGGTGAGCTCTGGCGACAGCACGACTCAGCACTGCGTCGCGCTCATCCTCGCGCTGGCCCGCAACATCGTGCCAGACGATCGATCCGTCAAGACGGGCGGATGGCAGACCGGAGTGGCTGTGAGGCTATCAGGGGCAGTTCTCGGCGTAATCGGGTTGGGGCGGCTCGGCGCCGCTGTGGCGAAGATCATGCACACTGCGTTCGGCATGAAGGTAGTTGCGTGGAGCACCAACCTGACGCAGGAGAAGGCGGATGAGCAGGCTCGAGAGGCGGGCTTGCCTGCCGAGAAAGAGAATGGGGAGAAGACATTCAGGGTCGTGAGCAAGGAGGAGCTGTACAGTCAGTCAGATGTGGTCAGCGTGCACGTGGTGCTGTCGGACCGATCGAGGGGAATGATCACCAAGAAGGAGCTGGAGCTGATGAAGCCGGAGGCGCTGTTCATCAACACGTCAAGAGGCCCTCTTGTGGTGGACAAGGACCTGCAGGATGTTCTTGAGCAGGGAAAAATCCGGGCGGCGGCGATTGATACCTTCGAGCTGGAGCCATTGCCACTGGACAGTCCTTGGAGGACGATCAAGTGGGGACAAGACGGGAGGGGCGAGGTAATCTTGACGCCTCATACGGGTTACGCTGAGAAGGAGACGCTCGCCAAGTGGTATGAGGAGCAGGTCGCAAATCTTCTCAGGTGGGAGAAGGGAGAGCAGCTGACAAATGTCATGGCCTGATCTGCCGAATGGCTGCAAAAGGCAGAGGTGGAATAGCTGATGGATGCAAACCGAAGCTCATAACGGACGCAGGTACCCAGGTAGTATGCACCTTCCAAAATGACCTGGAATGCACCATGCCTTGAATTGGACAACCCTGACGTGGGTGCCTTCCTGTTTTATATCGAAGGCACAGACACGCACTTCAAACCAGCCTTTGTTTACTCCCCACAGTGTGGCCATAACCTGATGCACGACTGCCTGCCCCCCTCCTGACCTGGCTGCAACATAGTCTGATTTGTATGTATCCAGTTGTTCATCGCGTCATAACGTGCTGCATCTGCCTCTGTTGGGCAAATCTGTCAGTCACAACGAGCCACTCCCTCTTGCTACCACATTCCACCTTCCCTCCACCTGCCTGAACAAACATCCGAAGCGCTCTCATCTCAACACCCCTCTGCCCTGCTTGACTCCCCACACATCTTGCAATTCTTCCTCGACTTTGTGCTTCTTTTTGGTGGCGCTGCTGTTGTTGCCGTGTTTTTCAATGTGTTTCCGCTCTGCTTGACTGACACTCCCTCCAAATGCCCGCAGACCGCATCGAGGACCTGCTCGACAAGATGAGCAAGACGGGTTCATCAGACATGTTGCCCCCCAAGGTGGAGCCTGGCGAGGCAACAAGCCCTGGTGAGTTTTCGCTGTCCCGTTCTCCTTGGCCTGGAATCTGGATGAGAGGTCACTGATCCATCACAAGACATCCCGCCCTTCCCCAGATACTCCATCGAGCCCAAAGGTCCCGTCAAGAACAACGCAACCAGACACCCATACCCAAGCTCGTTCACTGGTGGGCCCATACCCGCTCCGGGAACGCCCCAAGACCGTTTTGCGGCTGTTCTGGGTCGTCCTCGTTACAATCCCATGCCCACCCCTTTGATGGGCATGGGCTTGAGCACGAGCTCGCCTTTCCCGGACCCCTCCCTCCAGCAGTCTTCGGCATTCAACATGCACTTGGCTGCTCCACGCGTTGCCACACCTGGAGCCCTTCCTGCGCCCCAGCCTGTCGCCAGCTTTGTTCAACCTGCCGGGTGCAAGTCGCAGGCAAGTTCAAGCAGCAGGCCCATGTACAACAGCGGTGGGGGCAAGGGGCCGACCGTGCCTGAGCCCAACGCCCCAGTGACGACTTGGTAAGTAATCTTACCGGAGATCACCACCATCCCCGGCCGGATTCCTGTCAAAGGGAGTCCTGCATAAGGGCTGAAGCAATGGGGACCCGCTATCTCGCCGTGTCCCGGGCTCATGTGCAAATAAGTAACTAAAACTGTTCCAGGTTGAGCTTTGAGTGTCAGCGGCGTCATTTCAATCCCGAGTTCAAGACCAAGGAAGTTCACACCAAGGATGGAAGACCAAGATACCAGTCTATGGTGATTGTGAAGGACATCGTCATCAATAGCAACACCCTTTTTGAAGACCCTATAGAAGCCAAAGCACATGTCGCTGACAAGGCCCTGAAGTACATACGTCGGGAATGGCCCAGGAATGGATTGCCCACATCTTACGGCGGTACTACCGCACAGGCTGCTGTCAAGATCAAGGTTGAAGACCTTAGCCAGCGCCAGGAGGAGCTGCGGCAGATGCTCAAGCAGCGTCACCAGACGAAGAGCGCAGAGCCTCGCCAGAGCAGCCCTCCGGTGTCTTCCGGCGTAGATATGACGGACCCTGCCCAAGCGCGAGCTTTCGTGGAGGGCTTCAAGGTCGGCCAACTTGCAGCTCTGCGGCAAGCTGCGGGAAGTGGCTCCTCGCCGCCCAGCATCCCGCAGTCACGCCGCAGGTCTCGATCCCCAGGCCGTGGCCGGAGCAGCTCACGGAGCAAGGCAGACGAGTCTTACCGTCAGCGTTCCCCGATTCGTGATGCAAGCAAGACAAGCCGTGAGGCTCTCTCGCCCCCTCGCTACTTTGATGGTAGTCGACACGGTATGTTAGCCTCAACAGCCTTTCTCAACCAAGCAATCTTAGCAGCTCGCGCTCTTGTAGCAAGCTTTTAGCCACGGAAGGTCTTTCACAAATTGTAATTGCTGACCGATGGCGCCCGACAGACTCACGTCTGCCCTCGACAGATAGGTACCGGCCCCGCAGCTCTCCTTCAAAAAAGTGAAGGGGCGTGATGCTGCTCGACGAAGATTTTGGTCGGCGAATGCGCGGGAAGTTTCATGTTCCTCGCGCGTGTCGAACAAAGATATCTCGTTGGGACCTCTGCTTTTTGTCAACCAATGCACGGGCTTCTGATCAACGCTTGGTTGGCAAAAAGAGCAGTGGAACGGCCCCATTGCATCGACAGTATCATCTTCGTTTCCGGCTCCTCCTCACGCAACCGGGATTCCCTGGAGTATGGACAGATAGTTCAGGACGCTCGGGCTCGAGGAATCAATCATTGAGTCATCAGCATGCAAGACGGCTGGAGCCTTTCACCTTCGTTCTTGTTTTTTGTTTTTCATTGAGCTTTTCCCGGACGGGTGAGATCCTCACCAAAGCACAATTACTGAATGAGGTTGAGGTGGTGGTGGTCGTGATTTCGTACACGTCTCGTTGCATTGCACTGTCGGCGAGGGAAATTGAGTGTCATCATTAGCGAGTGTCCATCAAAAGATTCTGGAGGAGAACCCATGGTTGGACTTTTTAACTCCTGGATTTTTTGTGATTAAGATTCTTCCTAAGAAGAACTTTCTGTAATAACATGCAATTTGGTATGGAGCTGCGGATCGGGCTGTCTGTAATGTTGATTTCAAATACAGATAAACCTGTTGAGGTAACGTGTAGTCTCCCAGCCATGCTGTCGTCTCCTCATTCTTACTCACACTTGCAAAACATATTACTCTCCTGCGTCTGACCTCTCGGGGTGTAATTTCTCAGAGGCGACTCGGCATCCTTGCTCCACCGTCCAGCCGAATGACGCACCCGTTCAGCATGACATTCTCAATGACATGCCTCGCGAGCGACGCGAACTCCGCCGCCGTGCCGCCGCGCTTGGGAAACTCCATAGCCTTCTCGAGGCTGGTCCGGACCTTGTCGCTAAGCACGCTGGTCATGGGCGTCTCGAAGGTGCCCGGCGCGATGGTGACGACGCGGATGCCGTGGCGCGACAGGTCCCTCGTCATGGGGAGGGTCATGGACGCCACGGCGCCCTTGGATGCGGAGTACGACACCTGGCCCATCTGCCCGTCGAAGGCGGCGGCGGACGAGACCATGATCACGACGCCGTGCTCCTTGTCGCCCGAGGGGGTGATGGAGGGAGGGCACTGGGAGAGCTGCGGGAGGAACTGGCGCACCAGGTCGATCGTGCCGCGGAGGTTGATGCTGAGGACGAAGTCTAGGGATTGGAGGCTCAAAGGGCGGTTCTTTCCGTCGAGGATCTGTGTGGTGTGTTAGTTTGGCTGGCCTATAAGGAGCGATGGTGATATAAACATGGGCCTTAGGAGTCATTGGGATGGACGTGTAGACATTCTGGAAAACCTGTGATTCGCGTCTCCAACAACGAGATTTAGAAATCCACCAATCACCTCTGTCACAACACTCGTTGCGAGGTGGCGTTCGGGAAGTTGAGGTGGCTCAACCACGCCGCGTGAAAGAGGGTCATCATACCAGTGCCGGATTGCCAACCCCAGCCGCGGGAATGATCCCACCGAGCGGCTTGCCCGTCTCATGTACCCACTCGGACGTCTCCTTGACCGAGGCAGCGATGCTGTCCGTGTCGGTGACGTCCACCGCGAAGAACTTGGCCCGCGACGGCCCGCCGAGCTCCTTCACCAGATCCGCGCCCGCATCCTCGTTGAGGTCGAGGATGGCGATGTTCCCGCCCTCCTTGTTCAGCTCGACAGCTGTTGCGCGGCCGAGGCCGGATGCCCTGTTTTGTGTCGGCGGCCGTGTCAGCGATCATGATGAGTGTTGAGCGAGGTGAGTGAGCCAGGGCGGGATGGGGATCGGTCAGTTGGGTCAGTTCTTGCATGTGATCGACCGCCGGGGCTTGTCTGGTCCTCCTCCGTGCAGGACAGATACGATGGATGGTTAGCTGAGACTACTTACCCGCCCGATATCACGAATGTGCGACCCGAGATCTTCATCTTGGGGACTGAGGATCTGGATGTGTGAAGTGCAGGCGAAGGTGTTGCCACAATACACCTGTCCGGCTCGTCTTCACCGGCCCATCGGGGCCGGGTGGTCATCCGTGAGCCTCGGCTCAGACCCTGCCTGCCAAGCCCGACCATTCGCTTACCTCATCACGTATCAACGCATGTATCTCATGCTGCGAGCCCAAGAGACCAGGGCCTCGTCACACGGCTAGCAAAAGAGAAACAAAATAAAGGAAAGAAGAAAAAAAAATAAGAGTTTACCCCCTCTCCTTTCCCCGTTTTTCCCCCTAAGCAATTGCTGCTTGGTGCATCATAGCCTCAGCACATCGATTCAAACCTTGGAACCTTAAGCCCTCCCAGCCCTTCTCTTGATTTTCTACGTGGGACGGGAGCTTGAGGAAAACAACTCCTGTACTACAATTTTTGTAGTGTGTGTATACATGTATTGTCTTTTTGGCCAGCTCCACTCGCTAGCACCTTGTTTATAATTCCGGTCAAGAAGAGGATCGGAGACATTTTCCGCCTCGGACCGGTAGTGGGCCCAGTCAGGCCTGCAGGCTGCTATGTAGAGCATCAAATACCATCTAGTCAAAATATGAATGCGATCCCGATATTAAACGCATACTATTGACAGAGATTGATTATACTGCCAAGAACTTGACCAAAAAATGTCTTTCCCCAAGTCCAACCTCCCAAAATATGCGGACCTTCCACAAGTTCCTGGAATGCCGCCCGGGTGTGCTTGGGGGATCTGGGACACGGATGGAGTGAAAGACCAAATCGGTAGTTTGAATCTTCTTACGCCAGAGAACACTCTCCAAGCCAAGGAAGAGATCCAGACAGGGGTCTCGGTGTCGCTCAAGTTAGTACCAATGAGACCAAAATACGGCGAGAGCTGACCACGACGAGCAGTTGGCCGCTCGAGAGGATCGAAGACCCAGGTCATAATCGACGTGCAATTTTCCACAATTTTCTCGATTTGAAACCGAATTTGGTTGGTCACGATGATGAGATTTACATCAATACCCAAACGAGCAGTCAGTGGGATGGGCTTCGTAAGTGTACCTACTGTGACTGCACATTATTGAAATCGCAATTCTAATGGTTCCAAGGTCATTGGGCGCACCAGCCCACAGGACTGTATTACAATGGTCTAACACATGAGGAGATCAGCGGACCCAAGGCCAATAGCAGGAATGGGATACAAGGTTTGTACAATGTCCAACTGTGGTGCCGTGATATTAACATTGCAAATAGAGTGGCAAAGACGTGGAGTGGTCGGCAGAGGTGTTTTGCTCGACTTCGTGTCATGGGCAGCTCGGAATGGCGTCCAGTACAACGCGGCAAGCAAACATTGCATCACCTATCAGAATCTGATTGAGATAGCCAGAGACCAAGGCGTCAAGTTTCGTATGGGAGACTTGCTAATGGTCAGAACTGGTTGGATCAAATGGTACAACGAGGCGACACCCGAAGAGCGCGTTGAAGGTTGCAAGAAGCACCACAACTACATTGGTGTCGAGGGGACCGCAGATTCCATCGAGTGGCTGTGGAACCAGCACTTCTCTGCCTTGATCGCCGACAACATGGCATTCGAAGCCTGGCCAGCGGAGGGGCCTTACCGTAAGTTGACATCTCGAATCTAAAGCAAATAAATCAAGACGCTGACCCCGGCGTGAACAGGTATCCACGACAATGCTCTAGCGCTCTGGGGCACACCGTTGGGCGAGTTATGGGATCTTGAGGCACTATCTGAGGAGTGTCGGAAGCAGAAAAGGTGGACCTTTTTTGTGACTAGCTGCCCATTGAACATCAATGGGGGTGTCGCAAGTCCACCAAATGCGCTTGCCATTTTTTGAGATGGAGCGGCAGAGTCTGGCCTGATGGCACGCATGAGTGAAAACGAACCATAGTCAGTAGTGATGAGATGAATATGTTGTGCAAATCAAAGTCGTTTGTCACCATTTAGCTTTCGACCTGCACCATGACTTCGCCGAGGTACTAACTAGCCAAGTAATTGCTCGAAAAAAGCGGACATCTTGACATTATCCATGAAGTTCGACTAGGATAAAACAGAATTAGAAACTTCACTATTGTAGTAATATTAGATGACGACTATGCATTCGTACCACGCTGCTAGGTCCCGATACCTTTGCTTCACCGGATCCCTCGGCCCGCTTGAGACTCAGGATCACTGAAATCCTCCAGCAATCATCTCTGTCATTGCTACAATAAGATCATTCTGCACTGCTATAGCCGAAGGAAGCTCAGGGAAGTAACCAAACGCGTGTGGAAGCCCTGAATAAACATCTAACTTGACGCTGACCCTAGTTAATACGTTAGCATTGCTGAAGGATCATGAGACAACATGTAAAATAAACTGAATGAAGCAAACTAGACCGGAAGAATGGTTGACTAGAGTTGTGGACCTGGACTTACCCGGCCTGCCGCAGTTTTTCCACGTATGCAAGGCCTTCGTCGCGGAGAGGGTCCATGCCAGCAACCTGAACATAAGCACGGGCGAGGCCCGTGAAGTTCTTGTTGAGTAGTGGTGAGGCCTCCGGATCCAAGGGGTTTGCAGGGTTGTAATAGCTCCAAAATTGCTCCATGGACTTCTTGCAGAGGAGCGGTGCATCCTTCAATTCCTCCATGCTCTGGAGGTTGAGATCCGGAGGATAAGCATCGATGTGGCAGACCGAGGGAATGCGTAGTATTTGACCTCTCAACTTTATACCCCGGTCGCGAGCCCTGTGGGCCAAAACGGCAGCCTGCGCTTTATTGTCAGGATCGAGGTGGATGAAGCGGCGGCGATTCAAGTTGGGCATACCACATTACCACCAGAACTTGAGCCGCCGACCATCAAACACTGAGTGTCCACGTGGAGAGTAGTAGAGTTTTCGATCGTCTAAGCATGTTAACGTTGGTATGTGCTGAATTCCTTGGTCACCTACCCACAATAGAGCGTCCCATGCGTCCTCCAGACCAGTTGGAAATTGATGTTCAGGTGCTCTATTCAAAAATCAGTCATGGTCTTAATTGGAAATCATATGGCTTACAGGCGATAGTCCATGCTCACAACTACACAGTCGGCATGCAGTGAAATAGATCGACATGATAAGTCTTCTCCTTCAAGATCTCCTAGTGTCCATCCGCCGCCATGAATGCTGAGCTTGGTAAGTGGCTGGGTCAGGGAAATAGAATCCTTTGAGATGTGCATACTAGACTAACGCAGAGCCTGCCTCACTTCTTCTAGACGGTGTATATATCCTAAGGGGTATTTGAGCCCCGTCGGCAGCGGCGTAGGTAAGATCCTGGATGATGATGCCATCCTCAATGCTCGGCGCCATGCTCGTTGCTTTCGCTTTCAGAACTTGCATAATATTTCGCATTTCTTCGGGGGTGCCTACGAGCTTTGGGACCCGGTCGGGTTGCTTGCTGTGAAACTGTAAAAGATAGGCGTCAACACGAGATCTTCAGGCTGGACGGAAGCTTTCACCTCGGTCCATTCTTGACTCGGCCTCCCCATGTGAGAGTTTGGTGAGACATTTTCATTGGCCATGGCAGAATGGTTTTCGACTGATTTCAATCTGGATGGATGAGTGAGGTCCCCTGGCGGCTGATAGATTTCAAAGTGACGCCCGGGTAGAACCCAGTTGTCCCCCGGAGGTTTAAGTACAGTGCTTTTAGCGACTTGCTAGCGGCAAGATGCACCGTCACTCCAAATAACAGTGGAGATCATCCGGCAAAGTAGATCCGAGGAACTGTAATTTCCAATTGAGCCGCGCATGTGCGATAGTGTCTACATCACAGGATGTTGTGATTTTTTGACCTCGGTTTTTACTATTCGCAATCAGGCTCGCCCGCTTATAGGTCGAGTTGTATTATGTGACACTAGATGCTAATCCACCCCTTGTCGCCCTGCAAGGCCTGCGTCTGCATTCAGGTCTCAATTCCTTCGTATCATATGCCTCTTCCACCGTCAACATCGATGCTAGCACCGGTAAGCAAGCTGGCCTCATCGCTAGCAAGCCATGCCGCTGTGTTGCCAATGTCTGCGGGAAGTGCAAACCGGCCCAAGGGAATAGTGCTCATCATTTTGCTGCGGCTTTCCGGTGTGTCTTCCCCTCCAAGAAAGAACGGCACCCTGAGCATAATGTTAGAATTATATCAGGGCGCATTGCGGTCAACAGTCAGTCTTACATGTTTGTCTCGCCGGCGACAGGATGAATGACATTGAAGCGGATGTTATGCCTGGCCCATTCGAGTGCGAGACCTTTGCTGGCATTGGTGATCCCTGCTTTCGTAGCTCCGTACCAGATCAATCCCGGCCGGGGTCGAGCGGAGGACATGCTGGAAATGTTGATGAAGAGCCCACCCCCCTCTTTCCCTTTGAAATAGGGAATGATTATTCGAGTGGACCAGAAGAGTGACTTCAAGTTGACCTTGACAACATTGTCGAAATCAGACTCGGGAGTATCAATACTCGGGCCTGATAGATACGTCACTCCTGCGTTGTTTACCACAACATCCAGTTTGCCAAAGGTCTCCAAAGCAACTTCCAGCATGTGTTTCCAGTCGCTCTCACTAGAGACATCTCCTTTGATTCCGACACAAGATTTCTCTGGCTGCTTCAAGGCGACTTGTTTAGCGCTGTCTTCATTAATATCCACAACCACGACCTTTGCTCCTTCAAACACGAATTTCTCCACGATTCCGGAGCCAAATCCAGCTCCGCCTCCGGTGACAATGGCCACCTTACCTTCCAATCTCCCAGGATGGCTCATTGTCGAGATAAGGGGATAGCGATATACTGGTCTTTTCAGATAGAGATCAGAATTCCACAGCAATTGAAAGGATCTGTGAAAGCGTCTTCGGAAACTTGCGGCAGAAGGAATATCGTAGCTTGAGCGACAACGCGTATATCGAGCAAGAACTGCCGCAAGTCCCAGCCAAAATTGGTCAATCGAGATCGCGGGCAATGGCCCCTCCATTTTCCGACGACCAATACTTGACAGGTCGGATCATGTATCCGGACCGGTCAGCATCCCCGCTTGCGGCCGCTTGCGGGGATCTGTACCACTGCGAGGCAATGACGAAAAGAAATCACATGGATTCCGGTTCGACTTCATCATCCCGTTACTAAAGAGCATCGAAACGGAGGGGGACAACTAGGTGTCGGGCACAGGATCACTGATGGTGCTGAGTAAGCGTGCCTTTCCGGGAATACACTCTTTATTATCACTGAGCATCGATTATGCTCAGTCAAAAAAGCATTTGCGAGCCCTGAGAACATCCGCATTGTACGAAGCCATGTACAAAGTCACGGAGGAGCCGTTGGGTACCCCCCGACCCATTCGCGTTATAGTGGTCGGGGCCGGTGCAAGCGGCTTGAACACGGCTCGTCACATGGACTTGCATATGACAAACTTCGAGCTCACTGTGTATGAGAAGAACTCTGACGTAGGAGGGACGTGGTTTGAAAATAGGCGAGCATTTGCTTACACCAAGGCTAGCTTTTGTTCGATTATTGACACCGACACAGATACCCTGGCTGCGCTTGTGACATTCCATCTCACAACTATCAATTCACCTGGGAGCCAAACCCGGATTGGACTCATTAGTAAGCCACACCAGAGTGCAGTTCGTCATGTCGCATTATTGATGAGTTCAGCTATTCGCCATGGGACGAGATTCTGGAGTATTTCCAAGGGATTGCACGCAACTATGAGCTCTATCGATACATCAAGCTGAAGCACAACGTTTGCGAGGCAATATGGAACGAGGCAGAAGGAGTCTGGAGAGTCAAAATCCGTGCTCTCGAGTCCGGCGAGGTCATTGAGGACCACTGCCATATTCTCATAAACGGAACGGGGATCTTGAACAACTGGAAGTGGCCGGATATCCCTGGACTCCATTCCTTCCAAGGCGACCTTGTCCATAGTGCGACTTGGAGCACTGAGCACAACATTAACGGGAAAAGAGTCGCTGTACTGGGCTCAGGATCTTCTGGCATACAGATTATCCCCACTATTCAACCTCGTTAGTAGGCCAAAGTGAAACGCGACTGGGGTGAATTACTAATTCTCGAAAGGTACCAAGTCCTTATTTGCATTCGTGCGAAGTCCAACGTGGATCACTGCTGGCTTCGCGCAGAGTCATGCGGGGCCCGGAGGGGCGAACTTTGCTTGTAAGACATTGACACTCGTCCTGCCAGGCCATACTATATCTGACCCCAAGATATCTCTTAGTTTCAGAGCTTCAGAAACGGGAATTCAGACAAAAGCCCGAGATCTATCTTCAATATCGTAAAGAGATTGAAGGAGAGCTAAATACAAGGTTCAAATTTGTGGGTTTACATTCGGCCCCGGCCGTTGTATTGCTGTTCTAATCCCCATTTGCACAGGTAATTGCAGATAGTGAAGAGCAGGCGGAGGCCAGGAACTTTTCGGTCAACGAGATGAAAAGCAAGATTAAGGACGACAATCTTGTCAGACATCTCATGCCTGATAACTTTGCTGTGGGATGCAGACGACCGACTCCTGGAAACGGTTATCTGGAGGCTCTTTCTGAGGAAAATGTACGCGTCGTGACAGACGAGATCTCGCGGGTATCACCAGAGGGTATTGTGCTTGTCACCGAAGAGACTCTCGAAATAGACACTTTGATCTGTGCGACAGGTTTCAACATATCATTCTGCCCTCGATTCAAGTTGATCGGACGAAACGGACAGGACATAGAGGACCTATGGCGAGAGAAGCCCGAAGCGTACTTATCAACAGCTGTGCCAGGTTTTCCCAACTACTTCAGTGAGTCGAAAGTCTCTCAAATCAAAACGGCTATTGACTGACAGTCACAGTGTTCCTGGGCCCAAACTCACCTGTGGGGCATGGCTCCGTCCTCCCAATCATCGAACATGCGACCAAGTACATCATTAATATGATGAAAAAGATCCAAACCCAAGACATAAAAGCCGTCTCTCCAACACCTGCAGCTGTCAAAGATTTCAATGAGCACACTGAGGAGTTCATGAAAAGGACGGCTTGGGCTACACCATGTCGGTCGTGGTTCAAAAATGGCACCGTTAATGGGCCGATCGTTGCTCTGCATCCCGGAAGTCGAATACACTGGTTTCACATGATGCAGAATATTCGTTTTGAGGACTTTGAGTACACTCACTACGGAAAGAACCGGTTTCAGTATCTCGGCAACGGGTTCTCCACCAAAGAGGAGCCACCTGGGGACACAACTTGGTATTTCGAGGCACCAGAGGGTGGGTACAATGAATACTAAAAAGCAAACCCGCCTTGGGAGTATAAAGCGAGTAAATTAATACTATTTCCTCTGTTTCCAAGAATTATCCGTCGATCAGTCTGTCCCTGTCATACCGACGAAAACTTGCCCACGTGGACTCGAGTCTCCGAATTTGAATTTGTTGTGACCGACACTGAGGTAGAGATACCACATTCGCATCCGCGCGACCGATTTCTTAGACGCATTGGAGTCTTCTGGGGACATATAAATGTAGTGAGATCTAGTTATTTGGGGAGTACGCAAGAGTCTTGAGTTTCTCGCGATTGGCTTTGTACCAGCAAGGAATGCCGAAATCTGTCCACAGATGAGCCGATCCCGACTAAGAAGTTGCACGAAACCTAATGAACAAACTGAACAGGTGTACACACAATATTCAAAACGATTGTCTGCAACATGTTGCGTTTATCGATAAGTGGTGCTTCCCATTCCTGATAGCGGATTTTGTTTCCGGTACTCGGATCTCGTTGGGTTTTATGACAAGTCGTAAAAGGTCTAATTAGCATTTACAAAATTCCACAAGATAGCATGCACTTCTTCACTTGAGACTTTTTGATCATCGTGAATTCTCACACATTACAAATTTGACTTCGAGACTCACTTTGAACGCATGATGATTTTCGATCCGAATTCAGATGACCTGCCCAAACGCTCGGAATTACCTCAGGTAGCTGGGACACCAAAGGGTGCAGCATGGTTCTGGGGCGAAAATGATGAGGTTTGGCTCGAAGACCTGCACATGAGACTTCAAATTATTGACATCGCCAGCTCGGTCGCTTGAATATGCTGACACCGCAAAGAACTGCGGCAGCCTCGAAGTTGATCTGTGAAGGAGAAGTAGTGAGTCTGAAGTACGTCAACCTCTCCTGACTCTTGTATCACTCTCTCTTATTGGGAAATCCAAACCTAGTTGGCCTGCTCATCTGCCTAATCCGCCACTGTTTGGTCGGGAACCGTTCCACCACGAGATAAAGTCATTGGGCAATCCTGGTAACGATGAGATACTCCATTTCAACTCCCAAAGTGGATCTCAGGTACGTCCCCTGCCCCCTAAACGCACCCTCTAGGCTAACAACTGATCAGTGGGATGGATTTCGCCACGTATTACTTCCCCAAACCACCTTGACAGTTCGCAAGCTCACACTCAACAGGTCAGCGTCGAACATGACGGCCAGTGGGTGTATTACAACCATGTATGGAAATTCATTTCCCTATGAGCTGCTAGTACTGACTTCTAAAGACAACAAAAGACGATTTGAAGCATAATTCCAGAGCCGGTGTGCAGGCCTGGTCAAAGAGGGGCATTGGTCAGTGCGAGTTTCTCGAGTTCGTATGCGAACGGTTCACTGCGACGGCCAAGTCATTGTGCCAAAATTCCATGGCCCGTTTTCGAATCGCTTTTCATCATCTCTGGCAAATATTCTCATCGGCTGACATTCATGTAGTCGGAAGGGGAGTGCTTCTTGACTATTGGCGCTATGTCAATCAGAGCTATGACCCAAATACCCGGCATCCAATCTCAGCAGCCGACCTCAAAGCATGCGCAAAGCATCAAGGTGTGGAACTCCGCTACGGGGACATTTTGATGATCAGGACCGGATGGATCGAGACATATGAGAAGATGACCCACGCGAAGAGAGTGAAGTTGACTCAAGTGCAGGGATTCAACCATACTTTTGTGGGAGTTGACCAAACTGAGGAAGCGGCCGATTTCCTTCACGACAACTACTTCAGCGTCGTTGCTTCCGACGCTCCCGCTTTTGAGGCATGGCCGCAACGGCCGGAGTGGAATCATCATGTCAATCTTCTACCTTTGTGGGGTCTGCCAATCGGAGAGCTATGGGATCTGGAGGCGCTGTCAGACGCGTGTCATGAGAGAAGACAGTATGAATTCTTCTTCGCTAGCATGCCAATGAACGTGGAAGGTGGGTTCAAGCACCTGTGAATGGCGCCTAGGCATACCGACTGACTACTTTGACAGGCTCCGTTGGCAGCTATTCGAACGCCATGGCTATATTTTGAGACCCTACACACGAACCACATTTGCCTTATAGTCGGGCAACGCTACATCGCCTTTATAGAATCACGGGCGTACAGCTTCGAAATTAAATTCCCAGGCTGGGAGAAGCAATTGAGCTCATATGGAACTACGCTTGTCGTCCTACGTAGCCAAAGCTGAAATAACATCCTGGTTTTGCATTGACTTATCGCTTCAGAGATCCTATGTGCATGCTTGGTGGCGATGACCAACCCTTTCTTCAACCTTCCAACATTCCTGTCACGGGAGTCAATAAAACTGAACAAGTCCTGTAGGCATAGGCAGAGTAGTCTCTTACCTCCATGTACTGAGAGTTTCGTTGCAGTGACGTAACTGGCGCGATGGGAAACCAACCACGCGACACATTCGGCAACCTCTTCTGGTTCTCCTTCTCTACCTAACGCCAACATCTCTAGGTGCCGGCCGACCCTGTCGTTAGAAAAGAGCCCCAGCATCGGTGTTTTGATCGCACCAGGACAGACAGCATTAATGCGAATCCCATCCCTCCCATAACGCATCCCATCCGCTTTTGTGAAACCAAGGAGCGAATGTTTAGATGCACCATATGCAACGAGGTTCGGTTGCCCTTGGCATCCTGCCATTGAGGAGACATTGACAATGGATCCCCTGGCTTTCTGCCTGCTGTCCGGTGATTCCAATGGCTGCTGCTTTTGCATTTGGATAATCTCGTATTTCTGGCAGAGCCATGTCCCGCGAGAGTTTACTTGGAATAGCTTGTCCCACGCCTCGGTGGTAGTGGAGACGCTTTCTCCTGTAATGCATAGACCGGCAATATTACAGG
Source organism: Diaporthe sp. HANT25 (assembly GCA_013435955.1). Taxonomy (NCBI): domain Eukaryota; kingdom Fungi; phylum Ascomycota; class Sordariomycetes; order Diaporthales; family Diaporthaceae; genus Diaporthe; species Diaporthe sp. HANT25. The sequence continues at coordinate 380,176 of JACBFG010000007.1, read as the reverse complement.
CATAATCTATGCGGCCGAATCTGTCAATGATTGTATCGAACATAGATTGAATCGAGTTCTCAGAAGAAATATCTGAAATCCGTCAGTACGGCTATATCATGAAATGAAACATGATTTACCCACCAAGATGAATGACGAGAACGTCTGTTCCCTTGAAAAAACTCTGAATCAAGTCTTTGGTCTCATTCAGACCGTCATGATTTATGTCAGCAATTGCGATTTTGAGGCATCCTTCTTGAGCAAGTAAAATAGCTGTCTGGCGCCCCACACCTTAGAGTTGAAATAGTTAGTATCCAGGGTATGCTGTTGAGTTTTGATCCAGAATCTCACCTGAAGCGGCCCCGGTGACTAAAGCTACTCCTGGGAAAAGCATTGCTGAAATGTTGATGGGGGTTTTATTGTTGCTCTGCGAATTTGTAAAATCCGACACACGAGGTCGACTTGTGGACAGTCCCGAGAGATAGAGGTGACTTTAAAATCTGAGGGGAAGTTGGCGGAATCCATTCTCCGCGTCGAATGGCACCCGGGAACCTCACTACATAGTTAGAGCGGGAATGACAACACACTGGCTCCCGCATTGCAAAGAAATGTCCGTTTCGATTTCCGAGTCTGATTATCTGACAGCTCTGTGGGTATGAGTATTGTGAGAATTAGCAAGTGTACAGGCTGGGTGGCACGCCCGTTCTTTCTCCAGGACTTCATATCACTAAGTTTGACAGAGGTAAAAGCTCTCACCCTGACGATTTGGTAGCTACCTTCCAAGGTATTTGCAATGAATCTAGAAGACGCACTTCGCATATTTCTCCCATCTCCGATTGTAGTCTCATTTTTTAAGGGGAAATGGAATACATGGGCCGCAAGCTCCACGACCATCCTGAACGTCAAATTTTCATTTCTTGATACATAATATGGAGGGGAAAAGTAAAATTGACCTAAGAGAGAACTATTCGAAACCATCGTAGATCACACGTGCGTTAGTAAGTAGGCAAGACTTCCACCAGCGTCTTCTGAAGCCCAGCCAGCTTGTCTTCGTTCCTCCAGTCGGTCAGGATGCGGAGGTACTGCACGCCTCCGCCCCCATATGGGTTCGCACGAGTCACCTTGTCTGACATCTTTCCCTCCTCGTTGTAGTATCCCGGCGTGCACTCTTTTAAGAATTGAGCTCTAGGTGCTCCGACTCGAAGTATCTCATCAACCCAGGCTGCTTCGGCTTCCTGGGTCGGCTCCACAGTTCTAATGCCTCGATCCTTGCAAGTTCTGATGATGTATGAGAAGTGTTTGCTCATGCAACTCGTGGAGTGCACATAGTTAGGGGTTGGCGCAGATTGAGCAATAGAAACCAATAGCAAATTCGGAAACCCATTGATTCCCCATCCGTGAAATGTCGACACCCCATCTGCCCATTTCTCCGTGATAGTCAAGCCTTTGCGGCCATATATCTGTGTTCCTGTCTGGTGGGACCACTCCTGCTGCCATTCAAACCCGGTGGCATAGATAATGCAGTCGACCTCAATTTCTTGACCGTTGGCGACTATGCCAGTGTTGGTGATGGCTTCCACGCCCCGCCCCTTTGTGTCGACCAACGTTACGTTAGGACGGTTGAATGTCTGAAGATACTCGTCATGGAAGCAAGGCCGCTTGCAAAATTGGTTGTACCACGGTTTCAGGGCCTCGGCTGTCTCCGGGTCCTCGACTATACTGTCGACTCGAGCTCGGACTGACTCCATCTGCCGGAAATCTGCGAGTTGCATCCTGGCAGCCAATTCCTCAGGGCTTTGTTTCTCGTCTGTCCCCGCACCAAATCCACCTGCGACAGCGCGCAATATTTCGGTCCACTTGTCGTTGACAAGATCTTGCTCAGTGGGAAGACCACTGACGATCTGATTGAAATTGTCCATTCGATGTTGCTGCCATCCTGGCTTGAGTGATTGGGCCCAGTCTGGGTCGGTAGGTCGATTGTTGCGCACATCGACCGACGAAGGTGTCCTCTGAAAGACAAACAGATGCTTCGCCCATTCGCCAACTCTAGGGACTACCTGGATCGCACTTGCGCCTGTCCCGATTACCGCAACTCTTTTGTCAGAAAGCCCCGTCAAATTTCCAAATTGATCCCCTCTGGTGTACTCATAGTCCCAGCGGCAGGTGTGGAAACTGTGACCGTCGAAATTCTCAATGCCAGGAATTCCGGGGAACTTGGGTGTGTTGAGTGGGCCTGCTGCTGGGATCAACCACTGACCACAAAGTTTGTCTTGTCTGTCGGTCTCGACATTCCAGAGTGAAGCTTCATCGTCCCATTTGAAATTCTTGGCTTCGGTCTGGAAGAGCACCTTGTCGTACAATTTGTATTTCTTTGCAATGCTCTGGGCATGCTGGAAGAGTTCAGGTCCTCGGCTGTACTTTTCCTTTGCCACATAGCCGAGCTCTTCTTGAAGGGGCATGTAGATGTAAGACTCGATATCGCATTGAATGCCAGGATAGCGATTCCAGTACCTGCAATATGTCGTGGAATATGTCAGTAGACCGTACTGAGTATCACGGTTGATACGGACTAACCATGTGCCACCAAAGTCGCTGCCCTTCTCAATGATCACAATCTCATTTATTCCGGCTTCGAGAAGCCGGACAGCCATGAGCAGACCACTGAAGCCCCCGCCCACAATAATGACTTCATGGTGGGCTTCCAGAGGCTGCCTATGGATTCGAGAAGCACTCCAGGGATCATGCAGGAATTCAGCCAATCCGGATTTTAGTACATGACGATAACCTGGTGGTCCGCCTGGTTTAAGTCGTGCATCTCTTTCGGCTTTGTACTTCTTATCCAGAGCCTCTGGGTCAAAACTAAATGATCCATTCAATCCATTGGCATTTTTCTTCACTTCGGTGGCTGACGAAAGCAAGCCTTCAAGGTTCTGAGCTGCGTTGATGGTTGCCATTTCAAACCGGGCAAGGCTGGCTCTTTTTCCAATGCTTTCGATATTCAAAAGTCGAGTAAACTGCAAAGAAACTTATGGTGAGAAAGGGTCTGTCTTAGAATCTCAGCGATTTCAACAGAGATTTCAGTTCTACTAATGTACCGTGTGTGACAAAATGGCAAGTATCTTCTAAGTCGTCTTCTGTGTGTGAATACATGACACCAAGCGCTAGTCCGTGCGGCAGCATTTTCCTGGTTCGTAGTGTCAGCCGGAAAACTACCTACCTAGCTAGGTATCATGAAATCATGGAAACCCATTTCCAAAAGTTTATCGATCCAAAATCTCGGCTTCTGGGACCCGCGTGAACGATGTTAGAACCGCCACGACTGCATGCAGATGTGACTCAAATTAAAGGCAATTTGCACACAATCTGAACAGGCAGGCAAATCATCATCGTCTCCCCAGTTTGAAGTCCAATACAACTTATCGTTGAGACATTGTACTACATCGAAACCATTGACAAATTTGTGAGAATGAAGACTCCTCCATTAAGTGGGGTCGCTCTGGTGGGTTCGATTTATGGTGTTGTTGGCATATCATCCACACAGCCTGCAACTGCATATTTCGCCTCATCAAAACAAGGAGTCATTGGATATACCCGATCTGTACAGAAGCTCCCATCGTCTGTTCATCTATCTGACTAACAGGACGATATATACTGAATTAAATTTGGGGTGGCATATGAAAATAGGCTTCTGCTTCTCATTTCATCTCGTCAAGTATTGGGTATGTTATCAGCAAAGAGCTTCGTGGTGCTCGCATGCAGTGCATAGAATATCACAAAATTTCAGAAGTACATTGATAACGTTAAATGAGTCCTCAAAAACTCTCCAATCTTCTCGATAGTCATATCGGCAATTTCTGAATTGCCCGCCATGAAAGGAAACACGTGCTGCATTCCCGGGACTACCTCCAGGGTCACAGGAACACCGGCCTCCTGAACCTTCTCCGCAAGCCTCCTAGCGTTATCAGCTAGGAGCTCGGCTCCCCCTGAGGTCAAGAACATCGGTGGAAAACCATGGTAGTCACCATATAGTGGGTTTGCGAAGGGGTCCTGTGGTGAGGTCTCGGCCAAGTAAAGCTTAGATATCTGGACAAAGGTTTCCGGGGTTGCCAAAAGATCGCTGTCCACATTCTCCTTGATGGAAGTACCCGACTGCTCCATGTCAAGCCAGGGTGAGATGGCAACTATAGCCGCAGGTAATGGAATGCCTTTCTCCCGCGCCTTGAGACCCAAACTGACCACAAGATTGCCTCCGCAGGAGTCTCCAACTGCTGCAATATTGCTGGCCGCAGTGGTTTTGAGCATCCATTCGTACGCGGCCACTGCATCTTGCAACCCAGCCGGGAAGGGGTTTTCGGGTACCAGGCGGTAGTCTATGACCAAAGCAGGGCATCCGGACGCCTTAGAGATGTGCCCAGCGAGTTTGCGATGGCTATATGGAGAGCCCGCGAAACCGCCACCGCCATGCAAATACAGGATGGCATGTTTTGAAGACCCTCTCAATGGTTTGCACCATATGGCTGGCTTAGTGGTACCAGGACACCTTACTTCCTCGTAGGTGACATCTCTTGGCTCCGATGCGACAGTGTGCAGAGTGTCTAAGATGAGGCGTTGGGAGGGGATGTCCATGGGATGGGTAGCTGCCAGCCTTTCTTTGATGGAGCTGTACAGGTCATCGATCGGAAGATTCGCGTGAGATGACATTTTAAGAATTGATGTAATTAGACCAAGAAGTTTGCTCTGCCTTTGTCGATGTTCCTGTACGATAAGGTCCGTCAAAGATCTCCATGTGTAACCGAGACATTTCTTGGGAAATTTATGATTTACATAAACCCGCCAAGGTAGCTACGACTGTGACACTCTAGGTTCAGATATCCCAGAAAAGATCGCTACGGGCTAAGAGGCTTGGGACACGTCGACACCGGAGCACGCGTAGATGAAACCCGCCCCGGAAAACAAATCCGCAAGACCACCTTGACTGGCTGAAAGAAGGGGAAAGATCTGTGAGTTTACAGGGACACGATATCATCAGAATCATCGTTTTTGTTGGGCTTTCTTGACTATGCGATCTGATTCTCCGTCACGATTCGAATCAGCCACGGAACCTGAACTAGTTATCAAGACAAGATCAATAGTTTTATAAGCTGCAGACACGGAATTATCGGGTGCAAAGAGAAAGAAATTGAGAAAAGCCTCCAGGTATAAATCCCAATTTCAGACAGTATATGTTGATATGATCTTTCTGACTACTGCCAGCCTTCACTGCATTCTCCCTCTTTTACGAATATCGCGTACGACTCAGGATGGGTCCAGACAAACCTATTTCCACTTCTGCCGAGAGTGTTCAATCACCTCGCTCTGGCGATTCGATCAAGAGAAGGACAGCCGCGCAAACATTCGACAAGATTTGCGTCTGGTCTGGGCCTATATCCGCATTCTTTTTCTTTCTGGTCTTCCTCACGGCTGATCTGCTGCCTCCTATCGCGCCACATCGAACAGCGGAAGAAGTGGTAGCTCACTATCGCTCCCATGAAGCTGGGTTCAAAGCCGGTGCAGGTCTTATGCAATTCACGGGCATGTTTTATTCTGCTTTTGTAGCCGCTACCTCAGGCCAAATGGCAAGGATACCGGGCTGTACCCATACGATGATTGCTTGCCAGTCCATCAGTGGGACCATTTCGGCATACTCGATTACCTTACCTTCACTGTTCTTCTGCATCACTGTGTACCGGCTCGACCGACCGCCAGAGCTTACCCTTCTTCTTAATGACATGACTTGGATGATCACAGCTATTCCTTTTGTGACCTTCATCAGCTCCAATTTCGCCTTTTCATGGGCGATATTGAGTGATACAAGGGAGATTCCACTTTTTCCTCGATGGGTAGCATATGTTTCGTCCATTTGGCCACTAGGTTTCCTTGGGGCTCTCGGCATCCATTGCAGCAAGCAAGGGCCCTTTGCCTGGAACGGGGCGATGGCATTTTGGGTTCCTGCGGGGGCTTTCGGATTTTCGCTGATTCTCAACACCTATTATCTGTTAAGGGCAATTGGCAGGCATGATGAGCCAGGCAGCCCTCTGCAGCACTGAGAGGCATTTCAAAAGCAGTCATGCAAAGCTCGCACCAAAAGTATCAATTTTAGCGTCAACATGATCAGGAGACAGAAAGAGATGCTGTTGAACACTTTCCCCTACGGAACACATCTTCTGTGAGAAAGCTAAAAGTTTTGATGATGAATTGTATTCTCCGTTGCAGTCCTCAGATCGCTTAGACATTGGACAAATGGATTGATTGCACGTTGCAATAGCTTCTCATCCCCGTCAGTCCGTATTCGACACCGAAACCTGATTGCTTGTACGGCCCATTTTCGACTGTTGGGTCTAATTGCATGTGATTGTTAATCCAAACAGTGCCTGCCTCCAGTCTTTGTGCAACTCGCTGTGCAACCACCAGATCTTGGGACCAGACCGAGGCTCCAAGACCAAAGACGGTTCCGTTGGCCCGTTGAACCATATCATCCTCATCTTCCCATTTCAGAAGAGGAACTACAGGACCTTACATTTCTGAGTTAGCTCAAGGTCTAATACCAGTGGTCTCCACACGTACCAAATGGCTCCTCCTGCACGACACGTGAAGTTTCAGGCGGATTATTCACGATTGTTGGATCAACGAAGTACCCTTTCGAACTTGAACCTGTTGTCCGAACGCCGGTTGAGACGGCCTGCCTCTGTGAAGACAAAGCCGCAATCAAATCTTGTACTCGATTGTATTGAACCGAGTTTGAGATCGGGCCGAGCTGAGACATTTCATCAAAGCCATCACCTAACACTAGCGATCGTGTGACGGCTGTGAATGCGTCCATGAAGCTGTCGTATATGGATGTATGCACGTAGATGCGTTTGACAGCTACGCAGACCTGAGTAAGTCAATTAGTCATTGATCCCGTATCCACTTTCACTGTCATTTACTTACTTGACCTGAGTTGAACCAAGCCAGTTGTGCAAGCTGGTATAGGGAGATGGATCAGTCAATAGGCAGCTCATTTATGTGTCTGGATCAAGCGCTTACCGAGGCCGCCGCACTGGGGATGTCGACATCCGGAAACACTATAGCCGCGTCATTACCACCTCTATAGTCACAGTCAGCATAAAGAATGGGGAGATATTAGAATGTGACTGACAGTTCGAGGGTCATCCGCTTAATCGTTTGACTGCAGCTTCTCATTACGCTTTTGCCCGTATCGATGGAGCCTGTGAAGCTGATTTTGTTGACATCTTCGTGCTGGGTTAGCATTGGTCCAAGATCGTCGTTGCCACTGAGACACTGGAACACTGCCGGCGGGAAATAATTCTGTGCGAGTTCGCAAAGCTTTAGACCACAATACGGTGTAAACGGACTGTTTTTGTCAGAATCTGTCAAAGCCACCAAGGATATACCGGCAACCATACGAAGGTTTCATGATGAACACGTTGCCAGTTATCAGAGCTGGTGCGATTTTACCGCAAGCTGAGACTGTGTCAGATACCGGCTTATATTTATGTTCAATGTTTGTCCTAGGTAGTACTTGCCAATGGTGATGGGAACTAAAACGTGCGTTCAGCAGGTGACATGTTTACATTGATCGCGAGACTTACAGTTCCACGGCACGATGCCGACTGCGATACCCAAAGGGGTGTAGCGAGTAATGATCTTTTTATCAGGTCTCTCCTTGATTTTCTCTTCCTGGAAATCCATGCCGGCTTGGTTTAGTAGCCACTGAACCGCGGTTTGTACTTCAAGTTTTGCAAGCATGAGCTATACAATTGTTAATATCTTCCTCGTCTGGAGCGATGGAGGGTGAATATGCTTTGGAGCGAGCAGGGACTAACCGGGCGACCCTGCTCTCTTGTGAGAATCTCTGCGAAACGATCGACCTCTTTGGCCAGAGCATTGGCAAAACTGATGACCGCCTCCTTTCGAGCGCCAATCGTGACCTTGGACCATGTGGTGAATGCTCTTCTCGCAGCCCGCACGGCACGATCAACGTCATCCTGGTTGGAAACAGGGGCTGGTGGGTTGAGCTCAAGAGTTGAGGGGTTCACGCATTGCCGTGTTTGATGGGTAGGAGAAAGGCGCCCGTCAATAACATTTTGGAAAACAGAAAATTCAAGCATATTGCCTGTCACACTAATATTTCTGGACAGTCCGGTACTATTGTGTTGCTGTCAAAGCGTGTATTGAAGAAGTAGATGTAGAACAGCACGTAACTAATGCTCAGAATCGTCGGGTTGCAGAGATCTAGTCTCTTGTCATTCCCGGATACCTGATGGGTTGACAGATTGGGTTGCTGACTGTGACTCGGAGCTCGTGCCTTTGACTTCCGTCGGTCGGTGCTTTGACTAGGATTTGTCGTAGTCACAATCCGGCTGGAGGTCATTTTCCGGTTTGTGGAGATCGACCATCACTACCAGTGTTACAATACGAAGCAATGTAGCTTAACCCCACATCAACTTGACGCAGACCTTGGTCTCGAGTCATGGAAAAGGACATATGAAGCGGAATCATGTGTAACACACAAGTCAGCACTGCATCATACATATGTCACAGCAAAGCCACATACGTTAGCAACACATTCGATTTGGGAACCGCTGGAGACCCAGCTCAATTTTAAGCATTACCTCAGAACAAGCAATACCAAAGTCTTACACCTATTACTTGAATCGACACATCTTGTATCCCTTTGCTGCGTGTTTGACTTTCAAAAAGCCCGCCATGGTATTCGATCCGAGCCAACACGTGGATACCCACGAACACATTTGCGACGACCAGCCGGGGGGCAAGTTTGGATACAGGATTGGTCACGCAAGGGGAGGTTACGAGATTCCCGATGTTGCTGTCGACGAGTGCAGCAAGCACGTCAGGGTGGTGACGATTGGTGCTGGCATTAGTGGCATCTGTCTGACTTACTTGTTTCAAAAGTATGGGGAGAACTTGGAGCACGTGGTCTACGAGAAGAATGGTGATATTGGTGGGACCTGGCTTGAGGTATGAAGCATACGCGAGTGTTGCTTTTTCTCCTGAGTCTGACATGCCCAAAAGAATAGGTACCCTGGGGCAGCTTGTGACGTGCCGTCACACGCCTACACATTCGCATTCGCTCTCTACTCCGACTGGCCGGAGTATTTAAGTCCATCAGAAGATATATTTCGCTATCTGAGACGAGTTGTTGAATGTTTCGGGCTCAGAAAGTACATGTCTTTCAATTCTGTGGTCAAGAATTGCACTTGGCATGACGAAGAGGGCAAATGGCATATAGAGATACAAGATCCAGTCACGCACGAAGTCCGGAAAGATACTTGCGATGTACTCATCGGCGCAAACGGTATTTTGAACTCCTGGAAGTTCCCTGAAGGTGTCGAAGGGTTGCATTCATTCAAAGGCCGCTTGATACATACCGCCAGGTGGCCCGACGACTTCGGCGAGAATCAATGGCAAGGGCAGCGTGTAGCGGTTGTGGGATCTGGCGCCACATCGATTCAGGTGGTCCCTACTATACAACCGCACGTCGAGCAGCTCGATGTGTTCGTGAGAACGCCGGTATGGTTCGCCGAGTTTGCAGACCATGCGGGTGACAACTTTCATTGTAAGTCGCACCACGAGATGTGAGACATTTCGCTGCTGCTCAAATCTTTTACTGACAGTGGCTTAACTAGACTCTGGTCAGGACAAGTCGATGTTGAAGGGCAATGCTGAAGCACTAGTCCACAAAGCCAAGTTCATCGAGGACAAGTTAAACACAGCCCCTGGTTTCAAGGCCTTTATGGTGAACAGCGCCGAGGCAAGGATGGTTCGCAAGTATTACACTGATCGAATGAGGAGGTATATTGCAGACGACAAGGTTTACCAGCAGCTTCTCCCCGACTTTGCGGTTGGCTGCCGTCGCCTGACTCCAGGGAATCCCTATATGCGGGCCGTCCAAAAGGAAAACGTCAAGATCCACCGATGCGCGGTCACCAAAGTCACACCTGATAGTGTCATAGGATCCAATGGCGACGAGGTGAAGGTGGATACAATAATCTGTGCGACTGGATTTGACACCAGCTTCATACCGCGACACCCCATCGTCGGCAGAAACGGGACCTCGGTCCAAGACAAGTGGAGCAGCGTCCCAGAAGGTTACATGAGCGTCGCAGTTCCGGATATGCCCAATTACTTCACTGTCATGGGCCCGTCTTTTCCCATTGCGAATGGCAGCGTGATGGGAGCGCTTCAGGCTGCCGCCAAGTACATCCTTCAAATGGTTCAGAAGATTCAACGGGAACACATCCATTCCTTATGGCCGAAGCAGTCCGTCACGGACGCCTTTAACGAGCATACCCAGGCGTGGATGGCTGGCGCGGCTTGGCAGGACCCCAAATGCCGATCGTGGTATAAGGACAACCGAACAGGACGCGTCAACGCAATCTGGCCCGGGAGTTCTCTTCATTTCTGCGAGGCAATGAAGTACCCGCGCTTTGAGGATTATGAGATTCGGTATGAAAGCTCAGCAAACATGTGGGAGTTTATGGGCCTTGGCTTTACGAAGAATATGCTATCGGATGAGCCAGACTTGAGCCCTTACATCAGTACCGAAGAAGTGGACGACCAGTTCATCAAATTTGAACCCGATCTGGCCGCAGAGGACGCCAGCCTCCAAAAGATGGCACAAATGGTTCACGACATGCCAACAAGTGTCTGAAAGCACGACAGCAATGCAGCGAATACGCGTTCATTGCAATTCCTTTCCCATTCTACTGATGATGTTTTTAGAGAAAGGTCTTTCTGATTACCAGCACTGTATAATTCGAATGCTTCCATAAAATCTTCAGACAAGTTCATTTGCAACCAGATCATTAGGACAAGGTGCCATCTCATAGGAGGAAATGACTGTGGCTTACGTTAGTCTTTGAAACACTTGAAGTATGGTGGAGGTGCTTCACCAGAAGAGCAATTCATGTAGGGATATTTCCTCGCAAAGGCTCTAGACAACCTCCATTTCTCAACCCTGTCAATTCCAAAGCTGCTCAGCAAACCTGGAAGCAGACCTCCTAAGCCTCCAAAGCCTCTTGTCATCTCGTCGCCGAATGCCGTGGCGTCGTGCAGGGGCCCAGTGTTGCCATCCAAGGCTTCTGTGCTGCGCTGACGGAAGCGATCTGCAATCTCCATTGCAAGGGCGTCCTCTATCGACGATGCTGCGCGGCTAAGGGTCGGATACGGAGAGTTGACTGTCAGGTACACCCATTTGGGATTGAAAAGCATGGACGTCTCCCCGAGGCCAAGTGTGCTAGGTCCCTGTACACGAGGTAGGACGCATTTAAATAGGATATCATGCACACTGACAGCGATCCTGCGATGCGGTGCCTCTACCACTGTGTTCAGAACGAGGTCACGGCACATCGCGTCTAGATCAATCTTATGTGACAAGAGAATCATTTGATCTCTTATGGACGGCCAGTTGATGAAGTCTATGACAACAGGGTGAGTGGATCTCTTGCACTGCAGAGTGGTGGGTCGAAAAGGCTCAGGTATGGTCATGCGGACTTCTGCGCTGTTGGTCAAACGCCACCGCAGAACCTGCTCCATAAAGTTTGCAAATCTCTTCATCACACATCAGTTGGGTTGTTTGAATGAATGGTGATGACTAAATGAAGAAGATTAACAACCTACAATGCCATAGATGTAAGTATTCAAACCAGCCAGCGAGCCGATAACCTCCACGGCAGTAGAGGCAATTTCATTGACAAAGCATTCCGGTAGACAGTTGGGACTTTTAGAGTTTGGTAAAAACGGTGAGGAGAGGGTATTCGCCGTCTTTCTCGATAGGATTTTGCTTGCGGCAATATAAACTTGCTGCGCGAAGACGGCGGCATCACTGATCGTCTTTGTACGTTGTGGACAGGGCTCAGGTACGACGTCGGGAATCCGCGAGTGCATGGTGGCTGATGGATCACAGGAACCAAGGCTTGAGTCTAGAAGCTCAAACAGGTTCGGTGAATTGACGCTCGGCCCTGGGAATGTCTCGCCCCAGTCGAGCGGCAGCGAGCTGGATGAGATGAAGTGTCCCTGGAGATGAGTCTCCTGTTGCACATCTGTCCTATCAACTGCCCCGGGGAGATTGTACCGCGTATCAACGGCGAGGGTTGTCTCTGCCCAGTCGGATGGGTCACCTGGAACGTGATTATCGGTCTGAACGGATGCCGTTCCATCCTGTGGTGAATCGGTCCGATCGACAGCCTCGAGATGACTGTCGTGTTCGATACCGGCGTCATTACGGGATGTCATTTCGATATCGGGCGACTGCTCCTGAGCCGTGGTCGCTTCCACGACTAGCCCTGAATGGGTGGCCGGGATCGCTTCCGACTGTTCAGGATCATCCGCACAGGATCCATTGTGCCCTGCTGTGCTCTGGAGATACTTGTTCAAAGAAGGATCCTCTGCTAATCGGTAAGATGCTTTGGCTTTCAATGTTTCTTCTGACTGCTGGCACAATCGTCACTTACCCGCAACGGTCACCGCCATGTTCCCAATACTCAGAAGCTTCTGTCTAAGACGTAGCAGTGTATCTTCCAATATCTTCTTCTCCTCCATAAGCTGCAGATGAACCTTCAAAAGTCTTGAATACTTGCTATCCTCGGCCTCGTTAGTCTTAATGGTGACGGCATCGACAAGAGCCTCCAAATTCCGGATGTAGGCATTCTGCCTTTCTCGTGAACCCTGCTGCGCGATTCGATTCTGCTTGCGCTTCTTGTCGACATCGCCGGCAGTTACCTTATTCTTTGGCTTACCCATGAATCTTGATTGCTGTTGCGTTTGGAGAGATGGCGAGTTATCGGCCTTTCCTGACTGGAGACACGCCTTGGGAGATGATGTGCCAGGGAGACGCAATCACGTGGATGTACGACCTGTCAAGAAATGCCAAGTCGTGAGTGGGGTCAGGATGAAGCACGTATGCTTGTAAACAGACAAGGAGCCACAAGGGGTCCAATCTAGAACAGAGACGCAGGTAAGTCGCACTGCGCCTAATCTCATTGGCTCACATTATCCATGCGGAAATAATCCATTCTAAACCCAAGAATTACCACAAAGCAGTGGGTAGACACGACGTACTGCGGGCAGAGGAGTGGCCGAGGCTCGGTTCACTCACACATTGCAACGTTGTCAACTTGTGGGGCTGGGCAGACTGTGAGAACACCGAGGATGCTTGTTTGTGAGGCATCTGCGTCATGGACGAGCTAGCAATGTGTCCATTCGGGCCAAGGGCTTGAAACCCTATGATCCGCATGGGCCGGTCCGGAAAATGCAACCGGTGTGGAGTCTTTCAGGGTGAAGCAGCACTGGCATGGTAACGACTGGCGTCCTGTTGTACACTGCCAAATAGTCGTCCCATTATTGTGCTAGCGCGTTGAGATCCCATGCAAAGCAAAACCTGTCATCGTCTCCGCCACTATTGCATGTTCAGAGTCACACCTCCATTTGCTGGGAATCGAATACCACCTCACACGTATGACCGGTAATACTCTGTCTGTTTTAAATGCACCCCACACATGCCCCGCACTCAGAGTCTTACACGCCCTGCAGGGTTTCCCCAGAAAATCCTCCCGCCTCCAACCTCCTGCCGGGATCTACCAGGGACTCATTCACTGACTGCGGGCGAGATGTAGACTAGGCAATATACAGTCAGTAAATCGGGAATATCTTGAAGCAGATTCAACCACACGTTAGCTGTCAACCACCCCAGCTTAAATCCTGCCATCGCATGCATGGTCTCTCCTCCTCTCTACCCTCTTCGTCTCCTTCGTGTCCCAGAGTTTGTTGTAAAGATTGCCGCCACGCCTTGTACCACATGCCCGATGAAGTAGTGGTAAACCTAGGGGACCCAGTCCCTTCCTCCCCAACAGCACGGCCACGGCGTCCCAATGCAGGCCGTAGTGGTCCCAGAGCATCGGTCGCTTGTGTGAGCTGCCGCCAGAAGAAGACCAAGGTCTGTGTAGTTTTGAGACGGAATGATATTTCGTTGAACTAACAAAACGCACATGCATAGTGCGATGCGCAAAATGCCCGGTCCGGGACGCGGTGTACTGCATGTCGAACTTCAGATATTGAGTGCGTGCTCATCAGGAATGATGACCGCAGAAAGTAAGCTGGCTACTCAAGGCATATCCTACTATCTCACGCGCTAATGACCACATCAGGTACGGATCGAGGCAACATATCGCGTCATTGCAAAGTCGCATTCGCTCAATCGAAGCACTGATCAGGTCAGACTGCCATATCGCATACAAAGAACAAGCACTTATCCATGTTGATTGTAGTGACTGCCAGAGAGTATCTCAAGAAGAGCAACCGGGTCGTCACTCGGACCGTATGAACTCAGCAGACCCTTCAGAACAGTTTGGAGAATCTGAAAGTGAGGAGACATCCATTACAAATCAAGCAATGGCATTAGGCAACCTTGAGGATGCTGAAAGGTGGACCAGAGTCTTCGTTTAGCGATGCAAAAGCCATGCTAACTCATCAGTAGGGCGCAGACACCTATATCGGTGAATGTGGTGACAGGAACCATGGGTTCCCAAGGAGAAGAAATGGGTGCACTCCTGTTTGATCAGGACCAGAATGAATCCACAGGGATTGCTATTGGCTCCGATCCACTGCCACACTCGTTGAATCAAGATGCTCAAACCCCACAAAAAGTAGGAGGATTTTCCGTCTACCTCACCCTCGAGGACGAAGCACCAGATTTGGATTCAAGTTCCAGCCCCGGAGAGGTCCATTATTATGGGCCCACAACCCAGCTTCACCTCAAATCCCCTGCTGCGAACAAGACTCCGTCCCAGCCTGCCTCAAAGTTGGACCCAGATTTTGTCGTGGATATGGACTCACAACAACTACGCCGTCTTTTGCTGCAGTCCTGTTGGGCGTATTATTCTTGGTCTGTTCCGGTTGTCGACGAAGAATTATTTACATCTCACAGAAAGCTTGGGACGAGGTCGCAGTACTACTCCACATTCCTTGAGCATTGCCTTCTGGCATGTGCGACAAGAATCAGCACATCTTCGGCCGTCAGAAAGCTGGGTCGCGCCTATGCAGACAGGGCTAAACAAGAGGTTGTGTTCGAGCTGGAGCATCCTACATTGGCCTCACTCGCTGGATTTCTACTTCTGAGTGATTTCGAGGCAACTAATTCTCAAGATCGTGCCGGCTGGATATACTGCGGTAAGGATATGTGTCATATGAAAGAATTCTTGTCGCATATCTGACAGTCGACAGGAATCGCTTGTCGACTTTTGTACGATCTAGGCGCTCATGAAGACTGCCGGGCTCTCGTCAACCAGGGAGTTCTTTCTCAATCAGATCTCAAAATGCGATCTCTACTGTTGTTAAGCGCCTTCGTCTACGACAAGGCTTGGGCATTATACCTTGGCCGTCCGAGTTGTATTCCTGTTGGAATAGTAGACATGTCCGCACAACGGTCCATCGAATCTGCCTACGACAACAGGACTCTATCATCATGGGTAGATCTCAGCCGTCGCATTTCCGAAGTCACGGAGTGTCTAAATGGACCTGGTTCTTCTACCAGCAAAAACACGGTAGAAGATCTTTTGCAGGTGGATACGAAGATTGTCAACTCGTACGATTTAATTCCTCGCGAGACTTCATCACAGCACTGTCGGTTATCGGAGCTGGATCAGACTGCATATGGCCTCAACATTCAGTTTCTGGGAATCCGTATAGTCCTCCACAGAGCCATCATCAGGATCTTGAGCAGACAGAAGCCTCCGGTTTCAAATGATTGCCTTCGAGTGGAAAAGTCTCGCGCCATCATGCACGAAAATTCCATTAGCATTTGTCGCCTTATCCTGGCATACCGCGAGATTTTTGGTACAGAGAATTTCATCACAATCATGCTAGATAATATGTATATTGCGGCTAGCACCATAATATCGCATATTGTCCAACCTCCAACACCATCTTCAAGCATACCGACATCTGACGACATGTCACTGTTGCGAGTGCTGGCTGAGTCGATGGAATCAGCACAGAAGCACTACCCAGTTGCAGAGAAGATGAGGAGCACTCTGTCAAGAATCACCAGAAACAACGAGCTAAGAGCGTTGTTCGGACAGCCTCAGCCTGACAATGCCGGGGCTTTCGGAACCAACTCGTCCAAGAATCTAGAACAGGCCTCGTGCCTACCCAATGCCGGTTCATGGGGTTCAATGGAAGCTCTTCTGAGTGATGACGTGATTCTGGGGCACAATGATATGTTCTTAGATACCACATCTGCTTCTCATGATCCAATGGGACCCAGCTTCCTGAGCGGTAATTATTGATTGAGATTGAATTCAGCATCATCAAGTCTCTACGTGGACATCACGCAATCCTGCATAATCTTTTCAAGTTAATCAATGAAAGGAATGGTCATCTGAATAGCTTTATCACGAAACTTAATGACGCTAAATGTGATATTAGGTCTATACTTTATTTTATATATGCTTCTGAACAGGTGTGGAATAAACTTAACAGTTCTAATTAAGCATTCTGTATTCGTCAGTCTAAGCTATCATATGCCACAAATGATAATAATGACGTTCAGTATACTAGAATCTGACATTAAATTTTCAAGCTTCTAGTTCAGCTGTTACCGGGAGCTTAGACCGAAGACGGCGATTTCTAGCATTAACGTACAGCAATTAAGTTTTCACCACACGTGTTCTACTAATGGCCAGTATAAACAAGCGCAGCCATAGCCGTCGAGAATGGGGCATGCAACGGGTTTTGAGGCAAAGCTGGGTGCCTCAGAACGGGATGAAGCCCATGATCGGTCGGATCTGACAATCCCACCCAACAGGCTCACAGCCAAATCTCAACAAGGTGCCCAGGAGAGCCATCGCCGAAGTTAGAGGCGCTTCCTGTGTTGACGTAGAGAAGCTTTTTCCCATTTCGCTCCATCAAGTGTGTCGCTGTTGCAGAGTTGACTATATCGCTCTTGATCACTACAGACTCCTCTCCGTAGGGGGAGACTCGAACAATTTGTCCAGTGCTTGAAGTAGAGAGGTATGCGGTACCGTCAGCCTCTAGAGCGAAATCGTCCAGATTGTAGTAGCCTTGGGCGAGTAGTTCCAGCTCGGCGTCAGGAGCGACGGAAGCCGATGTTGGAGATAAGGCAAGCCTGTAGAAGGTACCTCGAAAGCCAGTCGTGAAATAAATGTGCTTTGGGTTGCGGACCGGGGGTACTTGCAGTCCATTCAGGCCAGTTGGGAAGGCAGACTCTTCGGAAGGTGCAAGCATGGCAGGGTCAGAATAGAAGACACTGGCCGTCTTATTCTCGCCCGTCAGTTCGAGGCTGTAGAGAATTCCCGCCGTAGAGTCCGCGAGGATGGCCACAGGCTCTGAATCATTGCCTTTTGCCCGGGGTCCAATGGTGGTTGCCGGATTCAGAACAGCCAATCCATTCAGCATAAGCGCTTCGGGTACCTTGGCGACAAGAGTGACTGTAGGCTCGGGCTGCGACAAGTTACCGGCTGGCGCCGTCCAGTTGCGAAGATCAATTGACCACACCCCCCAAGAGCCTGCAATTGGAAGCCGCTCGCCAGCGGTGACCTGTCCTGCGGCAAAAACGAAAACATCGTCCTCGTACTCGTCAATGCCGAGTGAAGAGTTCACTTTCGCGCTTGAGGGAAACGCGTACACAAGAGCCGCTTCTTGCGTAGAAGGGTCTACCGTCCAGATCTCCCCCGTGTCGTAACGAGTGACTAGGAGATTTCCGTTAGAGCGCGACGTCAAGCACTCTAGCCAAGCGTTCTTTGGCGACATGGGTTGCCAGATGACATGTGCCGGCGGGGATTGTTCCGGCGTCGGCAAAGAGGAAGCCAAGCGAAGCAGAACTGCGCTCAAGGCAACGAAAAGTTTGGTAAGATTAAGCATATTAAGGTTTTTGAGTAACTGTAGACCGAGAAAGAATAGGGCGAATCAAGCGATTTGATCTGTGATGCAAAATGATCTGCCATGAGAAGTCTTGGGAACAAACATCAAGCAGCTTTATATTCATACCTAGGTATTCAGCAACATACTATTAACGACATCATCTCGGATTGACCGGAATACGAAAACCATCGTTTGGAGATGAGCGNCCCCGAGAAAAGGGGGGGGGGGGGTGGAGGCGTCCGAGTATTGCCTTGGTAGTAGTCATGTCTGAGCACATAGAATCAGTTTTGTACACTTCGGCAAATTCGTAGTGTGGAAGTTGTAGGGCCCTAAGTCGCTAGCATGACTCCACCTTCGGTAAAAGCCCCTACGTGCAGCCATTCCCCGAACCTTTGGAAATCTCGCCCAACCAAGCAGACCCTACAGCCAGTAAAACCCGGATCAACAAAGCGTCGAAAACCAAGAATGCCGAGAGTAAAGGTTTTCTTGTAAACAAAACCAACACTACAGAGCGTGGCCGGACTTACCGCGATACACTGGAGTTCCGCGACGTAAAAATTTGATAATTGTTTGGTGATATTCCAAATTTGTCAAGGCTAGCAGAGAAAACCCCTTATTTTCTTCTTATTTGATGTCTGCTCACCTGTCGAACAGGCATTTCTTGAATTTAGAGGCTGCTCGGGCAAGAGCGGATCGCCCACATGATGTTTCTGGTTGAATTCAATGCTTTAGCCAGATCAAGTTTGGAAACGTGAGGTAGGTGTCAATGCTAATAAAGCAACTACTTTACTTCGAGAGATTTTCTAGGCGCAAAAGATAAATTGATCTTTTTCTCTCTTTTCTTTTTTGGAAGGGAAATTTCAATTTCAATGTGCCGGTCTCCTCCAATGCGCAATATTGCTCTTCAGGTTTTACTAGACTCAAGAGCGAAAAGTCTCCGTTCTCGTTGGAAATATTCCATGTGTATAGTAATGAACGAATTTTTGTGATACGTTGGGGTCTTGCGTTGCCCATTGCTTGAAAATGCCGAGACAGGTATACTGGCTGCTTCGCAAAGAGCTGATCCATGCACTCAATTACAGATCTGTCATGCGTCACATGTGACAGCGGCGTGAGCGGATCGACTGACCAAGCGTGTTAGTCAGCACGTGCACCTCCGTGCTGACTGATCTTCTTCATTTGGACATCAGACTCCCAATTTGCCGAGCTCCAACCGCTTCTTGGAAACCTACCTGTTCTCATTTACCGAGGACTGCCTCACGGTTTTCGCCCCAGAACCAGTCAATTATGGCTTCAAATCCAGGCAGCGAACCAAAGCCGGCTTTATCCCCTCGAATCGCCAGCCGAACCATGTCAAAATGGAACCCATCGGGTCTACTCTCCCGTCACCGCAAGGAGAATCCGAACCCCAGCAGCACCGAGCCGCGCGCCGCTCTCGTGGCAGGATAGCCCGATCCTGCCAATTGTGTAACCAGCGGAAAGTGCGATGTGACAGGAAACATCCGTGTCGAAACTGTTCGCGCACGGGTCAATCGTGTGTTTATCCTCCCGGTCGACCAATCCCAGGCCAAGCGGATGATGCTACAACTGCCATGCCGTCGAGGCAGCCAAGAGCGAGCGACCGTGGTCTTCAGGGTGTCACAGTCACCCAATCGTCTCCTGCGAACGCTCTGGACTTCGCCGGACCTCTGACCACATGTTCTCCAATCACTGCGCTTCCGGAGGCCACTGAAAACAGCCCATCAGAGGAGGTTCTAGTTGAGAAGGGGCCATCAAGCCAATATTTCAACGAGATCTTACACTCTCAAGCCATAGGAGTACGTTACCACGTTAATATCGTGCCCCAAGGATCAACGTGAACTTGAACCTCATCGCATGCTAGGAACACGGTGTTCAGGTTACATTAAAACCAGCAGAAGCTCAGGATCCTCGACCTTTGGCGCTCTCCTCCTGTGATGCGACAGGTATTATCTTTGCGCCATCTCCTGTCACTTCTCCACGCAGCCTGCATCCCTCCAAACCAGCAGCTATATCGCTCTGGAACACGTACGTCGAGAATGTCGAATTTTGCAGCATGCATAAAATCCTCCATGTACCTACCGACGAAGTGAGGATTTTTGCGGCAATAGATGACCCTCAGACAGCATCTTTTGAGAGTTTAGCTCTTTGTTTTGCTGTCTACTACTCCTCACTGAATTCACTACATATCCGTGATCGTCATTCGGCCTGCCACCAGTTTGAGCACGATCCAACGATCGATTTGACTCGATTCAAAGTTGGACTTGAGCAATCGTTGGCTCAATCCAACTTCCTCGATAGCCCGACGGTTACCAGTCTCAAGGCATTGGCAATTTATCTTGTATGCTTTCCCTCTTCTCTCTTGTGAGCGCGGGTGATTTTATTCCAAAAACGGATACGCAACTGGTGACAAGAAGCTGAGCACAACATCACACGTAGTCCGCCCTCAGGGTCAAGAATCGTGGCAACAGCATTTGGGCCCTGAGTGGCTTAGCCATCCGGCTTGCCCAGTGCATCGGTATGCATCGCAATGGAGAACGGCTCGGCCTCTCAGCCTTTGAATCCGAAATCCGGCGTCGTCTGTGGTGGCACTTACTCATCAGAGACGGCCGAGCTGGCGAGGACTTCGGCCAGCGAGATGCCGCCAACTTGGCTATCACCACGGACGCCGCCGAACCTCTCAATATTGATGACAACTGCTTGTACCCCGAAATGGCCAAACTGCCTGAAGCGCGAAATTGTTTCACGGCCATGACATTCAACAACGTCAACATTGACTTTTGTAGGGCGCAGCAACAGCTCTTGTCTCTTTCAGACACGTCAATGCCTACAGAAACTGCGCCAGAGCGCACCAGGGCTCAGATCATTGCCCAAATGTCAGCGCGGGTTGAAGAGCGGTTACGAACATGCAATGCCGCAATCCCTCGCCAGCGTTTCACCCTGATGATATCTCGTTTCGTGCAGCGTAAGCTCGATCTGACCTCGCGGCTACAATTGCTCGCTCGCCAGCCCCAGTCAGGCTCAATTGAAACATTCGCGACAGATGAGAACATGGCTGAAGCTGTCGACGTTCTGAAAATGCTTCTCTCGATCCTCGATGACGCCTTGCTACAACCTTATGTGTGGTCGATAGAGGCGTTTCCTCAGCACTACATGTTACTCTACATTCTCTGGCACCTGTGTGTTCGGCCTGAAGGAAAAGTTGTACCGAGTGCCTGGGAGATTTTGGCCTCGGTGTTTCGCAGCCCACTGTGGGACAGTGGCCGAGAACGTCCTGGTGCCACAGCAGCCGTGCTAGCCCTGCTGAAGGCCAAGGCCGAGGCAAAGAGAGGAAATCAGAGGACCTCGACTGGCACTACAGATCCTGGAGCAGAACAGTACGACGGAAGCAATTCAAATACAAACGAACAACAGCTGCTCATGGAAATTTCCCCTACCGCCGAAAACATGTTTAATCATGGCTTCGAAGAGTTACCGAACTGGCCTGATTTTCTGCAAGGTCTTCAGTGGACAACGCCCTCCTTTTGATTGTCTCAGAACCCAGATGTCCATTTATCTGTCGCTTTCCAAAACTGGGCCATGTACATCTTACTTGGGTTCTGTGCGCCCTCTGGGAGTCAAGATTGATCCCCCCGGGAAAATATTGCGAAACTCGGCTTTTAGAGGGATTTGAAATCTACATAGCCCGAACCTGCTTTCGGCAATCACCGACTTCAACGCCGAGCTTCGGCATTAGAGCAACACAAGACCTATAAACTGTATATACTCGCCTCGATTTCCGATTTCTTACTTAACATCCATCCAGCGACTTGAATTCAATACCTGCTCAGACAATCATCAGCATGAATTACTTGCGGTGGGCTTGGTCCATGACAGCCGATGAGCCGTACGCTCCCAAGAATCTTCAGATGAGCCACCTACCACAGTTGGACGAGGATGGAAACCTGGCTTTCCATGATAATGATATCGAAAATCCCAAGAACTGGTCCAAGTCGAGACGATGGTACATCACCTTGGTCGCCGTTTCTGTGGTCGTCAACGCGACCTTTGCGTCATCTGCCCCTTCTGGCTGCATTGAGGTGAGCTCCCGAATTCTTTTCAACGGCTAAAATGCAGAATCCCTAACGCCGTGTCATACAGAGTATTGCCCACGATTTCGACATCTCGGTCGTATCTACTCAACTCTGTATCACTCTATTTCTGCTCGGATATTGCGCTGGACCGCTGCTCTTTGCTCCGCTATCCGAGTTTTACGGCCGAAGATACCTGTTCATCCTCACCTTTATTGGCTACAGCGCCTTCAACTTCCTCTGTGCCTTCGCGCCCAACTTTGCCGCACTCCTCATCGGTCGATTCCTGACGGGGACTTTTGTCAGCAGTGCCTTGTCAAACTCTCCCGGGATTCTAGCCGACATCTGGCATCCCATCGACAGGGGCAACGCAATGGCAATCTTCTCGTGCGCCACCAACATCGGCCCGGCTCTAGGTCCGATCGTCGCCGGCTTCCTTCAACTGACCAAAGGTTGGCGCTGGTGCTTCTATGTCATGCTGTGGATGGCAGGCGGGACGATGTTGCTGCTTGTCACTTTGCCAGAGACCTTGCCCAGCACCATCCTCCTCCACAAGGCACGGCGCATCAGACGCTCGGGAGTCCCGGGGTCTGAGCTGGTGCGAGCACCCGTGGAGACCACCGATCGTACTCTCTCGGGACTTTTCAAGGTTGCTCTGCTCCGGCCGTGGATCATTCTCCTCGACCCAATCTCGTTTCTCATTAGCATTTACATGTCTGTCATTTACATGCTGCTATACATGCTCTTCACCATATACCCGGTCGTCTTCCAGCAGAAGCGCGGCTGGAACTCGGGTATTGGTGAGCTGCCTCTTCTGGGAACGGCTGTCGGCCCCTGCATTGGCGGCGCCATAGTGTTCTACAGTTCCTTGCGCAGTCGACGGAAGGCTAAAGCCGGGTATGAAGCCAAACCTGAGGATCGTTTGCCACTCGCAATGCTCGGAGGGGTCGGCTTCGCGGTCACTATGTTCTGGTTCGCATGGTCTGCCGAGTTCAACAACGTGCATTGGATCGTTCCCACGCTGGCTGGAGTCTTTCTCACAGCCTCCATCATGCTCATCTTCGTCACTTGTCTAAACTACCTAACGGACACTTACACGGTCTACGCGGCGAGTGCCGTGGCTGCCAACACGGTCGTTCGGTCAGCTTGTGGCGCGGCCGCTCCATTGTTTACGCAGCAGATGTTCGATGCTATGGGCGTGGGAGGTGGTGGCTCTCTCATAGGTGCCGTCGCGACCCTGTGCGCCGTCATTCCCTTTGTGTTTTTCAAGTATGGAGAACAAATCAGGATGCGGTCCAGATTTGCGGCAGGTCCCAGCAAGGTCATGACTTAGGCTGAGAGTGGGTGAGCCGTGGTCAGGTTTTTGCCCTTAAAAGCCGGGATAGATCTCATTGTCAGGATAGAGAGGAATGACGTCTAGTAAATACTATACATCCTGATGTGATTGAAGTGCAATATGTTTCTTTTGTTTCAATGAATCGTCTAAGTCTCTGTGTGATAAGACCACTCTGCCCATTCCTTTTCGCAGTGCAGAGACACCTTTCTTTCTAACACCTTTCGAATGTCTGTGGGAGTAACAAGAGGCTTTGATGGACTCTAGGCTACGATGCATCACATCTTTTAATGTAGCTGTGGCGAGTTGGAACGTGCATGATCAGACTTACCGCGACTGTCCCACAGTTTACCTACCAGGGGGAAGGGGGGTTTCTGACTGGGTCACGTAATACAGTCAAGTTATGCAATAATGCCAGCATTTAATCAAAATTTAGACATTATAGTAAAATATAAACAAAAGGCTATTAAAATGCTATTAGAAATAAAATATATTAAAGGCTAGATATTATATTAAATTTAACCCTATATTAAGATAGCTATTATATTAATCTTAATTTTATATTAATCTCTACTTTATATTAGAACTATTAGTTTAAATCTTATTAATTTTAATTCTATACCTGTTTTTAGATATTGCTATAATTCTATAGGTCCTTTTATAGTATATAGTTAAGCTAGTAAATAGTAAATAAGTACTTAGGTAGGGGATAAGTACTAAAAGGGCTATCTTTTTAGGCCCTATATAAAAGGCTAATATAATTTTAAAGTATATTAAGAATGATATATGTTAGTAATATAGAAGTTAAGTAAGACACATAACTAAAAATTATATTAAATAATTAACTTTATATTAACACCCTCTCAATACCCATTTAAGATATCTCTGCTATATTATTAAAAACAAACCCTTCCCCCTGGTAGGTATGTGCTGGACAATGACTTAAATAGCATCTATCATAACTATACTCAGCTAAGGAATAACCATGTTAGAGAGTTACTGAATGCCATTAGACAACTCCAGCAGTACTTTAAGATGCCAGCTAAATAATGCCTTGGGAAAATTCACATTCTTTTTAAACTACAGATTCAATAAGGTAATGTACCTGGAACTCAAGCCATATCTGATAAAAATATAATAGCTGCTTGGATCAATGAAAATGATCGAAATGATGAATTCACTGTATAGGGTCAATCCTATCTATAGATATGCTACAATACATATCCAGGAATCAATCGTGATTCGAGAACTTGTTCACTAGGCTCCGATCATTCCTAGCCCTAAGTTAGCACATAGAAATGAAATCAAAGAAGTCATCAAGTGACTCGACTTGCCTCCATTGGGTGTCATATGTCCAGCGATGATCAGACTCGCTCGTCCACTGGTCACCCATACGATAGCCTCAGCAACTTCTTCGGGCAGTCCAAACCTTCCTATGGCCATCTCGTTCGCTATATTATCGGCATCCAAATTGCCACTCACCTCCTTGTCGTGGGCAAGTTCCAGCATGGGTGTTTTAGTCAGACCAGGACAAATGCAATTGACGCGGATACCGTGTTTCACAAAGCGCATACCATCTGCTCTGGTGAAGCCGAGAATGGCGTGTTTACTAGCACAATAAGCCGGCAGGTGATCATATACCATTAACGCACACATTGAAGCTACATTGGCAATCGACCCTCGACTAGGGAAGTAAGCATCATCCGCCTTCAGCGGGTCTTGCTTCAACATCTGAACGATCTCAGCTCTCTGGCATAGCCAGGTTCCACGAACGTTGACATCGATCTGCTTTGTCCACGCAGATACCGAAACTGTGTCGGTTGGTCCGGGGATTAAAACTCCTGCGGCGTTGCATGCGTAATCAATTCTGCCGAACTCTTGAACCACAGACGTTATCATGTCATTCACCGATTGCTCCGATACGATATCTGTGTCATCCGTCAAAATTTGTCTCTTGATCGATTAGTCCAGTGTGGTTGCCTACCGACTTGAATGGATACAATGGACGTATTAGAGTATCGTTTCTCAATCTCTCTCTTTGTGTCATCGGCTTGATTATTGTCGATGTCTGCGACTGCTATTTGGGAACAGCCCTCCTTGGCGTAAAGGAACGCGGTTGCGCGACCAATACCTACACAATCTTTTATAAGCATCACAGCTACATGGTCACGGTGCCGCTTTTCTTGCCTCACCTGACCCAGCACCAATTATAAGCGCGACCCCTGGAAAATGCATTTTGCTGGACGAAAGATAAAATGGAGATGATCGGTTGATGAGGTGATTTTTACACGGCACAAAACTTTTCCTTCGAGGAATCTCGATGCAGTCTAAAATGAAATTCCTCTCCAGCCATCCGGGCTCGTCTCGATATTATCTCATATGTAAGAGGCAAATGCTCTGGGATGGCTTTTGCTTTGTGGATTCGGTAAACTTTTCCGTCTCTTCTGCCCATTTGATACAGGCAGCGATGTCATGTAGGTACCAAGGTATGCATTTGTCCAGCCTGATGCTGTTATCAAGAAAGATTGGTTATGCCCCTGGGCGTGCACATAATCATGCGCTGGGACCAGGGTTCGTCCGTGGCGAAACACATCTGTCATGAAATTCTCGGTCATGCAGCGGGGAAAACACAGTCATGAATTTCTCGGTCATCCAACCGAAGAGACCCCACCAACCTGTCAAACCCCGGTCGGGCGAGTCTGACGCCTCTTGGCTATCACGACCACCTCAAGTATTACTAAGGCTGCTGCATATCCCATGATCAGAGCAAGGCAATTTGACACAAAATATTGCAAATGCCGCGCACTTGCTGAACTTCCATTTGCTTTGCCCATCGTTCTTCTCGTAACACAATCTTGAGACCAAATCCGGCAATATGGCGACAGGTAGAATCTGCAACTCGTACGGGTACAAGTTCAAGGTGACGGACCAGCACCTTACAGCCGAAGAGCTCCATCCTTTGTTGCAGAGATATGACACCCTTGGCTCAGATGCCCTTAATGCTTTGGATGCGATGTTCCCCCCTCCACCGCCTCGAGCCGGCTGGTATGCCAAATCCAAAGAACAAGACCCCCAGCCAGATCGTGACACATACGCCCTGCTGAGGGATAATAAAGACAAGGACGTGCGCTTACAAGCGTTGTGGTACAATGTCAATACTGTCCCGGACTGGGTTGATTGGGAGCAGATCAAGCGCGGACAAGATGTTTTCTATCGCTACGCCCCTGCTGCTATCGCGGGGTTTGCATTCCAAGGACTGTTAGCAACGACGGTAGGTCACTGTACTTGAGAATACTTTAGGGTCTACCCACGTCTGACGGCGTCAAAGGGATCCGCCTTTCGTCCGGCAGAGACACTGGTGCGCACCGGCGGACATTCCGTCAAGGTAGCGAAGAACCGTCTGTTCGAAACATTCCAGCTCATGCTTCAGATCACCAGATCACTAGATGCTGTGAAGCCTGGCGGGGAAGGGTTCGCATCTGCCGTCAGAGTCCGGCTTCTGCATGCGTCAGTTCGCAACCGAATCCTCAAATTGAACGATCAGCGCCCCGGGTACTTCGACGTGGAACAGTTTGGCGTTCCCATGTTAGTCCCATTCTTCTCCTGCTACAGTTCCCCGATTTTTTGTTCCCTCAAATATTCCACATTTTTTCACTTTGAGACCCGTGCCAGGTGATTGACAGGGAGTAGCAATGAGCTCGACTCCATGCAGTCGGTTTGTGCCTTCTCCACGAACCTCGTGTGGCTCGCCATGCCACGACAGGGGATCTACGTCCGTCGCCAAGAAGCACTTGACTACCTTGCCTTGTGGCGATGGGTAACCTATGTCATTGGCGCGCCGTCGTATGTTCTGGATAGCCCAGAGAGGGCGTTGGCAACCATGGAGTCTATCATGTACGAGTGCTTAAAGCCAACAGCCAACTCTCGTGCACTCGCCCAGAATTTAGTCAAGGCATTAGATGGTGTTGCGCCTATCTATGTTCCAAAGGACTACTTCGAGGCTGGCACCAGATTTGTTAATGGCGATGAGATCTGCGACGCTGTCGGTATTGGAAACCCTAGCCTGTATTGGAAGGCAGTGGTACGAGGACAGGCGTGGTTGCTAATTGTCGTTACTTACATTGGGCGTTCTATCCCTTGGTGGGATCGCTGGCAAACAGAGGTATGGTTACCCAGGTTCTCAGTAAAAGCCTTGACCGCTAATGATCGAAGTTCTTCCGGAAC
The DNA here is from genome assembly GCA_013435955.1 of Diaporthe sp. HANT25. NCBI lineage: Eukaryota > Fungi > Ascomycota > Sordariomycetes > Diaporthales > Diaporthaceae > Diaporthe > Diaporthe sp. HANT25. The sequence goes on along the minus strand of JACBFG010000007.1, from coordinate 352,612 downwards.
GTGTTTTGGGACTACATAGTCGAGAGCAAGGATGGCTTGAAGGGCGGATACAAGTACGAGTTCAAGTATGTCCCTCAACTTGGAAAGCAGACCGGAGATGAGCCCACATCTGGCAAGACATCTGTGGGGAAAGGAATGGCGACACTGGAGAAGGCTGGGCTCGCAAGCTTCGCATCATTTGTGCTTCTGGCGACTCTCATCTCCAGCCTGGCCTTCCGCGCGATGCTAGGCGCTGTGCAGAGAGAACCTCTCATTGCTGTTAGTTTCTTGAAGCGTTAAGGACCCTAGCCTACAGGTGGCCGTCGAGGTTTGACGGTTCTTTCACATCATCTATTTTTCCATCCAGCAATGAACTAGTCATAAATCATCCAGCTAGTTTCAACTCTCACTGGTGAAGCAAATCTTCTTCCTAAGTCAGCTGTGAGCTCACCCTTTCGTTTCTAGCCCATTCATTACTTATTGGGCTCGTTATCTCTAAATGAGAGAAGATTTCAAGCTCGTATGATTCGACTGTGTATTGTGACATATTTAAATGCCGATCTTAGAGAAATTTGAAGGTGGTCACTGTAGATATGTCACCGAACTATACCTATAATACCTATTTAAGTACGTACATGTACTGAGCCTTATATCACCTTGTGCGGATTTGCTAGAGAGCAACTTGTGAAAATTATGTGCCTCTTCATCCTGACGAGATGACTCGGCTACAGGGGCAGAAAGACGTAGTATTTGTGCCCGTAGGTAACCCTTCTCTAATTAATGCCCATGGGTCATTTCACATCGTGTAACTTGGCCAGCTCTCGTGCTACCGCATCGTGATAACCCTCAATGCCAGTCGTTTTCATACAGACGACAAGCAAGTCCTCGGGCATCTCCACGCCCCTTGGCAGCTCAGAACTAAAAGTCCTCTGGAAGAGTGTGCCCTTTTCCGTCTTGCCCGCGACGGTCATGTTGACGTCATCGAAGAGGTACTCGATTTTAGTTGTCCCTGGTACCCCTCCCTCAAGTGCTTCGTTGACGGCGCCAATGCCGTTGACTTGCTCGAACACAAATTTGGAGGGCCGGATGGCAGTGATCAGAGTCCACTCAGAGTAGTAAGTGTTATTTGCTAACGAGACCTTCTCAGTCCATTTGTCACCGATTTTCAAAGGCAGTTCCAGGTGTTGTTGGATACCGCCGCTTCCTTTGTAGGTTAGGGGCCAATTATGAGGATTTGAGACGAAATCGTACACCTGCTCGCGCGAGTAAGGAAGCACAGTCGATGCAGATGCAGTGTTTTTCCCCATCGTTGTATATGGCAACAAAGATTGGGTCTTTCAGATAATTAGTAGCCCTTTAAAGAATGGAATCGTTAACGTGCCGAGAATGTATTGAATAGAAGGAAGGAAAGGCCCTAAGGAAGGAAAAGAACGAAAAGGGAACCCATGGCCTTCGTCACGTGCGGGGTTCCGGCACTCGGCTACATACTTGAGTATGGAGCCGTTGAGATGTGGGTTAGTTTGGTGAGCCTCGGAAGATGTAGCCGGACAGCCGGACAATGTTGCCGTGGAAAACGACGCTCTCTGATCAACCCGATCGGCAGTTCTCTACAGCAAGAAGAGACAGTCTGGTGATATCAAAGTACAGTGAGTCTATGTACAAGACACCTGCCCAATGTCCCTGTCTAAGTGCAAGGAAGTTTGATAGAGGATGACATGTAGCCGTCCGCTTGGATAAAGATAGCTAGTACTTATAAAGATAGAGGAGCCTTCGCGGTGAATGATTTCGAGTCATGGTCTACATCGATTAAGCCCGACGTCAACCAATAATCGGTTCTCATAACTCAATATGCCTTCAGCCACCTCAGCCGCAACATTGTCCTTCACCCCTCTGCACAAGACATTTGGAGCCGAGGTGAATGGTATGCAATGGCAGCTACCAATACCGGAATCTGTCATTGACGAAATCAGAGATGCCGTGCATAAATACGGTGTTCTTGTATTTCGTCGCGCCAACCTCGACAACGACCAGCACATCCAGTTCTCCCGGCGATTCGGAGATCTTGATGATGTCAAGGCTCACATCAAGGCCGGAAGGGTAATGCGATTTCCTGAACAGCCTGAAATCTTTGACGTCTCCAATCTGGACCAGAACGGAAAGGTGGTGACCGATGCGGATCCCGTTCGAATGGCGTCATCAAAGGGGAACAGTTTATGGCACGCCGATATGACCTATAATCCCCAACGATGTGCATACTCCCTTCTCCGTGCAGTGGAGTTGCCACCTACAGGGACCGGAGGGCACACGGAGTACCTGGACTCCCGCAAAGCTTACGAAGACCTTCCGGATGAGAAGAAAAGTCAAATTGAGGCATTGGTCACTAACAACTCTCTCTTCCACAATCGCAAGCTCGCGGCTCCTGATACCTTCGCAAAAGTAGAGCCACTTGATTTTCCAATGTCTCGTCACAGATTGGTAACACTTCATGAAGAATCTGGGAGGAGAAACTTATACATCACTACCTACGCCCATCATTTTGATAACGAAAGCATGGAAGAGAGCAAGGTGCTCATAAATGAGCTCCTCGATTGGGTCTCCAAGCCTGAGTACAAGTTGACGGTCACGTACGAGAACAACGGGGATCTTGTGATGTGGGACAATAGAGCGGTTCTCCATAGGGCAACTGGTGACCGAGGTTACGGTGGTAAATACAAACGAGACATGAGGAGGACTACAGTCAAGGATAACGGATCTTTCGGGTGGGGAGAAAACGGGGCCGGGTGTACCTGGCAAGCTGGCTTGTCTAATTAGTGAGCAACACACTCCTGCCAGTCACTTCCTCGTATATATATAGTTACCGGCAATCAAGTTTCATTCCTTCTCTGTACGCGTTCCAAACACCCATATAATCCCTCTACTCATTATAAAAAGAAAATTCATTCTGAGTCATCACAATATCCATATCGCGGAGGAGAGCCTATCTCAAGTCATAAACGAATGTCCTCGCCGCTAACAACCATGTACTCGGCCAAACGGAAGCTTACTCCAGCCGACCACGACGAACCAGACAGTTTCATTACTGCTATAGAGAAGCAAAAAGGCCCCTTTTTAGGGACCGCACTGAGTATTCCGTCGACGGTTGTTGCACAAATAGTTGGGGGTGCAGGACATGATTTCGTCTTCATTGACATGGAACATTCTCCGCTTACTCCTGAGATTACAACACAAATCGTTCACACCATCGTCGCCTCATCAAGGGGCGCGACCTTTCCAGTAATCCGAGTACCCTCTCACGGCGTAGAATGGATCAAGTGGGCACTCGATAGTGGCGCAGCTGGTATCATAGTCCCGATGGTCAACAACAAAGCAGAGGTCGACGAAATCGTAAATCGGGCCACCTATCCACCTCAAGGGAGCAGAAGCTTTGGACCGGCTAGAGCTCCTTGGGGTCTACCCGATGGCCCACAAGGAGGTGTCGCGGAGTATTTTCGGAGAGCAACGAGAGGTGACATAGCGATACTCCCAACGATCGAGTCGAAGGAGGGACTTGCAAATGCGGAGGACATCATATCCTCGAGCGGTATCAGCGGGATATTTGTGGGTCCCATGGATTTGAGGCTGTCGCTTGGGTTATCTGGTGTTGATGGCAGTGAGCCAGAATATCTTGGAGCGATAGAAAAGATATGTGGACTGGGACGGAAATATGGCAAGATGGTTGGCTCCTTGGCGATGAGTCTTGAGGCAGTTCGGAAAAGAACACAAGACGGGATGGGATTTCTAGTTATTTCATCGGATGCAAGCACGTTGGCTGCCGGCCTAGCCACCAATCTGGAACGAAGCAGGCAGCAGGCTTTAGAGAAAGCGACACCCCTACTCTAACTTGTCGCTCATCAGTTTCATCAGGGGAGACAATGCGGCTTTGGAGGAAATGAAAATTGCTATTAAATTGGTGCGGCTCATAGGCTACCATATCCTCCATCTTCTACTCTTATATCATAGCCCTAGATGCTCTCAATCCTAACTCGCTCTCCAATCGCGACGTGTTGATGGACGACGGACCCAGCTGCGAGATGTCGGTCACCCCGAGGAGTCTCAGGGTGGTCTGGATCTCATCGCTCAAGACTTTCTTTTGGATCAGTATCGAGATTCTGCCAGTTGAAGCGAATGACTTACTCTCAATCGCGCGAAGCACACCGTCAGTCCCGTAGGCACTCAGCGCGTACATAAAACCCCGCCCAACACCAACTGCTTTTGCCCCTAAACAGAGAGCCTTGACGACATCACTGCCCCGTGAGACCCCGCCATCTACGTAGACATCCAGTTTTTCAAATACCTGGGGATATCTGATCTTGATCTCGATCAGCGTCTGGACGGAAGTTGGCGCAAAGTCCAGTTGTCGGCCTCCGTGATTGCTGAGGTAAATTCCATCCACGTCATATTTGGTGGCCTCGTCTGCGTCCTCCGCGGATTGAATGCCTTTTAAGACTATGGGCTTTGGGCCCCAGAGCTTCCGGATCCACTCCAGGTCACTCCATTCCAGCGTGCTGCAGTGAACTCCTCGCAAGGTCGCCGCTTCTTCTCCTGGCAAATGTTGCCCAGGACATGGAGCTTCGATCCCGGATTGGTCTTCGCTGCTTGCCTTGAGGCGGTCGTCATCATCCCGTTTGCCGATTACGGCTGAGTCAACTGTTATAATTAAAGCCTGGAATCCTAGAAGCTTTGCTCGATTGATGAGGGGTTCCGCGTTATTCTTTATCTTGGGCACGTAAAGCTGGAAGAATGGTACTCCTCCACGCCGAAAAAGATCGCTCTTGAAGCAGTCCACAATTTCTTCATTCGACACGGAAGAATACGTGCATACGCATTGAGGTATCCCCATCCGCGTAGCGCCACGAGCCAAACATAGCTCTCCATCGGGGTGCCCAAGTTTCGCAGCAGCAGCTGGTGCAATGAAGATGGGTAGACTGCTCGGAGAACCCATGATCAGGCAGCGCATGGATACGGTGCTGACATTCCGGAGCACTCGAGGGTGGAAGCTAATCGCAGTCCAGTGCCGTCTATTGCGCCTGACGGAGTCCATGGTCTCGGCGCCACTCTCAAAGTACTTCCGTGCTCTTGCTGGGAGCTTAGCCAGTGCCGTGATCCGCAAGTCGTCCAGAGATTGGCAGACTCTTAATGGCATCTCGCCACGCGACTCTCCGCCCTTTTTATTCTGAGTCTGCCTATTTGTTTCCGAATCCGCCACGGAGGAGGCCTGACGTCGCTCGACCGGACCAAGATGTTTATCTGTAAATTGTTGGACAATGCTTCAGAACAGAGGAAAGAAAATGCTGACCTTTTGGGAGCTCTCTCAAAATCGTTGACGGCGCGTGAAACATGTCATACTCTTCCGTGGCATCCTTCTTCACCGTCAACACAAAGGCCAAGACCGAGCAATAGGACAGAACTCTACCTGGCCTGCATATCGTAGTATGGTTGCTGAGCCACCAGGGTGAACGTCAACAAATTCCGTAACATCATACGCATTGCTGTCAATGATGATCCAACAGGATTCTTTCGAATTGTGATTTGCTACTTCGGCAACAGACAGCATGGTAGGCTGATTCCAGCGGTCGTCGTGGTGGTGTGTCTATTCCGTAGTCGGCCCTCAAGCTCTGGTCTTTTGTTTCTGCACAAGCATGAATCCTGTATTAGTCGATGGTCGACGGGGAGGATCATACTCTGGGTTTGTACCAAGCGGCTATGCCACGGCCGTGTCGGACTCTGGGAAGTCATCGTCCGGGGATGTTTTCCGAATCAAGTCTACTGCTCAGCCCACATACATCCCCACCCCGGCATATTAGGTTGTTTTTGCCGAGTTCTTTTTAAAGAGCCATGGTTCAAAGAATAAATACAAAAAATGAAGACAGAGGACAAAAAACGAACACAGAGGACAAAAAAAGAACACAGAGGACAAAAAACGAACGCAGACCTGATACCCGGGCTCGAACCGGGGACTCGGGAAGTGATAAAACAATCAAAATCCCACGTGCTTACCACTACACTATATCAGGATCAGATTTCAGGCTTTACTGACAAATCATGTTAGTGAGATTTTCGGAGGCGGGTGTAGTACATTCAATGCTACGTGTATCGAAGTCGCTTGCTCTTTATATCATGTCATCTGAAAATTTCAAGAGGTTGAGGCTCCGGGGGCTCACTTCAATTATGTGGATTGTGAGGTCATTCACGTTGGCCTTGTCCCCATGCTTTAGATTGCACATTTGACCATGAACAAATGGCCGCGGGCATAGGCACATTGTGATGCAAGGCTGGATCTTATAAAGTTGATGGAGGAATCAAGGTTGGCTGAATCAACTGAGAGGTGGTGAGATAAAACATTTCGCTCGTTCCCCGTTGTGCAAAGGTCCCAACATGTCAACCTGAAATTTCGCTGTGGCGGTGAGTGTGCCCGGATTTCTTATGACGTAGTGACTTTGCGGCGCATTTTTGTTGGATTAATCCAAGGGAGTTCTCTACGGTGACACTAGTTCTGAAGAGAGGGCGTTGTTTCTCTAACCGGTTCATTACTAGAGCATTCATTTGCCATTACGACAGACCACTTTAAAGCGTAGTGAAATTTCTAGCATTCTGACTTTGGGTGGTACACAGTACTCTGACCGTGCATGTAGACCCGCGTCGTTCGTAACTGCCTTTTCTCAGATCTACCTAAATCTCTAGCTAGGCCTCAAGTGTTGTGGGTTTCTCACTATGGAAAGGTCAGTATGAGTGCTGTCGTAAGGATTGATTCGGGCGGTTTCTTCACATACGCGCAGATATGGTAGCATCCATGTTCGTTTGCATCAGCCTTGCAGTACAAGTTCGGCTGGGCACAGCAGGATGTGTCTCCTGCTCCTCCACAGCAGTCTGGCCGAAGTACGTCAGTAATCAGCACACGTCCAATAGTGATGGGGATGGAGAGGATGGTGGAAATATTTGTCGAAGGCAATAGAGAGCCCACTTACTTCCTAGCCCGCGGCAGACCTGCGCCGAGGCGCCCAAGGCCATCAGGGCAGTTGTGAAGATTGTGATGAAACGCATGTCGGCAAAATTGTCGTTGCGAGGATGTTTGTTTGTGCGAGAGATGTGTGTTTTTAAGCGAGGTCTTGGTGTTGTATGACGATTTGATCTGCTTGATGATCGGCAACTCTTCAACAGAGGCTGGCATCACATTTTATACATGAAGATGTTGCCCATGCGAAGTGGTCTCCTAGAGGCTATAGCTATGGATACAATAGCATTGTCTCGTGTTTTGCGAAATGCCAAGTCCGAGAGTCAGGCCTATACGGGTCTCGGAAGTACGTCTCAATAAGGCAGGCCATTGAATAAGCTCGGCCTAGTCCGTGGGCGTTGGGGAAACCTTTTCAGGGGCATCAATGCAACACTTGTCCCACCGGCGCCAATTGTTTGGTTACCATCAACACAACAGGCATGCGCGACTTAGTGACGGAACATCGATGACTTAGAATGTAACAACGATCAATAGATATTCTACCTAGGGAAACTGGGTCGACCGTGATTCTGCCGGTGCTTACAAACCAGAGTTCCTTTGGCCCTCGGCACAATGTACTTGCAAAAGTCAAACCTTGTGGTAATCTTCGCCCAAACTGACTCCCAGGTGACCACCTTGAACAGGTCCACCTTCCGGAATTGGTGAAAAAACAGAGATTTCATGGGATGATCCGCAGGTGTGTTCTCTCATGCCCCCTTTGCTAGACGCTCAGCAGGTCTTGGCCTTCACGCATGGGTCCTCATCTTCCCCCCACGGGAAGGCCTTGAAGACGACCTCAGTGCAGTCGGTCAGCTGCGTAGCATCGTTTCCTAGGGTGATGAGCTTCTTCCATCTGCAAGTGCGTCAGTATAGTTCTAAAACCAAGCTGAACCTAGGGGACCAGGATCCGAAAGTTGGGCGGTTGGAGCCATTTTCAGATAGTGAGTGAGCAAAGCTATTGTAGAAAAAGACATACCCGTCGACGTAGTCCTTGACCCAAGCCTCCTGGCTCACGGAGTAGACGTTCCAAGCGTCACGGGTCTCGCCGTACTGCGACAGGGAGAAGTCGCTGGGCAGCGTGGTCGGGGCGCCACCGTCGCGGGTCTCGGTGTAATAGGTCCACGAGTCGAGCTCGCCGACGGTGGTGTCGAACGGCACGCCGGTGTGGTTCTTGCCCGCGCTGTGCGCGCCGACCAGGGCGACGAGCTCGTCGGCCGTGAAGCCCTTGGCGGCGAAGCCCTGGAGGAGCTGCGGGGCCTGCAGGAATGGCGGCGGCAGCTGGCCATCAGCGGCTGCCGTCGGGTTGTCAGTGCGCCCCGTGTAGAAGGGCGTGTACGGACCGCCTGGGCAGGCCTTGTTGCCGATGGCTGAGAGGCGTCAGCGTCTTGCCAATGTTTCTACTTGGCGGGACTCAGAGGGTTAGACTTACCACCAGCCAGGTTGACCAGGTCAGCCACCCCGACCTTGTACCTGTTGGCCACATCGCGAAGCTTGGCACAGATGGGGATGAGGTTCTCATTGTCAAAGCGATTGAAGCACTCATCGGTGAGAACAATGGAACCGTCACAGCCTCCTTGCGGGAAGCAGTCATGGAACGGCAGGCGGATGGACTGGCGAGCGTAGTTGGTGCAGAACCCATTCTTGTCGATGAATTCGTACTTCAGCTCCTTTGCGATGTAGTTCCAGACCTCGGGGCAGACGGGCCTGTCCACGTTGGCATCCGGCGCGCCAATGACCCCGGCGGCCATGAGGAAAGAGACGAGAGCACCCTTTGAAAACATATTTGCGAGATGATAAAGACAGATAGGCAACTTTACTGATGGCAAAGAATTGATGAATAATCACGACCTCGAAGTCTGATCAAGTCCGAAATGAAAGTGCCCCAATGTGGTACGCCCTATCGAGAGTGAGAGTTCGACGAGAAGAGAGGAGCAGCTTCAACGGAAGCCCGATCCAAAGAGGGCGGTCCTCGTCTTATTGCTCCTCCTCCTCCTCATTCCCGTAGTCGCTTTGGTCACCACCAATGACAAGGCATCGATTTCCAACTTTGCCATCATCGCCATAGTAAATAGCTATTGCCCCTCCTCAGCATCAGGTGGCGAGGTTCCCAGGATCGTCCAATATCGTAAAGTAAACAGACTAGAGCAGCATATCCGAGGATAGATGGTGTTTCGCGTTAGGCTGCCGCTGTCAAAAACAGACCGACTAGAACTAGCGTGCCAGATTTGACGATAGCTAGCTGTAGTGTTTACGCGACACTGCTGGATGCAACGCGGACAGGATCAAGAGCTTGAGCGGCCGCAAGTAGTACCCGAGCTTCATATCGAGTGAGAGCAATGGGATCGACGGAATTTCAAATGAGAGGCCAAACGTGCGAGAATCTTGAGGTAACGTTTTGAGTAGCTCCAGAGTTCGGAAAGAAGCGGGCAGAAACTGGAGGAATCTCGAAAGTGCGGACGGATCATAAATAAAACATTGCTAATCTTCCTTCCCCGAAATCATCTGGGGATAGTATCGGTGAAGTGTGTAAAGGGCGACTGTGTAAAAAATGTGGTGAGAAGCAACTGCATTCCTGGTTTGAGAGGTAACCATTTCAGAAAATCTAAGACTACACAATTATCAACATGTCCACAGACAGAGGCGAAGGCGAGGATGC
>JACBFG010000007.1:266683-333162 GCA_013435955.1 Diaporthe sp. HANT25 | reverse complement strand
CCCCTGCCCCTTCCCCTTCGCCGTCCGCCCCCGGCCCCGATATCGTCCGTGGTCAGCGAGCTCTTGATGCTGGCGCCGTCGGTGCTGGCCCCGCTGTGCCACAGCCCCCCGGCGTCGCCGTACTGGATGCCGCTCATGGGGTCGTCCGGGTCGATCTCGCCCAGCTCGATCTTGGTGAGGATCATCCTGGCGAGGCGGCCGAAAACCTCGTCGACACCCTCGCCGTTGAGCGCGCTCACCTCCATCGTAACGGGGACGTTGACGCCGCTCGCCCACCGGCTCGCCTCGGTCGCCGACACCTCGCGGCCCTCGAGCGCGATCGTCGCCCGCTGCTCATGGCCCGTCGCCCCGCTCATAATGCTCCCGGCGCCGCCGCCCCACGGATCCCGGTCCGTCATGGTCGCCATCGTGCTCCTGCTCGTCGTGCTGCTCACGCTCGCCGCCGAGTACGAGGCGTAGCTGCTAGCGCCGGCGCCGGCGGGAGCAGTGATAGTGTTAGAAGAGCTGTAGCTAGACGGCGTCGGCGGCGGCATGGACGTGTCGACGAGGGCGTTGCTGTCGGCGAGGTCGAGCTTGTTCCCGGCGAGGACGAGGGTCAGGTTCGGGGAGGCGAGGGCGCGCGCGTCGTTGAGGAAGGGCTGCAGCGAGTGGAAGGATGCGTGCGATGTGATGTCGTAGACGAGGATAGCGCCGGCGGCGCCGCGGTAGTATGATCGAGATACGGACCGAAAGCGCTCGGTACCGGCGGTGTCCCAGAGCTGTGTGCCCGGATTGAGTTGTCAGCGATGCTTCGGCCGGCGCGGGATGGGGTCCTGGCTGGTCGTGTGCTTGCTGGGAGAGGGTGGGACGGGGTGTGGTCTGACCTGTAGCTTTATCCGTTTCCTCCTTGCGCCAGTGCCGACTTTGATGATCTTGGTCGCAAACTCGACACCGATGGTCTGTGATGAAAGCACCCTCCACTCGTTCTTGACGAAGCGATGTAGCAAACAGGATCTAGAGTCACGAGACAAGGCACAAATCAGCGAGACGCTCTTGAATAGGGGAGAGTGTCTGTGTAGTTGTATTCGAGACGCGGCAGTCCAGGTCGTATGCATTCGGCTGAGGGTTCGTTAGGGGGATTCGGTGTCGGTAGCATCACTCACTTGCCCGTCCCGCTAGGTCCAAGCAATATGATCTTGGCCAGATAGTCGTACATACTACCCAGCTCCTAAACAGATTGCCATGTCATGTCAGCTCTCTAGCCAGTATTTCCGGGGTCTCGCTGCGTCGGGGTGGCGTGTCGTACCTGGTCTCGCGCGGTGAGATTGCTCTCGTCGCTCGCGGCGGAGGAGCGCCGCGGTCTCGTCATCGTCGCGTCGATCAGCCAGTCGGTCGGTGTGCAGCTCGAGCAGATGCTAAGGGTCGGTCGGATCCGAGTTCGGGTCGTGTTCGAGTATGATTCGGGCGATGTGAAAGAGTCACTGGATGAATCTAATGAAGAGTCGAAATCACAGGGAGAGCGAGATTGGAGAATGATTATTGCTGAGCAGATTGCGAAAGTGGTACAAGAAAAGTATCAGTGTCGCACGAGGGCATTACCTTGCTATGTCCTGTCTAATGTGGTAATTGCTGGCGGCCATTATTAGACCACCTGCAGCAGCAACGAGCAGCCGCAGCATCCCGGCCGCAGGCCTTGGGGAAGACAGTCCTGGAGACCCGCCGGTTTCATGTGCTCCCTGGGACGTGCTTATCACCCGCGGCGATAGGCCCTCGCAGGGATACTGGCCAGGCCAGTGGGCCGACTGCCAGGGTCCATTGTTGGCAGATGGGCATGTCGTCAGACCTGCGCTCAGGGTGGGGTCTTCTAACCTGCCGTTTCTGTGGCTCTTAGACCTCCACAATGCAGGTCTGCGCTGTACGTCGCGGCAAGGAGGGCATATTTAAATCCATGAGCTATTTTCCAAGGGAAGAAAAAGAAAACAACAGAGAAACGTCGTCGTGATCATATCGGCATGCGAGAAATATACCCACATTTGCATTCTCAGACATCTCCGGCACAGATACGCGTCTCTAATTTTGCCATGATTAGGAGCAGTCGAAGTTATGAACCATCCAGGACCAGGCATGTCGTTCTGGATCAGAACTGGGACGAGAAGCTTAAAGCTCATAGTTGGCTTACATCGTGTACCCCAAGGACTGCATTTTATGTGTAAAATATTTCGGTAGACGGGACGCAGAGATACCGGCATTTGGTCGGCTTATGCGAAGATAACCCATCGGACACAAGCTCCGCACTTCGGTCAGTCTAATCTCACGCGCCTTGGCCGCCACTTAGTTCTAGATAAGTACGACGAGAACAGTATGTGAGAGGCGTGAACTTCAGATTGAAATCCAATCACTTTTCCGCTTGAGAGACAACGACAGACAAAAACTCACACATCCCATCATGTCCAGCTCAAAAGTTCACGTCGCCGTCACCCAGGTCGAGCCCGTCTGGCTCGACCTCCAAGGCGCCGTGGAGAAGACGTGTAAGCTGATCAAGGAGGCCGCAGCAAACAAGGCACAGCTCATCGCGTTCCCAGAATGCTTCATACCAGGCTACCCAGCATGGATATGGTCTGTCATCCCCGGGCTTCACCCAGTCCATATCCTCCACTTGCCATCACAGACCAGCTAGCCCAACCTAACACTGCACAGGAGCCGCCCGGTGGACTTTGACATCAACGTCAAGTACATAAAGAACTCGCTCCGGGTGGCCTCGCCCGAAATGGACAGCATTCGGGCCTGCGCCCGCGAGAACGCCATCGCCGTCTCGCTCGGGTTCTCCGAGAACGACGACGACTCCCTGTACATCGCCCAGGCCCTGATCGGCGCTGACGGCGAGATCAAGGTCCACCGCCGCAAGATGAAGCCCACCCACATGGAGCGTACCATATTCGGCGACGCACCCGGGGGCGCCTCGGGCGACGGCGGCAGCCTCAGCGGCTCCTGCCTGGCCTCCGTGGCCCAGCTGCCCTTTGCGCGCGTCGGCCAGCTGTCGTGCTGGGAGCATATCCAGCCGCTGCTGAAATTCAACACCATCGCCCAGAAGGAGCAGATACATGTTGCGGCGTGGCCGAGCGTGACTCCCCACTCGGGGAACGGGCCAGACCTGTGGTCCATGTCTGCTGAGGGTGAGTGCTTCTACCTTTGTGTTCGACTCTGTTAGGGAGACTGACAATCCTCGAGGCTGCCAAACCCTGGCTAGGGTCTATGCTGTCGAGGCCACTGCATTTGTCCTGCATTGCACTGCCGTGCTCACTGATAAGGCAGTCGAGGCTAATGGCACTGCGGGCTCGCCTTTAATGGGGGCACCTGGTGGTGGCACCTCCGCCGTCTTCGGTCCGGACGGGAGGATGCTCACTGAGCCCCTGGGGGACAAGGAGGAGGGAATTATCTATGCCGAATTGGACCTGGACGAGCTCACGAGGATCAAGATGTTTGCGCACTGCACAGGCCACTATAGTCGGCCAGATCTCATGTGGCTCAGTGTTGATGGTAATGCCAAGGGCCTGGTCAGGGGAGCGGATGCCAAGGACGATGAGACAGCGCGTGTTGGCAAGCAAGATTAATGTCCATTCTGCTTCCTTAAGTGAGAGAAGAATAATTGAGGCCATCAGGATCTACATTAACCCGTGTACATTTGCCAGCTGATTGCCCTGTGTCTCTTTTCTCAAATTCCACAGCCTCCACACCACCTTCGTGCGCAAGTTCATTGCGCAGTGATGCGGCAAATATGAATTTCAGATCCGCACGCGTCGCCAATAACAGGACCAGAGCCACGACTTCCGTCCCAAGCACGAAGGTGTAAAGACATGCTCTAGAATGATACCACGCAGGATCGAAGAGCGACTTTGGTCGCGCCCAGACGTCCCCAGCCTTGAAGCCAGCGTTCAAAGTACAGAGAAGACATGACGAAAGCACGATTGTCTTTTTGGTCCTCATCACTTTTGTGCCTCGTTGTATTGACATGGTTGAGAATAGAGGAGCGACCAGGAGCAGTGCCGAAGGAGCCACAGCGAGAACCAGTAGGTAAGACGCAGCGGCGCGCTGAACATCACGGCACCGGTCAATCGTGTCCTGTTCTAGAGAATACACAGACACAATGATAGACACCACAACCATGATGAGAGCCGAGACCGTCAGCACCGATATTGCCCCCAGAAGGACCCTCAGGCACCGGCGTGCACGCGATCCAGGCCGCCGAGCAAGCAAAACCCTCTCTGCAAGGATGAGATTCAGAAGCAACAGGAGCAGCACGCCGGCCTGCAGGAGCACCTGCGAGGCGACCGCGATGCGGACGTTGCCCGCCCTGGACGCCCAGGCCATGCGCACCGCGCACGCCAGGACCCGCTCGCCGGAGAAGAGGAACGTGATGATCGGGACGGTGCGGTCGTTGCCCTTGCGGCGGTGGTACTCGGTCAACAACATGGAGATAGCTGCCGCTGTGGCGTATAGGGACAGGAAGACGGCCAGTGGCGGGATGTCGACTGGCACGGAGGGGATGCCTCCTATCTGGGCGTTGTTTAGAGGGTAAGGGGGCTGTACGTCGTCAGTCTGAATGCTTTTGTTCTTCTTTGCTATTAGAAGACGTACCCCTCCCATCATTGATGATAGTGACATGTTTGGATTACTGAGAACTTCTTCGCAGTTCCGGAATTGTGAAGGTTAGGAATATGAAGCAGCAATGGTCGGAGAGGAACACGATGGACAGAACTGCCCCGGCGGTAGAAACTCTTCACGAGTGCGGGCTTAATCATATGTTCCTGCATATTTCAACGAGATGACTGCATTGATGATGCATTATCGACACCTGACAGGTTTCGTTAGGAAAGAAGACCCGTGTATGGCGTAACCATGTGAGTGCACAACATTGATTTTTGTCTCATGATCTCCTATCTGCTTTACCACTTGAGGTCAGGCGAGGAAACCATTTTCGTGCGCCTTTGGATATCCCGGGAGTATACGCCAGTGGGGATTTCCGGAAGTCAGCCATCGTTTTCGATGCATTTGGTGGCTTGCTTTGAAGAAGCTGAACCCATGGCAGGTGTGACTTTGACCTAGACTAGCTGCTTCTTGTGGCGTCCAGGTCAGAAATAATGGACAAGCCGCAGGAATTGTGTGACGGATTTCTCCGTGACACAGAACTCATGATGTAAACATACAGAGGGCAAGGACTTATTGAAAGTCATGGAATGTGTCTTAAAGATGTCTTGAGCTCTTTCCTGTCAATGTTGTAGTGAATAAGATCATTCGCAAGCACTTCACCGACGAATTCTACGCTTCATATATTTGAAATAATGTGTGCAAATCTTGCTGTAGCTGCTTGTCTACTAGCATATTTCTATGCTGTCTACTCAATCTTTTTCAAGTGTCATTTCAGTCATTATCGTCACTTGCCGCGTGCAAAACAGCCGTGCGTACTGAAGCGTCTCTTCCACGAGCCTTCAACCTTCGAACTGGAAGCATGGGCAAGGAATGTACCCAACGATGGCATAATCCGATATTTTGGTTTCCTGAACCAGGAGAGGCTTATGGTAACCACCGTCGAAGCTTACAAAGAGCTGCTTCTCAGAGACGCAGACAAGTATGATAAACTACCTGGCCTCTCCGCGCTCCAGTCACCTGTTGGTGTGAGCGGCTTGGTATCTGCTAAAGGCGCCTTGCATAAGGTAAGATTCTGCCATGTATAGACGACTTATTGAAACACAAAAGTTGATTCCACTTACTTCAGATCCATCGTCGGCACACTATCGCGGCATACAACGCCTCCTGGGCCCGAACGTTGTGTCCTGAAATTTTCGAATCCTGCAAAGCAGCCACGACGGCACTGAATGCCGTAGCCTCTATGAGCCCGCGAGGCGTGTTCAAGGTCAACCACTTTCTTCGAGCGGTATGTCTTGACATAGTTGGGAAGGCAGATTTCAGTCTCGACCTGAATGCAGTGGCCAAACCGGACCAGGATGTGATAAAGAGGTATCTGCATGCATTCGACGTTGGAGAACTATCCCCGATGTTTCTCAAACTCCTGCAGATATGTCCTGTGGCTCTGCAGCTAGCTGCCACCACAATTGTCTCGAAATTGATCGGTATCGACATCTCGCTGATGAGAGGCGTCATTGGGGCCAGTGTGGCTACAAAGCTTGAGACTCTACAAGGAGAAATTCCAGCTGCTCGGACGTCAGCGCGCGATGGACAGGAAGATCTTCTGCAAAGGATTTGCAGCCGTTCACATACCCACCTCTCTGAGAGAGCGCTTTCACGACACGCACTGACAGCCTTGGCCGGCTCCGTCGAGATGGTTTCAAACCAGCTGGCCTGGGCCTTATACGCACTTTCCCTTCCGAGACACCAGCATGTTCAGGAGAAGCTCCGGGACGAGATCCTGTCACACTTCCCAAGCAGCCCAGAATCATTGACCTGGGAAGAACTAAAGGGCATGCCCTGCCTGACCGGCGTCGTGAACGAGACCCTTAGGCTGTTCCCGTCAGTCGCCCACAGGTTCAGAGTCTGCAATACGCCAACAAAGCTTCTGGGTCAGGATATACGCAAGGGATCCATGATAGTCTGGCCGACGTACGCCGTCAACCGCCGGCCCGACCTGTGGGGAAATGACGCTGACGTGTTCCGTCCTGAGAGATGGAATGAAAGCAATGGAATCGATGGAAATGGTGCCAAACGTGACGCCTATGCTTTCATGACCTTTGGTCAGGGTCCGAGGAAGTGCCCTGGGGAGCATTACACGCGGGTGGTCATGGCGTGTGTGCTGTTGATGTTTGTTGGAAGATTCCAGTTCACCATGCCACCTGGACATGATGATGTGCTCAAGGGCGATGATAAGAAACGAGTCAAGTTTGGAATTGTGATGAAAGCTCCCATATATGTGCAGGTGGAAGAGATACCGAGCTGGTCCCATCTTCGGGACACTGGCGGGAAGCCAGGGTCTGACTGAAGTTGCATCAAGCCACAGGAGAGCCTGAAATACATGAGCTTTTGATCTGGGCTTGCTGGCGGCAAATGATATTGCGCAGTCCTCCTTTGGAGGACCTACCGTCCTGTTCCAGATTGGTGATAGCACAGGAATATATGGGCCTATGGGCGAGATCTTAATTTTAAAACTATTGGATTACATTTAAGAATATAAGCATGGCTCCGAATAATTCCTGCTTGTCAAGACTGCTGTTTGCCTCACATTTGGGAGAATCCTCCCTTAATTCCGCGAGATTACAACGTGTCACCATAGATTGCTATGCCTCGAGATCATCTTTTCCTGGACCAAGCTCGGTGATACCAGCAGGCTCAAATTCCGCTGTCATCCTGCTGATGAGCCAATCCAGCAGGAGAAGAATAGAACGTATCCCAGGCGGCACACTGTGCGTTCATCTCCGTATCATCCCCGACCACAGACTGGATCTGAGATTGGTTCTCGATCAGCTGCATTGCAAGCCCCTGAGAAGCGTGCCACGCGATGTGGCAGTGGAACAGCCAGGCGCCAGGGTTATCCAGCTTAAATGCAATCACTGTATAGCCCGTTCCATAGAGACTGACGGTGTCTCTACGCGGTGGGTTGTCCTTGTTTAGCTTCGTGATTAATGGGACGTAAACGCCCCGCCCTTGTGCTAGGATGTAAAAGTCGTGGCCGTGCAGGTGCATCGGGTGGTATGCGTTCGTGAGGGTGAGGTCTTGGATCACCCAGTATACCCACTTTCCCGGTGCGTCAATGTTGGCCGTGTTGCTGTTGTCTGGGTAGTCATCCTCGGAAACGCCGTTGTAGGCGTATGAGAGCGTCGGGTCTGACCAGTTGACACTCAGGTAGCCATCGTGCATGGTCCAGTGTAGAACCAAGCTGGTGTCGTAGTACCAGCCCACGTCAAGGTAATTCTTCTCCTCGTCGTCGTCCACAGTGTGCTGCACCCATGGTACTAGGTTATCGTAGTCCTCGTCTCCGCATGAGTTGTCGATCTCGTCGCTGACGGTTGTGGTCGGCTCCGCTGTTGAATTTGCGCCCTCGTAGTACACAATGCCGAGGATATTATCCTTATTATCATTATCATTGAAGTTGCAAGCAGTCTGGTAGATGGCACGTAGCCAGTATGATCCCACTGGTTGATCCGCTTCAACGATCACGTCGTAACGCTGTCCACTTGCCAAGATAACATTGTCTGTAGTGTACGGTACGATTACGACAAGGTCAGCCGCGACAACGGTCAACTTATGCCCATCGATAGTGAGCTTCATATATCCATCGGTCTGCGCACCGACAATGCGCATGAGGTGTTTCTTCCCCGGTTCAAATGTTGTGTTGTAGCGAGCGGTTACTCCGCCGACGCAAGCCGCATCGTCGGAATCAGAACAATCGTAAGGGTTTAAGCCGTTGATGAGGCCGTTGGGGGCCACCACCTTGAAAGGCCCCAGCACGTTGAAGACGCGTTGGTAATTCTCCCAAACATGCCACACGTTCTCGTGGTATCGGTCTTGAATCATGACGGGTCCGAGGTCGACGTCGTAGTTTG
This sequence comes from Diaporthe sp. HANT25, assembly GCA_013435955.1. NCBI lineage: Eukaryota > Fungi > Ascomycota > Sordariomycetes > Diaporthales > Diaporthaceae > Diaporthe > Diaporthe sp. HANT25. The sequence continues at coordinate 324,631 of JACBFG010000007.1, read as the reverse complement.
CGGTTGTTGGGCCGTGTATAACGATTGGTCCGAACAGGCCATTGGCCATCTGCAGACTGAAATGGGCGTGGTACCAAGAAGACCCATATTGAGTAGCTTGAAAACGGTATGTCATCGTATCACCTGGTGGTATCGGGCATTGCGTTACTCCTGGCGTGCCGTCGTTCTGGCTGTTGTTGAACTGGCGTATGCCATGCCAGTGTATGGAGGTGCTTGATACCATGTAAGTCCAACTTCGATACTACATTGTCATCTTAATCCTTGCTTACCCATTATCAGGAAGATTGTTCGTGATGTGTATGACGATCTGATCTCCCCAGTCTGCCTCGATTGTTGGCCCCGGCAGCGATCCATTGAAGACCTGGACCGTTGTCTCGTAGCCGTCCGGGCTGAGGGTGATTTGTTCAGCATTCAACCAATACTCTCTAATTACCCCAGTGGTTGGCCAGGTTTCGTAATAATCGGTGTTGACGTCGTATTGACCCCAGCAGGTGCGATTAGTTGCTGAATTCTCGCATAATGATGTTTGGTTTTGGTTCTGCCTTGAGTTGAGATTGGCTGGAGGGCTTGGCACGCAATGCACCAGTTGGGATGACAAAGAGGCGGCTAGAAGAAACTTTTGAAAGACAGAAGCCATTATGGCACGAAATCTTTCACGCGTGAACTGCAAATCAAATGATTGAGGAAGGAAAGACTGAGTTGGAACAGCCAAAGAAGGACTAGTCCGCAGAAAGCGAACAAATGTCTAAATGAACGTTGCAAAATGCAATTTAACTATAAAAAGTGATAGCCTGCGGAATGACACGCAACAGAGTTTTGAGAGAACGAAGACGCCATGAAATCTTGTTGTTTGAGTGGGCTTGGATCCCGTCTGCTCAGCCTCGTCGACAATCTCATTTGTCCTCCTTCTCCCGCATCCCGAAATTTGATCTGTGTCACTGGATCAAGTGGGCGTCATGATCCCGTTCATGGCGCATGCTGTAAGGCGGATTGAGCAAAGCGTGTGGGTTTTGTTTCTAAAAGAAGGTTTGTCGGGAAATTCATGACTCGTAGAATAGGAGAGCAAGCGCGTCTTGCAGAACTTCGAGTTTCAACACCACGCGACGAGACCTCTTGTTCACACCAGCTTAGCAGCAATCGATGGTCTTTATCTCTATCTTGAAGCGCATGGTGTAGGTGAGAGAAGACATGTGGTGCAGGTAAATTCTGCCTGGCCTTGCCGGTCAACGCTGAGAAATCCTATGGAATGTGATGCTTGAACACCAGTTTGTCCAGGCGCTCCTTGTGCGCAAGGGTCTGAAGCTGCAGCTCGTTCATGCAGTCAAGCAATATGAGTCCCTCATGGCGTTCACAGAGCCACGTCCGGCGTCAGGGCGTCAAGTGTTATACAGTTCACGGTTGACGATTGATTCTGCCTTCCGTGGTGAACACTTATACTTAATTTTATGCTTACGGATAGAGAAACCTTGATGGAGCTCTCCAGAAATCCAGAATTGATAAGCCAGAGAGTGGTCATTCTGGTTGTCACTGTTTCCTGTGCTATCTTTGAATATTCATTGCAAATCAATTTATCTCTGATCCAGCTGAAGAAGCCTCCTGAACGACGCAATCACGATTTTTTGCTCGACAAGTTGAGAAAGGCACTATCGTCAAAGTGGACGTCCAGGGAGATTGTGGGAGGACCCTTATTTGCACGTCCGTGCAACGCCTGAAAGAAGTTTTCGAAAGCAACCTGAATCCCGTATCTTGTCTGATCGTTTCCTAGGTTTCAATTTCCATAGTGCCAGCCTCTCGAATCACGTTGTGAAGCCTTGTTCTGTGAGGAGCCGGCTAGAGTGGATATGTCTTGTATATCATATCCCGAGGGATGTGAAGTTACAAAAGCTGGCCCTAGCCCTGAGACAAGAGCAGACGGCATAACTGACGTTGTTACTTTATATCCTAGCCTTAGTTCAGCCTTACTAGATTTCCTTAGGAAGATAATGCTATAGAAAGGCCTTATGCTAGTAGATCTTATTTAGCAAATAAAGTTCCTCAAAATCATTACCAAAACTGTACCTATACTTTGAAAGTCCCCTTTTCTTTTCTTTATGTTCTTGTACTTCTTCATTAACTTAAAAGGCTCTTATTATTAATTGTAGAACTATATGCTCTAGGGTTTTGGGGAAGAATGTAATAGCTAATTAGATAGTAGATTGATAAATAGTTGAGAAGAAAATATAGTGTGGCTGAAGCCTGTTTTAGTTGTAGATTGTTAGGATAAATGTGGCGGAGCCCAGTGTGATGTCACTCGCGGGCGACAGCGCACAACTCTCTCCACTGCCGACGCGGCACTGCGGGATGTGCCGCTGCAGATGTGCGACACGAAATCCTGACTGTGCTTACGGCGCTTACGGTTGTGCCAATCGAATTTGGAATATAATACCGCCAAGATGGGTTTAAGAGCTGTCTCAAGCTACTTGCTCTATGCGCCCTTCGGTCTGTCCTGGTTATCCACTGAATAAGCCGCCTTGCCCTCGCCGGATTCGCGATGAAAGCTGCGCAGGTCACCGTCCCTCCGAACGGCGGAACGCCGACCTCCTCGCTGTGGGCTCGGGCTGTCTCACAGCTCAGTGAGAAGGACCAGCGCATCTTCCACGTCGGAACAGCGGCCCCGTCACATATACTCGCCGACATCGTCACCACGGTCGAGGGACAGCGCGACCGCTGCCAGCGCGGGAGGTGGAAAATCCGCGGCATGCATGGCAAGGACATCATCATCCGAGATGTCTGCGCCAAGATCGCTGCCTGTGTGCGCACCTTCGCAGATGTGATGGACGTGGCCGTTAGCTTTGACCCGGTCCATGCGGCGCTGCCTTGGGCCGGGGTACGGTTTGTTCTCCAGGTGAGCCCGAGTCTGTTGCCCTACTTGATCCCGAACGTGACAGAATAATGAAACGCAGCTCTGCGTGCTCAACGTCGAAGCATTCGACGCAACCGTTGAGGCGCTGGAACGAGCCGCCAGCGTGATCGCACGATGCGGTATCATCGAGGCCCTGTATCTGCGCGACACGCCATCGGACGCCCAAGAGGCGCTGCGGAAGGGCCTGGAGAAGCTCTACATCGCGGTGCTCCACGTCTTGTGCAAGACGAAGCAATACTACGATCAGACGCTCATGATTCGAGTGTTTAATCTGACACACAAGCAAAGTCTCGACGATGCCACGATGAAAATGGAGTCGGCCGAGCAGGATTTCTTGGTGCAGAAAGGTATCATCGATGGCGAGAGAATCCAGGCGATCACACACACCCTGTCCTTCATCAATGCCGGCGTCGATCACGTTCAGGTGGTCCAGTCCAGATTGGAAGCAACGTTGAAACGGCTGGAATCACCGTTCGTCAGGGCGTTGGACGATATGGCAAAGATCCACGGCGCCATCGAAGACTCGGGAAGAAGCACACTCCTGAAATGGCTCTCCCCTACAAGCGTCCATGCTCATTACAAAGAGCTGTCGACGTCCTTGGTCCCTGGAACCGGTGAATGGCTCATGTTGGGTCAGAAATTCCGATCATGGCTGGATTCAAGCACATCGGAGACTCTCTGGATCCGTGGAATTCCAGGCTGTGGCAAAACGAGGCTCCTCGCAGCCGTGATAGAAAAGCTTCGAGATCAAGTCCGTGATCCTCTGAGCACAGTGCCGCTCGCTTATTTCTTCTGCTCGAGCAATCCTACGGAGCCGGAGCGTCGAGATGCTCGAGAAATCTTGAGGTCGCTTGTCAAGCAGTTGTCTGTTACAACCAACGGGGAGTACCTCAGAGATCTCACGCTTAACGAATTTCATGTGCGCCGGAAAGAGGCGGAACGCATCGGGGAGCCACTGGCACCCCTGACAACCGAAGAATGCACAAACCTCATCTGCGAGCTTGGAAGATCAACTCCTCTGGTGATTGCAATTGATGCCATAGATGAGTTGGATTCTCCTCAGCGCAGTGTACTCCTGTCAGCCCTCGAGGAAATCCGCACCAGGTCACGCGATGTCGTGAAGGTCTTGGTGACAAGTCGAAACGGGAAGGACATTGCTGGATACCTTGGAGATGGACTAGTGATCGAGATGAGCGAGGGAAACAGTGCCGAGGATCTGAAGCGATTTGTGAACATCAAGGTTGACGACTTCACGAAGACCTTCTCGTTGATACATAAAGAAGATACGAAGGAGACACTCAAAAATCTGCGGAGGGAGATAGCAGACACTCTCATCGGAGCTTCCCAGGGGATGTGAGTCCGTCCAAACGCCCCCTGTACTTCCTTGCTGACAACACAGGTTTCTCTGGGTCACCCTCCAGCTTGACAGAATTAGCGACAGTGACAAAATAGACAGTATTGAAGACATCCGGAAGGCTTTGGCCACTTTGCCAGAAACACTTCGGGGGTCATTTGATCAAATTCACGACCGCATCCAGTCGAAGGGGGAGAGAGCAAGGAAAGTTGCCACCGAAGCTTTTCGTTGGCTTCTCTTCGGACAACGTACACTTTCTAATTCGGAGTTTGTCGCAGCTATTGGACGAACATCCTCCGGCGCTACCGACATTTCAAGCAAGAATATTCTGGAATATTGCTGTAACCTGGTTGTCGCTGATTCCGAGTCGGGCACGTTCCGCCTTGCACACTCGACGATCCAGAAGTACCTACTGGAGCTGCCGTTATATTCTCAGGCCAAGTCTCATCAGACCGCGGCCCTGAGGTGCTTAAATTCCTACATTTGGCCGGAGAACGACGCGAAGGACGACCTGTTAACGGAAAATTCCTACGCTACTAAGTATTGGCCGGCGCACGCTGAACATATTCCTATTGGGACTGAGGAGCGAGAATCCTTCATAACTCTGCTCAAGTCCTTTCTGAACGAAGAGGAGCATCTAGAAGACTGGCTTGAGCAGCTGGAGGGTGCCCCGGCCGAGACTGGGTTCAGGTGGAGCAACAGCTTGGAACGAAAGCTCGACGCATCGATCAGCACTCCGCCGTCGCCGCTCTTTCTTGTCTGCTGTTTTGGGTTCTCTGAAGTCTTTCAGGACAGTGATATGATGGATGATCTTGATTTGCATGAGAAAAACCACAACGGTGCCCCTGGCCTATACTTGGCCGCTCGATGGGGGCACGACAATGTTGTCGAAGAGTTGATACGCCGCGGTGTAGACCTTGATGCGGTGGGGGGTCAATATGGAACCGCTCTCCAAGCAGCATCGTTCGCGGGCCATGAGACCATCGTCAAACAGCTGCTTGAGAAGGGTGCGTCTGTATCGTCTCCAGACGGGTCCGAGTTCTCGAGCCCGATCCAAGCAGCCCTGGCAAACGATCACGCATCGATTGTCAGATCTCTTCTAGACAGTGGGTTCAAGTTCTCAACGCAGAAACAGTTCGAGGACGCATTGGAAACGGCAAGCTTCAAAGGAGACGCGGACACGGTTCAACAGCTCCTCAGCGGGAAGACAGGAGAATTCGGGACTCGAGAGCTTCCCGATCCTCTCCAGGTGGCCTTGTACGGAGGGAAAGCACGCAAGGCCAAACAGTTGCTCCAAGGGTGCGCCGACATCAACGAGGAAAGAGGCCACTTCGGTAGTGCCCTCCAAGCCGCGATCGCGGGTGGCAAGCTCGCTCTCGTCCAGCTCGTTGTCGAAGCGGGCGCCAAGCTCGACCAACGCGGGCGGTTCGGGTATGCGGTTCGGGCCGCCAGCGCCGCCAACAAGATCGACGTCGCGTCCTATCTCCTCGAAAGGGGCGCAGACCCTAACGCCGAGGACTCGGAGCTGGGCGATGCGCTGCAAGCTGCTGCTGCGAATGGCAACGTAGACTTGATGATCGTCTTGCTGGACCAAGGAGCCGATGTGAATGGCGGGGGTGGATTCTTCGACAACGTTCTCCAGGCTGCGGCGTTCAACGGCCATACACAGGCCGTCCGACTTCTAATCGAGCACAATGCAAGACTCGCCGGTCGTTATGGGTCAAAGAATGGCCGTTACCGCGACGCGGTGCAAGCGGCTATGTTTGGCGGGCACGAGAGCATCGTTGCGCTGCTTTTGGAAAAGGATGCGAGTCTGCTAGCTCCAGGACGGCAAAGGTTCGCCACGGTGCGTTGTAGCGTTCCTCACAAAGGAAAACGAGTGGAAATACCGGGGTTCAGGGAGAAGTCAGAGAAATTCGACATTCCAGACCAGCTGGGCCCCTTGGAAGTAGCGGCTCGGAAAGGCAATGTGGCGTTGATAGAATTGTGTCTGTCCAGGGGAGCTCCCATCGACGCCGGCGACGGCCCAGAGGAATTCCCCCAGTTCGAGCAAGGAGATGCCTACACGGCGCTGCAAATTGCCGCTTTCTGGGGCCACCAACTGGCCGTCGAGTGCCTGCTCGACCACGGGGCCGACATCAATGCCGCCCGAATGACTCTTGGCACGGCCCTTCAGGCAGCTTTGGAGGACAGGAACCTCGGCCTCGCCGATCTCCTGCTTGCGCGTAGCGCAAACGTAGACACGCACTGGGGCCCGTTCGGCTCCTGCCTGCAGGTATTCTCGGAAAGGGGCGACCTCGAGACTGTGCGATTCTTGCTGGACAAAGGAGCAAACATCGAGGATGCTGGCGGCGAGAACGGCACTGCACTTCAGGTTGCTTGCGACGTGGGGCACCTCGATGTCGTGCGCTTCCTGCTCGACAGCGGGGCGAATGTCAACGCGCAGGGCAAGGCCAACGGGAAAGCTCTCGAGGCTGCCTCGGCGAGTGGCCACAATACCATTGTCAAACTTCTCCTGGAGCGAGGCGCGGCCATCGAGGATCAGGAGAGCGAGTCGGAGAGCGCGTTGCACGTCGCCGCGGCCAACGGCCATGTGGACGTTGCTCGGCTGCTGCTCGAAAAAGGTGCCAAGGTCGACGGCAATGTAAAGCAAAGTCCTGCAGATACGCGGCAATGCACCCGATACTCGTACGAATACTCAGGGGATTCCGAAGACAAGGTCATAGGTAATCCCCTGGTTCTGGCCGCCTACAACGGGCACAGAGATGTCGTCACTCTGCTTCTGGACCACGGCGCTGACGTCCACTTCGTCGCCAAAATTCCCAGCATTAGGCAGGGAAGTTGGGAAGAGTTCATCTATCACCGATCGGCTGGCGTGGCGCTCTGGGCCGCTTGCTTCCGGGGATATGCGTCAGTCGCCCAGATGCTCTTCAAGCGCGACCCCTGGGGCTATGTTCGCGAGGGTGTGTTCAGCATGGCACTCGAAACTGCCCTTGGTTGCAAACATAATGACACCGTGAGCATGCTGATGGATGAAGCGATCGCCGCCACGTTCAAACCGTCCGAGTTCCGGCCGATTATGACCGTCGCGGCCAGTCAGGATTACGTGCCCCTGATCAAGACCATCCTAGACCAGTTTGGAGTCGAGCAGTGGCCGGATGGGCTACGCACGGCAACAGAAGCAGCAGCACCCAAGGTAGTGTCGCTACTGCTCGAGTCCGGAGCTGATCTGCCAGCGGATATACTACTCAGACCAGCCGCAGAAGGAGATTCTGAGCTCGTCGAAGTACTGCTCAAGCACGGGGCCGACACGGCAGCACGGGATGAGGAGGGAAATTCGCCACTGGCCGTTGCTGTGACAAACAGACGACACTGGAGCAGTGACATCGGTAGAGGTAGGCCACGGAACTGGTTCAGGGTTGCTCAGCTGCTGCTTGAAGCCGGAGCCCGTCTGAGTGATGTCAGCAAAAATACTCACCATCTTGCCCTTCGGGCTGTCCGCGACGGAAGCCTGGAGGTTTTGCAGCAGATCGACCGGGAAGGATATACGCTTTTCCAGAGTGATGAGGATTTCCTCGAGGCATTTGTCGAAGCCTCGGAGAAAGGCCACGCGGACGTTATCCGGTACCTTGCCAGCAAGCACACGATGACGTTACCAGAAATCGAGAGGGCCCTGACCAATGGCATCAGACATCAGAACGTTGTCGAACTGCTCCTCGGTCTTGTCGAGACTCCACGCTTCGACTCAAAGGACGGTCCTCTGGCAGCTGCTTGCAGTCACGAGAAGCCCAGAGTCGTCGAGATGCTGCTTAAACGCGCCGAGCACGCCGTCTGCGCCATCGAGGAGGCCTTGAGAGTGAGCATAAAGAGCCGTCGCGCGGCCAACGTCCGCTTAATCCTCGAGCACGACTCCCGCCTTGACAAAGCCGCAGTGAGCGCCCGCCACATCTCCAGCTGCATCCCGGCCTTCTCGTTGGGCACCGACACACTGGCCCTCCTCCTCGACCAGGGCGTCCCGCCCGACACCAGAGACCCCGACACCGGCGAGACGCTCCTGTACGTTGCTTCCAGCAAGGGCGACCACGAGGGCGTCTGTGTGCTGCTCGCGCACGGCGCCGATGCAACGCTAACGTCCCGGGAGCTATCCACGCCCCTCCACGCGGCCGCGAGGGGTAGCTCCTTCCTCGTCGCCGAGGCACTCCTCGAGGCCGGCGCGGATATCCACGCCGTCGACAGCGAGGGGATGACGCCCCTGGTGACGTGCGTGGCACAGGACAAACTGTCGAGGTGCGACGACAAAAATACTACCCTCGTGAACTCGTATTGTAAGGAACTTGCCATCAATGGCTGCCAGAGCTGCTGCCTGCGCATGCTCCTGGCGTACGGAGCCAGCCCGGAAACGGCGTTGGCAGCTGCGGCGAAGGGGGCAAACGTCGACGGCACGAAGATGCTGATCGGCAAGGGCCTGCACGGCGATGTCCTGGACCAGGCGCTCGCCGTGGCTAGAGAGGCGCAGAAGGTGAGGACTGAGGTCTGGTTTGATTGGAGGTACAAGAAGGTTGTAGATGCTCTGCTCAAGGCGGGGGCGAAGGACAAGGAACTGGCGGATCCTGCCTGTCTCCTGTAAAGAACCACAGCTCCAGAGTCCATTTCTCGTTGATGAGTATTTGGCAAATGAAAACAAGAAAACTTGGCAGCACAACTAAACAGGGCTGCATGTTACATGTTAGGCATTCTGGAGATTCCTTACGTGTGATTTCCTGGGCTACAGTGCAGCAGCCTAGGGCAGCGCCTCATGAGTATGGTAGGTTTCCCCATCCCTGCTTCGAGGCATGATTAACTATCTTCGTGTGGCTAAGGATGGCCCACGATAATCTCGACTCATGAAGCTCTTGGGTGTTGGTGTTCATTATCATTGGTTTCACCCATGTAGGTACGCGTCTCGGAACGCAAATCCGCTGCAAAGTGTGTGCAACATCAAGGCAGATGGCTGCGAAATATTGAGCGCGGGATGGCCTGGGCGACACAAGTTTGGACACGCAATGTGCTGGGCGTTGGGCTGATTCGGGGGCTGAATATGGTTATTGCCCTTATGCATACGGATTGTCAATTTGGGAATAGTGCATGCAGATCACGAGCGCACTAAGCTTACGCCTCCAACATCCATCTTCCTCCTCAAGTTCAGCTCACATGGTGGGGGTGTTCACGGGGATCTGATCCGACGGCAGAGGGACTTTTGTGTTTCTGCGTAATCCTTCCCCTATCTCTGGCTGGACTCATGGCCAGGCGATTTGAAATTCCAGAACCCGACTGCTGAGTCCTGTCGTGACATCAATGGTGGCCCTGCACCGGTCCTTCACGATGTTAGGCGCGAATAACACAGCATCCATTCTTGGATCGCAATGGACGAACCCCAGCGAAGTAACGACAGTGTTGATGATAATCGGAGGAGATGTTGTCCAGAAAGCACTCGCACAAACCACCGGATGCTGGTACACCCCGGTGTGCTTTTCATTTGGATGGGTGCCATATTCGTTCACTGCTCTCATCAGTGTCCTGGGCGATGGAAGGCTATTGCCTGAGCCTGATGTGGGATGTAAGGTCATCAACCTTGATAGTGGATATTCCAGGGACAACAAGAACTGGGTGATTGGGCGGTTGCTCCGCGATAGTGAGGCACACGTGCAACGACTGAAACCACCTGGCAATGAAGCTATTCGAATTTCGATATGGGAGGCTATGGATAATCCCAACAAACCCGCTGAACATCACTACTGGTCCATTCACATCTGGGGTCTCGTGTTCATGACTCTCCAGCTCGGTCTATCTATTGTCCCCTTGCTTTTGTATAGGGATTGGGGCATTCTGCTAATAACGGGGGTCGGGACCATCTTAAGCGTGGTAATGGGCGCCCTTCCACAATGGACTGCTGAGAAATTGCCAAACCGACAGCATTCGAAATCTGTCTTTGCTTTGACAGTAGGCAATGGATCCAGAGATGTCATGGTGGTCATAGGCGGTGGGAAATGTCTGCATCTGGAAGAACTGAGCGTCTCAGAGACACCTCGAAGTGGGCGGCCCTGGAAGAAATTCAACAGCCCAGAGCCCCTCGAGGCCAAGAAGACCTGGCCGAAGCCACGCCAGATACGTCGGACAACTTCAGAACTCATGGCGACAAAATTGAGAGGAGGCTTCCCCATGGGCTTTTTGGTCACGTACGCTGCCTGTACTGTCCAGTCAATATTGTGGCTGGCGCTTCTGATTTCCGTGTCCGCACTTGAATCGCATACTTGGTTCCTTCTCGGAGTCGGCTTTATCGGCATGTTCCAGAATGCAGTGCTGGCTGCCGCCGAAATCAGACCAGAGCATCGGAATTTGCCTCTTCGATACGTCGAGACAATAGTTGGGATGCGCAAAGTCATGGACGGTCTGATGGACTTTCACGTCCACTATAAATGCGGCGAACACCTTGTTCGAGAATTCTTCCCAGGGAAGTTACAATCATCTGAGAAAGCGTGGTGGAAAGGGGAACGCAACGCATACGATGATGACAGAGAAAAAGAAATGGACACCCGCGGGCCTCCACGATACCGCATGCCAGAATCGAAGTCAGAATCACCGGCTAAAAGCAATAAAGGCTTTGATGAACCGGCGGACACAGCAGCCAAATCATCAGCCGCATCGCAAGCCGCGCCATTAGGAGACATGATGCCTATCTCTTCTTACCAGTCAGACCGGCCGAAGGAGCTCAGAAGGCCTGAGATCTGGCCGGCACTTCTTGCTGATCTCCGGCGGAGTGACCCGAACCTTCAGAGGGTCCTGCGAGATTTCAACAGCCCACCAAACAACGCGTTTCCCAGGCCGATCCCTACACCTTCTCTGCGCAATTTCAGCAATCTGGCCACTGGTATTGTTGACCAAAGTAATAATTCAACTTTACTAAGTCGGCCTCTGTCGGTCTCTTCTGTAAGATCAGCTTCCCCAGTGTTAAAGCCTCCAGTAAGGGCTCAGGAGCTAGATGGGTCTAGTACTATGGGATCCCATAGGACAGCGGCCGAAGAAACACCAGGTCCAACGTCGATAACACAACGTGGAAAAGCAATCTTGGCTGATGAGCTTGAGCTACCTGAGGCTGCGGATTGGGTCTGAATGGGAGGTTACTCGGGAGGAAAGAGGGGGCTGGAGGAAAAGCGTGAGCACAGTTCGCAACACTATTTCTAATTAGAGGCATCATTTTTCTCCGGGGTTAAGCCTGTTGACTTTTCGTACGTAGTTCTCATTATAGCCATAGGGAATTACTGAAACAGCTTCCTATAGTAAGCTTGTCCACGAGATATTAACAGCTGCGCGTGCAAAGAAAATTATGCCATAGTCTGAGTAGCTGAAGCATAAATTGAATTATCATTACTAATGGAAGCAGCTAAGGAATTAATTCTGCGCAGTATTCAATGATTTGAACCAGGAAGAATATAGGATGAGCGGAGCTCGAAAGCCCAATTATTTCTTCCGACCTCCGAGGCTCTTGAAACTTGTCGCGGCCCAGGTCCCTACTTTCTTTAATGTTGATCGGCGAGGTAGGGAGCCAAAAGGCTCCGAAGGTGTATTTGCGGTATGCCCCCGTCTCATCCGGGGCGCGGCCTCAGCCTCTGTTTGTGCTTCCTCTGTTTGTTTTACCCCTGCACCTGATGCATTTCGTGATCGGAGCTTCCTCAGTATCTGATGTATGCGCCTGGCAGGCTGTCTAGGCCCCTCGGATTCGGACCTGCTGGAGCCCTGCTGAACAGGGGTTGGCTTGGTGCAGTCGACAGACAAGCCATCGACATACCAGATCTGGTCAGTTTTCAAAGTTTCGCCGATGCAGATTTCGTCATCTCCGTCGCCCGGAAGCAGTATACCTGGAACTTGATAGAACTCGGCTCGATCATTTCCTTCACCGACGGAACTATTTCCCTGGCCTTCTGACAAGCCGCCGCTGCGGTGTCTGTAACCTCTCGAGAGCTCTGTGTCCCTAGAAATCTTGACTCGGTGTAATATTTCGCAATGAAGGGCTATTTTTTCGTCTTCATCGACGGGAATATCAACTGCTCTTTGAATCCCTCGTTGTCTTTCACTGCTGATATTTTGTGTGTGTATAATTTCGGTGGACCTCTTGTAGATCTGAACAAGAAGGCCAATCTCTGGAGGGAGCTCTTGTGGGCGTGAGCGTGACAGAATGATAGCAAGTGACTTGTCTTCACTGCTCACATTCTCTAATAATGAGGTAGATACCTTGTCATCTGTTGCTTCCACTTTGTACCATTCCTGTAGGCCTTGATCCACCGGAAAATGGAAGGATCTGCTCTGTGCATTGGCTGTTAGGAGAATGTCTCGACGCTCGGCGAATAACAGGAAGCCAGGAAAGCAAACTCTTAAACCTCTGTTGGTAGAGGTTTGAGATGAGGAAAGACTTGGGTCATGTAGCTCAGCTGTCGAATCGACGAAACTCAAAGGGTCCGGGAAATCGACCTCACGGGCTGAGAGCCAAGTCCTCGGCGCCCAGCCGAAACCTGGAATCTGGACTCGATCGCCGGGAAGAAAGATGATTCCTGGTGGTATTGCATCACGCCACTTGAGGTTGTATGACGTCCAAAATTGTTTCATTGCCTGGTCCTTCTGTTCATTCCTAGTCTTCGTGGCCAATGTGTCGTTGATGTCGATCTTTTCAGGATCTGTCAGCCCGGCGGCCTCTATCAATGTCTCCTTGAACTCCACGTCAAGCAGAGATGCCAGTGCTAATGTTTCGTGTAACTCGTTGGCAGTTGCCTAATATTACAAATAATTTCAGCTCAACATTATCTCTCAGACCTAGGATCATATATTCGCCAGATCGTGGATAACGAAATGGAGTGTGACTTACCCTCCAACGCACTGCCTTCCAAGCATTGACGACAAGTACCGCAGCCTCTTTGGGGGACCACTGAAGGCCGTTAGTAATTTCAGTGGTATTTGAATCTGAAATCATGTCCCTTCTCGAAGTTGGTTTCTGCTCATGCATGATATTACTCTGAAGTTGGTTCTTCACGGTTGTAATGAGAGTTGAGGTGAGACCGTCCGTCCTCTCTTCGAGGTTTCTGTAAAGATCATTCAAGTAATGCAGGGTCTCCGAATCTTTGCCCTGAGAGATATAAAGGCTTTTGCTCACAAAAGCTTCTTGGAGTGTCCAGAGGCGCCTCATCCAACCGCTAGCAATAATTCTCATAGCTGTCTGCGCAGGCTTTTCGACATCAGGATTGATACCATGCAGTCCCCAGTCAAGCACAATCGTGTGTGAAGCTTCTTTGAAGATCCTTGGTATCTGTCGGATGGTTTTGCGTCGGACATCTTTGATCTCTGCATCGCTCCCCACAGGAATCATGAGCGTGTCCATCCAGAACGGTATCGTTTTGCTGGTCGAGCTCGGGTTGAGCTTGCTAAGCAGGTCTCGAATGAGCTTCAGTTGGCAGACGGGCATTGTGTTGGCGTTGGGATTTCCAAAGCCGTCCGACCATACATGCGATATTGTTGCGTATTCCACTGGCATTGATGGTTGCCATTCAATTACCTCGGGCTCGAGTGAGTCGTGAGATCCGTTGTGTGTCTCCTTGAATTGAAGCAATGGTCGCTTGGTCTCATCACGAGTGATCATTTCCATGACATGCTGTTTGACTGCTTGCGCAGATTGACGGCATATGGACTCGTTCGGACAGAATTTCTCGCAGTGTCTTTGGGCGTAGCCGCTGTCTTTGGTCTCCGGAGTGACGAGGCATATGCTATCTGAACACTTGCCGTGGTCCGCGGCAATGCTGGAACTTGAATCTAGCTTCCTCGTGCTCAGCCATGCTGCCAACAGAAGGGTCGCGTTTGACCGCAATTGCCCGCGAAGCAGGCGAATAGTTCTCGGACACAACTTTTTGGTCTCCATCTCCTTCAACACCCATCTCGGGGGGCCCCAGCCACTATCATCCTCGTTCTTCCATCCGCGCATTTCCATCCCTGTCTTCTGTGCAATTCTCGATTTGACGTCGTGGAGTGTCTCACCCAATATCATGATAGACAGGATGACCGAGTCAGGGACATATAGGGGATCCGTACCCTCAGTGGAATAGCCAAGAGGCGGCGTCTCTGCGTCAATACACGCGAAGTTATTTTGAACAACGCGCCTGCAAAATTGCAGAATTGCCTCTAGACGTATCATTCTCAGACGTTGCCCTGGCGGTGGCGGGCGGGTATTCTCCCATGCGACCCATTCTTCCAACCTGTTTCGAAGGTCCTTGGTCGTGATGTGGGTCCCCGCTACTAAGTCGTCATACTTCATCAGCGGTCCCTTGTCCTTTTGAACAACGGTGAATATCAAGCCGAAAAACAGCCACGCTTGAAGGAATCGTCTCAGCTCAGGCTCAAAATCTTTCCTAGATGTGCCGTCTTGAGATGCTTCAGGGAGAACACGGAGCCTGTAATCATTGCGATCGATACACCATCCTTTTCGTTTTGGAAAATAGTAGAACTCCTTGATCGTCTTTGGTGGCCCAATTGTCTCGTCGGTAACATGATTTACCCAGGGTTTTTTGATGCCGTGATCCCTGGAAAGATGATGCATCTCCGGTGTGCTGTCGTTGTTCGTTGTGAGTCTGCCTTCTGAAGTTGATCGTATCAAGGAAGTGAAAAATGAGTTCCGTTGGAGGTGCTTGGTTCTTGATACCCAGCTGAATTGCTGTACCGTTCACCCGAATAAATATGGACCCTCGCTGCAGAATTCTTAGTTTCTAGCCAGGCGGTACCGCGGAGCCTCATCAACAAACAAATTGCTGATCATCCTCCATACTCCGATCATCTGGAGCTGTACCACCCCAAAGACCGGTGGGCGGCCCCCATTAGGACGGTGGCTAATCTTGCAGCAATAGAATGCTGCAGAAGGGTCAGCACCGTCCAATACCAACCTCATGCGACCCTCACATTCACCAGACATGAAGGATTCGAAAGGGGGTGGGATGCGTGGGATGGCGCGGTTTTATTTGACGCCCCTTCTTTCCGCTGACCTCCTTAGAGGCATCTTGTGCATCATGTGTCCCGATCCCTGCAGATGATTTGGATTGAGCTGAAAACCGCGCCACGGGGATTAGAATGGCCCTAAAATCGGGGTTGGTGTGCATGTATATCCGAATAGTTGGATACTAACTGCTAGATTGCCAGTTGTGAAGAATAAATCTCAGTCATGGCATAGGCAAATATTCAATACCCAGTCATGCACGAAATATGAAATTCTTGCTAAGGTCGGGGATATCTCGCACTAAAGACTCGGATGTGGCATACTCCGTTTCAGTGAAATGAAAGTAGAAAAAGGACCTGATGCTGCGCCCCAAGCCCCCACTGATGCATGGCGCCATACAGACTGCCTCGCAGCTGAAAGCTCAGCCAAGGAACGACGTATATACAGCCCGGCAGGCCAGCCTCTTCCTTTTGGTTAGGTCTCTGTTCTCCAATTCTGACCAATGTTTTCAATGTACGCGTGGCCCATCATAGCCCGTTATGAAGGTAGCATCACTTGCCCCTTCCTTGGGTATGTCAATGACATACTTACTAAAGTACCTCAGTTCAGATTTGAAGTCATTCAACGACACCAGCCATACAAGGCTGCAACATATATGTAAAGAACCAAGATTCTGTTGCTCGGACACAATTTGCGATACCTGAGTAGTGCATGAGACTGACCTTTTCAACAGTGTGGCTGTAGTGATACCTTTCTGGGAGAAAAGGGACGATGCAGTCTATCATCGAAACGTCTTGACGAGGGATCTCCGAGATTTGAACGTCTCAGGAAAAGTAGAAGATGCGCTCTTCTGCATCTGTCACTTTGATGGGACTGAGTTATTTTCTCCGAAGCCATCAAGTAAAGATGTATCAATTCACAGCGTGTCGGAAAAACTTGTTACCAGTTTAGCAGCTATCAGAAATGTTGCTGGGGAGGATAGGAAGTTGAGCTCAAGCTCAGCCGACGAGGAGGTCAACAAAGTAACCCCGGAACCGGAAGCAAGAGCCTGTATACGATTGCCTATCATCTTCATTGCCCACAGCCTAGCTTCATGGGTCGTTCGACATTTGCTCTCCGGTACGCCATATTACAACTCAAGCATCATGTTTGGTACTCGAGGGGTAGTCTTCCTCGACACGCCTCACAAGGGTTTTGTAACGTCACCCGAGGCAGAGAATGCAGAGAAGTATTTGGCAGACCTACGCTCTTTTCTTCGAGCACAAAAGGACGAACATTCTTCTACAGACAAACTTGCCAAGGAGCTCACAGTTATCGATGGTGCGTTTGAACAGCTGCAAAATTCCACATTTGTTCACGAGAAAAAAGAACACGTGATGGGAGGGCCAGCAATCGCAATACGCTTCAAAGAGATTTGGGCAACAGCCTCGAATTCTGGACTTCTGACATTCCAAGAGGCAGATGACTCCTTGTCTTGGAACGAGGCCGTGACTTTACTCTAACAACCAGTTTAGCAGCGGAACGGCCGTCACAAGAAGATCGACCTCAGCAGACTACGCAAGATCATGCGACTGGAACCCCAAAAAGTCCAGCATGAAAGGACCGAATCAACTCAAAGCATCCACGTGGAAAGGCTTGATTTACTCGATATCTTGGATGACATTACCGGAGTCCACCGTCGACTGCACAACCATCATTATACTGGTACACATTCTGTTCCTCAGAATGATTCGGTAGTCCTGCCCGAGACCAACTTGATTTCATCTACAAGTAGACGGTTGCAGCCGCCCGAACCTATTCCGGAGGATGCAGAAGCTTCCACGTTTCCACTGATCAAAACATCATCGCAAGGTTCTTTGGAGGATTCCAAATCTATGAATAGATCATCATCACCGGATCCTGTGGCCGAATGGGTACCATTGAGCGGACAAGCCTCACAGAATCTCGGACGTCTACTCAGACAAAGCAGGAGGGACTCCACAGGGGACGGAGGCTCAATCACTTCGGAAAGGTCTGATATCACACAGCCTGCGGCTTTGAAGGCATCTACCAGCGATCCCACGTACGGACGAGCGTATAAAAGCACCATCCAACTTGCGAATTCCTATTACCAGCGAGCTGAATTTGCCAATGCGGAGGCAGCCTTCCAGAGAAGCAAGAAGCTTTTAGAAGCTGCTATGGGCTCAAGTGCTCGGCAGTCGTACGAGTTCATTGCCATAGACGAGCAGTTGGCTGCTATTTATTTATACCGTGGGCAATATTTCAAAGCCAAAGCCGAGTTCGAACGACTTTCCAAAGAAACTCAATGTTTGGAGCGCATACCTCCAGTCCAAAAAGAGGAATTCGTTCAGGACCTTAAGCGATGGAGAGCCGTTGTCATGCTCCACCAGGGCCAATACAAGACGGCAGTACGCGAATTCAAAGCACTACTTAAGCATGGACAGGGCCAAGCAAAGTTCGAGGCCCAGAAGATGCTTAGAGCCCACGTCCTCAGAGATCTCAGTCTAGCCTTGGCTCATCTAGGGCCTTACTCACAGGTTCGAGGGCAGATGAGGTCTGCGGAGACAGCGCTCGAAATGTGTTTTCAAAGCCAGGACAGCGTCTTGGATAGCACCAATGTTCGGATTGTGTCAGATACCGGCACGAAATTGGAAGATTCGAAGGCGGTTGGCGTAAGGCCCAAGGTTCCAGCATCGACAGAGGACAAATCCAACAAAGATATACCGAGGAAGCTGGCGGTGAAACGTGGCTACCTCCGATTTGTGCAAGCGATGATCTACTATCTTTGGGGTTTCTACGACATATCCCTGAAAGAATGTGATGACGCCATGCTTGGGCTTGAGGAGACGCTTGGGAGAAGGCACATGAAGACCCTCGAGTGTGCGAGTCTCAAGGCTTTGTTGTTGGCCAAGAACTCTCACCTGTCTGCGGCAGAAAGTTGTTGCAGTCAGACTTTGCAGACGATGAGAAAAGAGCTGGGTCCTTGCCACCCTCACACATTGGAAGCAACTGGGCGCCTGGTCTACATCTTCATATTGCAGTACCGACTGGCGGAGGCAAAGGCCACGGCTGCGTCGCTCCGGATGTCCACGAAAAACACCTTCGGAGACGATCATCCCCAGTCACTCAACTCACGGTTATTATTGTCACAGGTCAATCTCCAGACTGGAGACTACATTGACGCTCTCCAGAGCCTTCAGGAACTTAATAAGACGTCCAAGTCCTTTTATGGTGAAGAAAACCTGATAACTCTGACACACGACTCGATGTACGCTCGTGCACTTTACCACGCCGGAGCCCTCACGAAGGCACAAGAAATTGCTAAATCGGCCTTGCGAAGACAAAGAAAGTTCTTTTCCCTCCTATATGGCTTGGAGACGAACACACAAGAGGTCTGCCTATCTTCACAGCGATTGATCAGGGACAAGCTTGAAGCTATGGATCGAAAGGGGGATGACTCAAGGATCCACCCTCTGTTTTTGAACACACTGGAAACCATCGCTCTCATTGAGCTCTCCAAGGCAGAAAATTCAGACCGCAGTTCGGTAAGGGGGATCTTGGGCTGCTGCTGGAGATGGAAGTCAGAGGTGTTGGGCAAGGACCACCCATTCGCCCTCGCCGCTGAATACGAATTCGCGATGGCTTTTGAGGATGAGGATGACGAGAACGACGAAACTCTGCAGCGCCAACAACATATGCGACATGTATACTTGCGCAGGATCTCTACGCTGGAGGACACACACCCAGATGTTCTCACTGCCAAGAGGGAGCTTATCATCATCAATTGCACACTGGGTCAGTGGAGAGACTTCCCAACTACTGCCGAAGCAAGGGCCAACTCGCAACTACAAGGAGAAGGGGTTGACGACGATTCGATGCTCACTGATATAGCTGAGACCGGAAAGACCATGGATGACGAGACATGGTTTATGGCTGAGACCGAGGCTCAGAGAATATTTTCAATGCACAAGATGCAGCTAGGCCCAGCGCATCCCGAGACCCTGAAGTCACACCTGTGGCTGTTCCAACTGCAGGTTCAACTCGGACGGGACGTGGATACACAGACTTGCATGGAAGGTTTGCTGTCTGAACTGGGTGGGCCGAGAATGCTCCGCCAGCGTCTCGTCGACTCTGTGCGGAAAAGACATCAAATGGCCTTGGCATTACATTACAGCGGCCATCTTCTTCAGGCCGCACGCATCTTACACCAGATACACGGAGACCTGAAAGCAACGCCACTTGACAAAGATCCGTTATTCTCTGAGACGCTGGAGCAACTTCGCCAGGCCACTCAGCGGAAGATCCTTGAGACTATGCGAGAGGCGCAGACGCACCCAATTTACAAGACAAGATTGCAGGAGCTTGGCTCCAAGGTTGAGATTTCAACCAATGCAACCGATGAAGCTGGCGAAGCTCGAGAGCATCTGTCAGAAATTGTCGAGCTTTGCGAGCTGCTCTATGGACCAGATCACAAACGGACCCTCGGCGCTCGCAAGCAACTAGTGATGGCAAGCTGGGACCCGCAAAATGAGAGCAGGATGAGGGAAGCAGTCAAGAAAATGTCAGATCTTATTGCCGATATGAGATCAAGTTCTGATTCTGCTCAAGGCAAAGAATCGACGAAGATCCATGACCAGTGGGTTCGCGAGTTGGAAGCGTGGACCAAGAAGGCGGAGCTGGCAGAGGAGTCCAAGGAATGAGGACGTTGTAATGGCTTGATTCGACAATAATATAGTGTTCCTGGAGGCAGTGATTTCGCATCAATTTCTGTACAAAGTGTAGCTATAAACGCCTACGTATAATACCCAAGGTTTTGAATAATCCGCAATAATACCTACAAGCGTTTTAAAATCTTGATATGCGATTCAGTGCTCCGTAGACGCAAGTGATTCTAGCTGAGCTAAATCCCTCATTGAAATTACCATCTTTGACAGACTGTTGATGCTAATGTCACATGATATCACGATGGAAACCCATTACATGTCTCCGGAAGCGCCATCTAGCACAATGACCTCCGCTGCCGCCGAGCCAATGCTTTCAACATGGAGTGTGTCTCCAAGGACAGCGCCTTCAACAAAGGCGCCATCTCCTTCACTCAGCTCAGAATATACTTGGCCGTTGATATCAATTCTAACCTTGCCTTGCCCATTCTTTGCCATAGGGAGATGCACGTAGACCTTTCGTGTCTCTGTCTTTGTTACATGTCCCCCTATCACCCATGAAAACTTGCGCTGCGGGTCGATAATGCCGGAGACCACCACAAAGTCCGCATGTATAGGAATGGTACCATCTTTGACCGGCACGGCCTCGTGCTCCTGCTTGGCAGTAGCGTGTCGGCCTGCTCGGAGAGGAGTAATCAGAGGTAGAAACCTCTTCTTTTTCTCTTCTTCGTCAGAGCTTAGGGTATGGTATCTCGGGGGCAGACCCGTCTTCCAAGGGATGACCCATATTTGGAGCAAATGAACAGACTTCGAAGCATGCTCATTCATTTCTGAGTGATCGATGCCTGTCCCCGCTGTTGTGAACTGTATGTCGTTGCGGCGTATACGGTAAAACTTGGTGGACCTGTCGCCTTCCTTCCCAGCATCAGCTGCGGTAAGCATCGAGTCTCGATGCGTCAGTTCGCCACTCAGCACAAGAGTGAAGATCTCGAAGTTCTCATGGTGGTGCGTTGGGAAACCCGATAGTGGTT
The DNA here is from genome assembly GCA_013435955.1 of Diaporthe sp. HANT25. NCBI lineage: Eukaryota > Fungi > Ascomycota > Sordariomycetes > Diaporthales > Diaporthaceae > Diaporthe > Diaporthe sp. HANT25. The sequence continues at coordinate 303,678 of JACBFG010000007.1, read as the reverse complement.
GAACACGATCCTCGCCTAGAGCTTTGAGAGAACCGAAAGGCGAGTATGCTGAAGGCCTGGTGAAACTTTGATAAGAATTTAGCCACCCAATGTCGGTGTGATGTCTGGCATCGGACGGGTGGAGAGTAATTGTCGGCATGGTTTCTTTGGAAGACATTTGAACGAAGGTCTTAAATAATCTACTGTTGGCTCATCTAATGTTAAGATCGGCTCTTGGGCGAAATTGTGGGGGTTACTCACTTGTTCATTAAGTTTACGCTCAAGTTTCTGAGCATCGAGGAAGATGTCCTTGCAGCAGCTACTTCTTCGACTGGATCATGTCGTCGCAGCTTGAAGTCTTCATCGGCAATGAAATAATATTCTAGGACGTCCGTATAAAGAATTATAAAGTGGAGTGCTCCTGTGAAACTTGGATAATTCTCATCAACCGGGATTTCCGAGGGTGGTAGGTTTAGCACATACGCCTGCAGGCATTTGTCAATCCCGCGCGGGTGCAAAGATAATTGCTAAACTTTGGCAGCCATGGGATTGTGAGAAGACGTTATGGTCACTCGGAGGCGCGCGGGAGTCCCGCGCGTCTAACAAATCAGGCTTAGCTCCTAGACAACTTGTTCAGTGATCGTCTTCAAACGGCTTCTCCGGGCGCAGCTCGGCTATCCCAGCAAGTCGCCATTGCATTGACATGGTTGGAGGTGCCTACGCCCTATTGGGCCATGCTGAACCACCGTCGAGCTTAAGGCTTTGTTTTCGCAATCCACGGAGGGGCCTAGGGCATGATCGTTCTACAAAGATACAGTGGGACTAAGCTGAGACGAAAACCTGAGTCTGAGATCCTCGCTGTCGGCATGGAATATTTCGAGGCGATATCTCCAAACGGTGGTATGTCAAAACTAGCAAAAATTTGAATCACAGTAGATAGATCTAAAGGCCTTCCAATGCAGCTGAGATTCTCCGAATTCAACACTCATGCGGTAGCATACATTGATGAGAATGTGCGAAATATGTTGAAGACGTTGTGCGATATTGAACATCTGTCGAAGCAATCATCAATGACCGCTGCAGAGAGTAGTTCGGTCTTTAGAGACGAATGACACTGCATGAAGATTGAAAGTCACTGTTCATGTAAATCTATGTATTGACTCCGATTGCAGTGCTGGCTTGGATGGGTCTGAAATACTTTTATAGTAAAGTTTCCTCGGCGTCGAGCGGAAAATAAGATATGTCTACGCACTGGATCCGCTGGTCCCCACGAAGACAACGAGCACTGCGGCATAGGCAGCTGTTCCAAACAACACATCAAAGGGCTTCTCCAGAAATCGCGCGACTCCTAAGCCAAAGGCGAAAACACACACAGATGTCGTGACCAAGAGGTCACCAAGCCTGGATGGAGGACCATAACCAGCATCGGTCCGATGAGGAATGCACCTCCCAGGACCGCCATGCCGACTTTCTTGACATATTCCCCGTGCTCGAGCGTTTGGATGGTCTCGGTTCTAGTCTTACAGAACCGTCTCACATTTCTTTTGTTGAAGAGCCTGCCTAGACTCCGTTTTCGTAAAAGTTTTAAGCCCTTTTGCATATGAGCGGCATCGTCAGAATTCATCTCTTCCAGCCCTGCGTCGTATATATCCTGGATAGACTCCCGTTGAAGTGTCCAATCTGTCGAAACCAAAAAGGGATCATGTCTTGGGTACCGCCTTCGCAACTCTGCCATGTACTCAAAGTCTCTGAGTGCCTGGACTGGAAGCGAGCCATGTCAGAGGATATATACATGTTTCATAGAAAGCGAACCCGCTCGTGGCAAATACACACTAGATGCGGAACCAGGAGGGGGAGGGGAGGTTGAAATCTTACCATATCTCTGTAAATCACGGCTGGATTCATCTAGGTCATGACCATCGCTATTGAACCGGGCGTTGAAAGTGTGAGCCACCAGCTTCCCCCTCATTAGTTCCAGATTCAACTGCTGCAGCTCTGAGATATGCACGGCGACGGTATCTCCATTTGATATCATAAGACTGTCCCCATAAACCTGCTGTGCCTTTTGGGGAAAGCTCCCATCCCGAATCAGTGCAGCAGCTCACAGTTTCGGTCTTGTGGTGACCACAACTTCGACTCGTTCCGCGCCATATGAACCAAGACCCCTGCTCCTCTGTCTTGAGCTCTTTTCTCGCTTTCGTATGCCGCTCCGACTGCGGATTTGGTCAGCGTGTATTCTCGGCCTGTAATGCCTGTATGCATCCCTCTCTACATCCTCTGAATTCATCTCGTCTATCCCGGGATCTGCTGGGTCTAATGACCACAAAGGTGCCTCTTTTAGCGAAATGAGCAGTTTAGGAGTTCCTCCGTATGTTCATTTTTAGAGAAATGTTTGAGGCATCCTTTCTGGACACGCTGCGGAGAAAGAGGTTGGTAGCACAAGGCTCTGAAATGACAGATCACATTGGGTCTGAATAAGCTGGCTGCTTATTTGTATATGCCCTTCACTGCTTTCATACACCATTTAGTCTATGTCTTGCATGTTTATACAAGTGAATCTCCCATGCCATTTAATCAAATCATTATTCGTTGTACTACATGAGGTTGTCACACAAAGGCAATATGTCTAACGTGAGACTGTAGTATAGGGCTTCTGGCTAAATGCCGTGATTTCCTCAGTTAGATTGTATCAGAGGACAGGATTTCTAGGAAAGAAGCGATATTACCGTACTGATCATATTAGTAGAGGCTTAGATGCAACGCATCAGATTTTTCATAGTGAGACAGGGACGGATGTATCCTGGGCAGAGACTTCACAGCCTGCGGAAAATGACTCTCATCTCTATATGCAAAAACCAGAAATCGGACCAACAATGTCTTTGTGCAACTATTGAAAAATACAAGGAGACTACATACTAGAGCTGGCCGTCCTTGGTTCTTTCCTGCCGATGCGAAGTCCAGGGTGCTACTACTTAAATCCAGCCGAACAAACCATTCTCAAGTCACGACTAACTTGACTTCAGTGTTTCGTTAATCGAGATAAAACTTCGCTACATTGCTGTATCCATGTTAATCGAATAAAACGACATGGAAGTCTTTCACAGGGTTTGATAAATTGGGGAAACAAGGTGAGGCAAGTTCGCATTGACCGCTCTCTTAGACGTCTTCATAATTTCTTGCGAGTAAAGAATACACCTGTCCAAGTTTGACTTGTCAGATTGATATGAAACTCTTCTTTGGTAATCCAGAATTTAATAATCCAGCTTCCCTTTCGAATGTTTCCCTTCAAGGGCTTGTAATATAGTTGACTAACATCAGAAGCCAAGGGCCTCTCATCAGGCGTGCCGAGGCTTCTGATGCTGATCTCTGCATCCGGCCGGTCATTCAGACACCAGGACTGTCCATTCGTCTGGTCACGGGATAGACATACTGAGTTTCCGTTACATCTGGCGGATCATGGGGGTCTCTCCTATGAGCTGTCACCAGGACGAGGAACGGGTACTTCTTGCCTCGGGGCACCTTCCAGGGGAACACGGCGGCAAGCGGCAGGTTGTCGGTGACACGCCTGTTTACTTGTCCATTGACATCGACGGTAATACATCGTCTGCCCTTTGAGTAACAGAGTAAAGGCTGATAAATCTCGTTGAACACAGTCCTGGACCCTAGTATTGCTCCGGCAACTGCCACCCCAGAATCTGGAGGCTGGACCAGAGGTTCCTAAAGGGGCTCGAAAGCTTCAACATGGTTGGTGCCGATGTTTTCGAAGTCAGTCCACCTTATGATACTGTTGTCGAGACGACTTCAGTAGCTGTGGCGGATCTTATCGTGGACATCCTGGCCGGTATGACCAAGAAGCAGGCCTTCAAGTCAGTACGCGAAGTCAAGGATGAGCTATGAGGATGCGGTCTTGTCCAACTCAGTTATTGCCCTCCAACCGTGTGTAGTTGATAAATCGGCTTGCTCTTGCTACTAGCGACGCAGCTCAGATTCTAATGGGCGCAGAAAATGATGTGCGTGTAAATAAAACCATAACTTTGGCGTGTAGGTTATCAACCATGACCTCAGCTGGTCTCTGTCCGCCTATCTGATTTGTATTTCACTGAAATTGTCCTGGCTTAGATCAACCCCATGCACGGCTAATACCTGATGAGCAACGGCGTATTCGAAATCGGGCTCAAGGTCGGGAGAGCCTCCAGATACCATCTGTAGCTTCTCCACGTCTGGTTTTATATGTGCCAGAATAGAATGCCTTTGTCCCACGATAGATTCAAAATTTATCCAGTCCCAGTAACGTTGGTCTTGAGGACGCCGCCTTCCGCATGGTTCGTGTGCCTCCGGTATCTGGTCAAAGATTGTCTGAAGCAGGTATGAAACTCGATTGATTGATCCAGGTGCAGCTGGGTATTGGAAATTTGTCACGACCATACACTTTGAATAGAATTCCTGGCCCATGGGCAATTTCAGCAAAGGAACGTCATTGTTGGACTGAAGCTGGCTCAAGAAGCGATAGAAGACCTCTGCCCATTTCATGAGATGTGACAATGCTTCTTTTGGTTCTGGAACTTGGTCGTCGTGGGCTTTTGTGTCGGGGCATGCCGTGGGCCGCTTCTCTGTTATGAAGAGATATAGGAAGCATTCCAAGGATCGACGCGGGTCTAAACCTGCACGCATTTCGAGCTTCCCATAGTCTTCCCATCCCAAATTGTCAACGTGATCAATCAGGAGTCGAAGGAGCTTCTTATCCCTCAGTATTCGGAAGCCCGGAACGGCGTATTCGTGCCACTCTTTCCACAGACTCAGCTCTCTCAGATCAACAGACCGAATTTGTTCGATTGCCTTGTATGTCAAAGTCATAGTTGCTGTGGACGGATTGAGGCCCCAAAGCTCAGGATGGTTCCGCAAGCGAGGAAACAATTCTTGCGAGGAGAAAATGATGCTCATGTGATTATTTCGTCGTCGTTCCGAAGAGGAGAATCTTTTCAACGAGAGACGTATGAGTGTCAGATCATTTACCGCCCATTCTTCCGGCAAGACCGCCGACATGAGTGGCGTCCCAATCTCAACCAAAGTATATCGCTCGGAGAAGCCGTCATCAACTCCCAAGATCAAGACTGTCTCAAGATCCGGAAGCAGGACAGCCACGTGTTGCGTGGTGCTGGGTTGCTTGAATGCACGTGTCGCCATAAATTCAAAATTGCATCCCCACGAGTCTTGAGGCGTGTCCTCACTCAACCTTGTCAGGGTCCATAGTTCGGATTGCTTCCAATTTGAGTGTGCGACGGGTGTGACGGGTCCAAGATGTATGCCGCGCACCGAAATAATTCCGGAGCCGGTCACACAACACACGACATCGTTTGTAAATTCGCGAATGTTTCGGCTCCATGGCATAATAGGCCTGAAAACATTCTCGTCTTGGAGCTGAACATCGCCGAGCATGTTCCAATTTGGCACCCAGGAGGGAAGGCCTGAGTTACTGTTCGAAGCCAAGCAAGCAGCAATCGTGAATACACCCCACACGAAGCCATTCGTGGCCAGATAAGCGGCAATCCCGGTATAGACCTGCCTAGCAGACAAATTATAGTCTGCGCTGAGCCGTTTGTCGCTGCTAGCATTTAAAAGGCTAAATAGCGCAAATATCCTGTCGCGGTCGTCTTTACAATGACATGAAGCGGTATCAAGAATCAAGTTCAGAATATGCTCTGCTTGTGCTTTGCCATAAGACTTTTCTGATGGTCTGAGCGTTTGTTTTGAATGCTTCAGCCATGGTGGATGAGTAACGCTAGACCCCAAGATTGCCTCAAGCGGCTTCCCGGCGAACGCTGACACGAGAGCTTTGTGAGGGCCGCAGTACAGCTCGAGAGTGGGTGCTAACGCAACTTCCTGCACTATCCACATGCGTCGGAAGTACGGTCTTTCGAAAAGATGCTTGAGGCTTGCGGCTTCGCGTTGGTCGAGTTGATTGGATTCCTGCAGTCGATCAGGTTGGCCGAGTAATGACATCGCCATGCCACTGTCATGGTCCGTTGACTCTTCGCCGAGATAGACCAGTACCGTGAAAGCCCTGGCAAATATTTGTTGCATTAGATTGACCTGACGAGATCTCTCTTCTGGATCATCCTGGTTGACACAGATTGCATCTACCCAGAGGGTCCGCTGGGTCGTAGATTTGCGTACGCTATAAAGCACCTTTTCACAATTGGTCCCAATGTCCATGAAGACTTCAACATTCGAGAGGAATATTGCTGGGCGAACAGTAGGATTCTCGATAGTATCATAGTCTTTCCAAGTGTATGACAATGGCTCATAAACTATTGGATCTGACAGGCACACCTTGCGCAGGGATCCTACCAGGGGATCTCCACAGGCCCCTGGCTCTAGGATTAAGACTCGGATCTCGTTACCAACTAAGCTTCGTGCCCTCCTTAGGAGTTCACTCGGGACTCCGTTGTAGGTCTTCACTGGCTTCTGACAGCCCGTGTCTGTTGATTCAGCTTCTCGGTTGCCATCGAAATTGCTGGCGGCGGGCCTGGACTCTTCGTTCACGTATTTGACAGACTGAGGCCAAGAGAGATTCAGATGATCGAGTAGCTGGGTCTCGTGATCTGTCATGGTCATGTAAATGGAGACTAGTGGCTCAGATGAGCGCACCAATCATGGAGTAAATGTAGTTTAGGACGGACCGAAATGGCGGCTCCAAATGGAGGACAGACCTCAGATGTGAGGAAAGCGGAGTCTTCATCTGACCAGACATTTCGTTGCTGTAGCCACTGTGGTGACGTGTGCCGATGACTAAGCGAGAAATGCTCACCGGCCTGCATGGTGCAGCTCTGTGGAGTGGGTATCGGGGTTCAGACATGTCGTTGCTGAGTGCTGAATTCACTACTACTAACCCGTCCGGCCACCAGAGCCGCCGCTGTTCCGTCTATATTGTGTTAACTGCCAACTGTGAGTCTCTATCACAAGCACAAATTTCAGGGTGATGGGCGACGAGAGCCCTCAAAAACTTCCCTCAAAAGCAGAAGAGATGATCAAGTTGAGAATAGACCAGCCTGTCTCCTAGAGCCCTCGTTTCACAGCGGGTCAAAGTCAGCCCCAGAACGGTGTGATTGAGTAGGAGTAAAGCTCATTGGTCATCAAGGTCGTAAGAAAGTGTGCTTCCTGTGAAGAACTCACAGACTGAGGACAAGTAGAACAGTGAATTTTTGCTCTTTGTGGTGCCATGATGTCTCAGCCTCCAGAGGTAGTGCTGTAACGAGACAACAAGACATGAACCATAGTTGTTTGACAAGCCCGAAGCTACTAAGGTCTCTACTGTTGCCTAGCATGTTTAGCAATTATTTCGTGTTGGGTTACGTAAGCATTGCTCATCACTGGGTTGGCCGTTAAGCCTCTGAGGGGCGCGCTACCTCAGAAACTCCATGCTGGGCTCTGATTTCAATCCGCTTTCTTTTCAACATTCGGCCCTCAGCAGCACTCTTTATCGCCCAAACAACTTCTCATCTCGCACGGCTCTAAGCGCCATATATTCACATCTGAAGAATACAGCAGAGCGCGTGTGGTGCTTATCCAACCTTTGGACACCGGATTCACTACTCCTTATCTTCGCAAACGGGATCCCGCACATCTGCCAAGCTTACATCTGTCTGAACCACACATTCACTGCATTGCCGCTCAAGCAACCAGACCAGCTAGCGTTTCGTGCATCTACAATCTCGACGACCATGGCCTCGTCCACGCCATTCGTCCCCGCGCTTATCGTGGTCGATTTCCAGGAGGACTTCTGCCCGCCCACCGGCTCGCTTGCCATCCCGGGTGGCCGCGACATTGCGCCAGCTGTGAACGAGCTGCTGTCCTTCCCATCGTTTGCCGTCCGGATAGCCACCTTAGACTGGCACCCAAAGGAGCACATCTCCTTCGCGGCGAACCACGACTCGAAGCAGCCGTTTGTCGACACTACCACCATCATCAACCCGCATAACTCGTCCGAGAGCTACGAGACGCGGCTGTGGCCAGTTCACTGCGTTCAGAGTAGCAAGGGTTCTGAGCTGGTCCCCGAGCTGGCGGCGGACAAAGTCGATGTCGTAATCAAGAAGGGTACAGACGCGCGGGTCGAGATGTACAGCGCCTTCTACGATCCGTTCGAGAGCCCGCGGGTGAGCGACTCGGGTCTGGCGCAGGCGCTGAAAGACAAGGGCGTTACGCATGTGTATGTCGTCGGGCTAGCATTTGACTACTGCGTGAAAGCCACAGCTGCGGATGCCGCCAAAGAGGGCTTCGTCACATACGTGATCGAGGAAGGAACGCGAGCGGTCGACGCCAAAGTGTGGGACAAGTGCAAGGAAGGACTGGCCGATGGAGGCGTCAAGGTTGTCAGCATGAGGGGAGAAGAGGTTCAGAGGTTGAGAACAGGGGCCTGATGTGGTACGTGGCTCCAGAAAATGGTGGTGTCTCGGCATGCTATCAACAGTACGATATGTCAAAGAGAGTTATCAGATCACATCTCATCCTTGCATTCAGCCATGTCTTGACCTAATTGCAACTGCCCCTTAGGAGCATACATTCCCGTATTGCTCGTCTTGCATTTGCATTTTATATGGAAACGCCCAGGAGCCGGCACGACCCAGCCCTGACTTTATCGCCGCACAAAATCTACCAATGCAACCACTGGATAAGCCATCAGAGAAATCAAACCACTAGAAGATAGCTCTTTCAACGACAGATCTAACGAACGCGCCCCTGAAAACCGGTTATGAGTATCAATCAATCGCAGTCGGGACAACGGTGTAGATTGCAATGAATCGTACAGTCAAGACCCAGTACCAAGTAGCAATGGCAGTACTATTAAATCATTATAAGAGAATGAAATCGTGACTTTTGCAATGAATCATAGACTTGGGCCCCTAAATGGGCTCTGAAAGCTCGTCAAGAACGCGGCCAAGTCTAGCGCAATTATAGACCACCCGCAAAACTCCGCCCCAAACCCGATCTNCCCCTATGGCCAAGTGGTAAGGCGTCGCACTTGTAATGCGAAGATCGGTCGTTCGAATCGGCCTGGTTTGTTCTATCCTACTTGTAAAGATGAAAAAGAACATTTTCTAACAAAATGATAGGGGGCAAGTATCAATGAGTTGATTTTTTAATTTTTATTATTTTACCCTCTGCCCTTAGTCTTCCCTCTTTATTGCCTTACTTATTTCTTATGAATTGTAAGTGTCTATACTATATTTTATTTATTTTTCTCGTTTTCTACATTTTTCCTTCCTGGTCAAAGGTAGCATGCTACTTACTATAAAATAGCAACAGTCTGTGGTTTAATGTTTTCTCTGTCTTTAGAACCTTATAAGACTTCTTTATAGCCATTTAGGCATAAAATGGGTACTTGAGATATAATAATTGTAAGAGACGTTGATTGCCTAGGCCCTGCTTTATATCAAGGGGCTGTTAAATGTATTTAACCACTCTTGTTAAGAGGTATACACACCTAGGTAGGTACCATGGAAGGTTATACATCCATGATGTGAAGCATTTCTTCACCAAGCATCGCCGCTTATAGTATGTTTTTTTTTTCTCCAATAAGTTATTTTCAAATTTGAATGACTGCGGCAAATGCGGCTCTCAGTTTCTAACAGCAGCCCCTTTACTGTGACGAAATGATTAGTGAACAAGGCATGTCTCGTGTGTCAAGGGAATGACGTTGATTCCTGTCCCGGCGGAATCAGTGTCTCGGCACTGAAACCGAGGACAAAGATCAAATGCATGAGCCACAATGTCGTGACAGGGAGCTCTTTTTCGGTCTGATGCTGAAGCAGATCCCCTGATTAATGAATCGTAGTGGGTGGGTATCATGAGATTTGCTGATCTGAGGACCACATCGATCGGTACAGCTCCACCGTGTGGAGGATCGACCATGGTATAACAACGCCCTTGCAACTTCAATAGGTACTGTACGTATATCGCATGATTAGGCTGTCTTGTCTCATCACCTGAAGCTTGGTCAATTTTCTGTCGCTGTGCGTGGCTGACAATGGGTAAAGACGATGACATTGATTGTTGCAATCCTTAGCCCGGATCTCATTCGTGTCGCACTTATGCCATCCCCTGCCAGAAGTCAAGCGCAAGATCATCAATATATTGATAGGAACGCGTCTTACATAGGTATTGGCATCCTCCGTCACTACTGACTCGCAGCTGGCGCCGTACGAAATCTCCGAGTCGATAAGAGACTCGCCCGTCAAGCCCGCCGGCTTGGGGTCCAGTTGCGGTAATTCGGATGAGAGAACCCACGAGTGAGAGTGGCCGTGCCGTCAAGACTGACTCAAAACATCCATGTAAATACACGTCGGTGTACCTAGAGTGCCTTGCCCCCAACGTAACCCTGCGTCGCGGTTTGACATTAAGCTGCACAGGTGACCATCACCGTATGACTGCACAGTAAGGCACATGAGTGCTCCTTTCACTCTGCCATATTATGATCGTGTGAGCCTTTCGACTTGTCTGAGAACAATAAGCGATATAAGCCCGTTGAGACGCATTTAAAGAGTATTTGAGATTCTGTAATGGAGTTCCAACCTCAAGCGATCAATTCTGGGCCCAACCACCTTTTATTCGATTCTTTAGTCGAACTTGATCGCCATTGCAGACCTGGGGGAATTTCGAACACTCGCACAAAGACTTTCATCGGACAAGTGGATTGTTGACTGCTCAAATACCTGTTCAGACGCCAGTGCCGCGCGGCTGTCCGCAGATATCGCGAATAAGGTTCTCCCTCAAATTTCAGCTGCAATTAGCAGCATAACTATATCACACATGATCTCGCGGTTGAATTTTGAAAGAGACACCTGGCGCTCCAGTTGAGCAGTGCGGTGAGCTTGTTCAGCAAACGTATGCCAACCGAAATCTGGGATGAGATCGAGGGTTGGTCCGGTAAACAAGCAACTGGCGAGAATTTGAGTTTAGAGACCCGCATGATCTGTGCAGATCCGCTTCTTACCGCTGGGGGCTCCCCGCTCGGGGCAGAATCGAAATCCAGCAGCAATGCTACATGGCTTTCGCAGTGACGATGCACAACTCCCAGTTGAGCTGATAGAGGAATCTGTCCCCGATCAGATGCTTTGGTCTTACCGTGAGGACGGATTGTAATTCTGCAGCCCGAGGCCGAGCTCAAAAAGATCAGCCTCACATGGACCCTAACATGTAGGATCCACCGCAAGGTCGCGTGAAGTCCAGGTACGACGTCTGGTGGAGCTTGTTATATAGAAACCTGAGGGTGGCAACATTCAAATCCCTGCATCTCTTCTAGAGCTGCCCGAGACTCGACCCTCTGTCTATCAACCTTTTCATGTTTGGGCAATATAATGCGCCGTCACTGCCCTCGACTGCTCCTATCTTTGCTTAATCAAGTGTCAACATGTTTGTACAATCTTGGATTCCTAATTGCGACGTTGTCATCACTATTACCCGCTTTCATTCCTGAGTATGAAATCCAGGGGAGAGCAGAGGACCTCAAGCCAAGCTTAAGGTGTCTCGTATACAGATTCATCTCCCGGAACGTCATCCTTTATTTACAAGACTGCAACGCCAGCTGCCGACTTGGCACCTCGGGATGCCTCGCATTCGTACGGTCACTCCACAAATACTGGCTCAGACGGAATCCGGATTGAACGATTCATACCTGCCGCACAGTGCCTGTATAGATTTGAGATGATGCGACCGATCACTTACCGGGATGCTCTCCCACCCGGCTTGTGGGGCTTATTAACAGGGGCCGTCCGATGAGTATCTCTCGGCCGCACAGGTGCCACTTGTGGCTAATACCGGATGGTCCATTCTGACTCGCCCGTTAACTGTATCCCAGAAAGTGTTCTTTATTGCTGTAGTGGTGTCGGCTTGTACGGTAATCTTGCTGAGTGCAAAGATTTTATTCTCATCACAATCAAGAGGGTCTTGCGCTGGTGTCGAGCCGTGATTCGCCAAGCAAGTGCCGTTGGTCACGTAGCAGTAACCCAATTCAAAGTTATGCAAGTCTCCAGAGTGGTCCTAAGCTTTTCCTCCACCCGATCGCGGGTGGGTCTTCTCTGCCTTGAGCTTTGTCGCAAACAAGGTTACAGGATGCAACCGCATGCCCAAGTAGATCCGGCTGCCTGCTCCGCCCGCTCCGCAAAGGGGCTACTGACACGGTGCACCCAAAAATGGCTTTCCCCGGTGGTCAATGTGGAGCGGTGCAGAGACATAGTCACAGTGGCCCAATGACGAGCTGGAGGATGCGCAACTTTGTCTTTGCAAGTCAGAAATATCTTGGGGGCGATCCGGCGAAGTCTCTCGGATCTACCTGACGTCGAGAAAACACAGCAATAACCCCCACAGCAACCCTTGGATCACTGCATGAGCTGAACCGAATCTGGCAAGGAAGGCCAAGATGTCTTCCACGATGAAGCTGATATCAAATCCTTCGGAGAATACAGGGCCTGCTCTGATGGGAATCGCTGTGTTGTTCACAAGCTTGGCCATAATCACCGTTGCGATGCGGATATGGGTCAGAGCCACAATGGTTGGCAAAGTTGGATGGGATGTTAGTAAAAGCTTTGTGGCCCTCATTTCCACAGTGATGTTGCTGATGAGATGGAAACAGGACTGGGTCATCTGTCTGACAGCTTTGATATCCATCGTAGGAATGGGCGAAGTTAGTAAGTGCTTATTCGCAGGACGGCTGTTTGTTCGAAATTCCCGTCCCTAGATAACTCTTAGAATCCATGCGAATGTACTAGACATTTACTGACAATATAATAGTTGCACAGGTCCAACACGGAGCGGGACGGCACAATGGCGATATTCCACCACAAGACCTTCGCATGGGGCTGATGCTCAATTACATGAGCCAGCTCACGTACTTGTACGGTATCTGCTTCTGCAAACTTGCGGTCGGTGCATCTTTACTCCGCATAGCATCGACCAAGTTCTGGAAACACTTGGTCCTTGGCGTGATGATTTTCGTTTTCGCTTACACAACCGCCGGCTTTGTCGTAAGTGAAATCCTCAGAGCTGTTCAACTTACCTCTAGAACCTTGCTCCATGCCGAGCAAGTCGTACAAGTGCAGAAGTTAATTTGAAGCAGACTCTCCTGGTTCAGTGCACCGACATTCGCATCCTATGGGATTACTCAACACAGGCGACATGCTGGGCACCGAGTACTCTGTTGGCGTTATCATACACAAATTTCTCCCTCAACATCATCACCGACTTGATATTCGCTATCTTCATTCCGGTCCCGATGCTTTGGAATATCAACGTCACCCGCCGCACACGCATATCTCTTTTCGGTGTCCTCGGCCTCGGCTGTTTCGCCTGCGCCTGCGCCATCACACGAATCACCTACTTGAGCACTTACGGAAAATACGGTGACTGGCTTTGGGACTCACAGTATCTAACCACATGGAGTGTCCTCGAGATGAACGTCGGAATCATCGCCGCCAGTCTACCGAGCTTGCGGCCGCTGTTTAAGAAGTTCCTTGGCAGTATTTACGGCCCTGGCACCAACAAAGCGAAGGGTTATTATGCCGGGGGATCGTTGGCCCGGACCAAGAAGAACTGGCACAATCTTTCTGGGAGGAACACGGACAAGCGGAACAGTGCGTACGTGCGGCCGATGGGTATTGATAAGGTGTTCGACGACTCGAGCAGCCAGAACGCCCTGCACGGACCGAACGGAGACCTCACTTCAAAGGAGTCTTTTGAAATGGTCTCATACGCGCCGATCCGGGAATCAGTCAGGATGAGCAGGAACGCGAGTGTTAAAACACATGTCGAGGCTAAGAGGAGTTTTGAAGAAGACGTCAGGACACCGACGGATGCACATGTGAAGGGGATTACGAAAACCACAAGTACGACGGTCACATATCAAATCCAGCAGGCGAGGTTCGCCTAGGTCTGTTTGAATTTAATTTCTGACGCAACAGCGCATTCGTGGGATCTGAAACTTTACCTTTTGGCCAAGTGTCGTCAGACAAAAGCATTCAAGATGATAAATCACCGGGACTGTTCCTCAGTGCAGAATCACGATTGTATATATTTTAGGTGGCAAAAAACACAATTCCTGGACATCATGTTTACGGGAAGGTTCTCTCCTCTTTTGATATTCCACTCGCTATATTGGTTTTACAAGTGGCCTTCGTTGTCGATTTCCAAAAGAATTGGGGTCGGTGTGTCCAACCTGACCGTAAAGGCACTTAGTGCTTACCTAGTACATGGCTCTGTCGTAAAACCCTGAACGGTGGGCTCTCAAGTGGTCAATCGACAAGAATGGGTATCGGCCTACCTCCAACAGCAGCGCCATCTTCTACTCCTCTGATGGACCCTCTTAGAGTGGAAAGATCGACCTGGTCGCGGTTTGCTCAAATCTGAGAAGCAGATTCAGCTGCCACTATCCAATCTGTTTTTGGGGGATGGTTAATTTTCAAGGCTTCCAATGTCTAAATGTGACATGCAGCTTTTACCCAGGGTCGTCTTCGGGCCCAATATTCATCTTCAAAGTCATCGGTGAACATCCAATCAATGATAAACGTTCAGTTACTATGCATTAGAAGGCTAGAGCACACTCAATTGATGACAGCTACAGCCCTTCAGCTCAACAGCTGAAGGGGTGACTTGGAAGGCAATGTTGTGTGCTGCACAACCGAAACAATGTGATTTTGGCTAACGGTGGGGGGAGCTTTTGTGCCTAAAACTTCGAGCTGCTTGAGTCGGACATGGGATGAAAGTCAACACTGACTTATTTGGTAGCGTGGGGGTTTTGAGGTCGCGCTTTTGTGCGTCCAGTTTTGCAGCCTCGCGACACTGGAGGGTCAGCTCAAACTGTGTCAACTTTCCCAGCCACGCGCGTCCGCGTCCACAACCTCAACCCAACTTTGCAGTTGCCACAAAAGTCAAGAAAAGCCCGATCTGTCGTAACGATGGAGGGACCTTCGAGCGCCAACGCCGCAGAGCTGCCGAGCTCCTCCCCTTCAGCTACAGAAGTGTTGGTCTTCAACGGCAATCGAGAACCGATCGCTTTCTTTGACACACGAGGGCAAACGAATCACCCCAAAAATGAAGTGCAGCTTCCTGTTTCCAGTGACGAAACCATGGAAGATCCACAGCCAAGCGTCATTTACCATATAGAAGCTGACCGTGAGAGCGAGGCCGAGGACATTCATGTGACCTGCCAACCAAACAACATGGTCGACTTTGACGCAGGTGTCCAGCACACCGAAGTCGATTCCGTCCTGAGCGAGAGTGAAAGCGAGGGAGAGACTCATGAGTCGGACGACAGAGACAAGTCTCCCATGCAGTATGAAAGCACCATTGGAGAGCGCCCCCACGACGACTACGAGGCTACAGGCAACACGCTTTCATTTGCCGACACAACAGAGACGAACGGTGAGGTTTCGGAGACTCCGCAACAATGGATCATGCCCAATGTTTTTGAACAAGCTTACGAAGATGTGCATGATGAGGAGAGGGGGATCTTTGTTGACTTTGACGGAGATGCCGATGTGGACAATGGCGAAGAGAGGTCAGTTCAAGAACAAGACAATCAGGTCGAGGAAGATATCGGTTTCGGCTTCGGGTCCATCAAGGCCTTCGTCCACCCCCAGACAAGCGAGATCATCAGTCAGCACCTCTCCAATCCAGTTCAACAATCATTTACGTCACTGAACGACCTACTCTCCTCCCACAACGCTCCCGGCCGAGGACTGTACAATGTCGAGAAAGTGCTCGAGCACGAAGAAGGAAGGGCTGCCGAGCTGGAGGAGAAGATGCGATACATTGAGGCCGAACTTGAAGAGGTCAGATCGCGAAGGGACAGGGCCAACGTAATTGTCCAAAACGCAGGCGCGACTTTCTCTAGGGCTCTTGGTGCGGCTGGGATCGACGATGACCTTTGGAAAGAGTACGAGGCGTTCTGCGAGTCGCTGGAGCCGAAGTTCGGAAACCGAGGAGGCTGGTCCGTGACCTGCTTCGAGAACCACAACGGCTCCTACGTCGAGTGGGACCCAGACCTCGATCTCTTTACGCAGACGGCGGAAATGCCATTGGAAAGTTGCAATTTTCGTTGTGAGGCCACCGCGATCGAGCACATGGGGCGCACAGAGTATTTGGTCGAGTTCTGGCCCCTTGCCAATCCTGAGCCTCGTACAGAGGCTGCAAGAACATGGGAGCAGCAATACGTGAGTAAAGATTAGTGTGACTTGTCTTTGAAACCATCTTGAGCAACAGCTGATGATTGCGATACCTGCAGCCCAACCTCTACAGACTCGCAATCAACGCCGCAAACAACACGCCTGGTGACAACACCATAGCTAAAGCGCTCCTTCGGTCACTGCCAAGCCCTAAGCGACTTTTCTCTGGAGGATGGCTCTTTGAGTATGCGTCAGAGCCTGGACGAAACCAGCATCCCACCATCTCGCGCAGGTGGTCCTATCGGAGGGCCTGCAGGATTCCCATCTATACACAACAGGACCAGGATGATGCCATGGTCAGGTCTGAGTCCGGTTTGACCTTCACCGTTGATGGGTTCATTGAACCCTTGTCTGGTGTTTCTGAGTCTTCTGACAGTGAGATGGGGTTCATAGAGCCCCTATCTGATGAGTCTGATGCGGCTCAAAGTCAGGATGTGAAGATGGAGGACGATGAGCTTGAGTTGGCTGAAAGCCAGGACGTGCAGATGGAAGATTATGACTAAGTATTTGATGAGGATGAGTCCAAATGACTAATTGCAGAGGCGTAAATGCTGAGCAATCTTGGGTGAGAACGTTTTCAAGGCAGCTTGCGCTGGTTCATCGTGGGCTATCCTGGCTGCACACTGTTTCGGATTCTTCTTGAGGAGAGACTTCTAGTTCTGTTTTCACGAGATATTTCGAGTTTCGGTTATTGAAATTCAGCTGGAAAGCAAAGTCAAGTCTGTGTAGGAGCTGTAAGATCTCGACTGTTGGATGGAATGCTGTTGACAGGGATGCCTCATCAGCTGACATTGGCGACTAAAGGTCACTCTTCCCTCCTAGAGGAAAAAGCAAAAACACGGCTCAACTTTCCGTGCTTGGTACTCACTTTTTTCTGTTCCCAAATTTGCTTGGTAATCACACCACGGAACGTTTTCTACAAGTATTCGTTGAGTGGCGGAAGAGAAGGCTTTTATGAATGCAATACTTTCCCAGAAATCTTTTGGAGCCTGTGTTTCCAGCAAACCAGCATCACATGGCAGGCATCCTTCAAAGTTGTTGGGATAATAAGGTGCCAAGACGGTTGGGTTGTCTCGCAAGTTCAGACTTGATGTCTTAAGTTGAAGCATCAGACACGGCACCCTGCTGCTCACAAGGTTGGCTGGAGGCTTTTCTTCTGTTTGTTACATGCCGTCAAAGCGTCATGTCTCTGAAGAGTTCTCATGCATTTCAGTATCAAGGGTCGTAAGCAAATCTTAGGTGCGTTTTCCACCTGGTACTGGCTGGGAGCCTGCTGCTCTTCTCCCTACCTAGGACGACGGAACACGCCTCCTGGGCGTTCGGACGAGGCAGTGGAGAGAGACCTGGAGGCGCATCGGCTGTTTGAAGCCAGTTTCCCTCGGAGCGCCATGATCACTGCGAACACGTCAGGGCGTGCCCTCTGCGCTTTGTACGCCATCCAGGATATAATCGCAGGCAATGAGATTCTGCGGACACTCCCAGTTATCGAGGAGTGGGGAGGCACGGTACCTACAGTGGTACTCTACGCATACCTAAGGCGGGCAAACTAAGACACTGACCCTGTCTACCAGGCAAGTACTACCGCGCTTTTCCGGCAGACTAAATTCAGAATGCCCTGGCGCTGTTGGGCCGAGATCTGGGATACCCCAACCTTCCCCTACTAGTATGTAAGAGCCTCACGAAGTTCACAAAACGGGACAACGAGGTTGAGCGATTCCAGCTTGCTAGGACTGAATAATTCGAGACCGGCACCTGTGACTTCTCCGCCATTTCTATCCCACGGGACTAAATAAGCAATACTGAGCTCAAGGCCTTCATTTGTGGGCTTCCCTAGGTATTTCGGAATACCTGGTAGTGCGCAACGATTGATCTCTCCTGGGTTCCGCTGGATCTGAAGACTACGGCTTTGCTGATGGCTTGACTACCCATTGCCTGAACACTTGATAACAAGGAGTTTCGAAGAGCGTGGTATGTCGCATATGAGTGAATTCTTTCGGTCCATTGCTTGCTGGATCAGTTACTCATAGATTGAGCCGCTTTGGGCTTAGATCGGGCATGTTCATTTCTTTTTTCACTCTTAGGTCATGCAGCTTACTTTCCTACTTGTCTTCCATCTTGTCATGTAAATGCCAGGGCTGCTGCTGTAGTTCTTACTCTCCAGACTCGTGTGTGCAGCCAAAGGAGCCTTCCTCGCTACCCCTCTTCTCCCTACGGCGTCCACACCTCCACGAGAAAGAGATCCCGACGAACTGCCCGGCACAGGTCTAAATAATTTACGAACTCGCCCCTCTGAGCGGTTTTAGACCGCCTTCGCATACTGACTTCAAGCGCGCTAGCAGCATTCATGGATTCCCTATGCCAGCCATGCCGGCACATGCTTGGGCTCGAGCATGAGCAAGATTGGGCTCAACCGCCGCACCAGGCTTACATCAATTTCGAATTCTGGTCCAATAACGCTCTAAACGACTCCTGTCACCTTTGTACGCTGCTATTTTACTCAGCAGCCGGTCCACATTACCAACAGTTTATCGCCTCGTATACGGCTGCCACATACGAGCTCGGAGGTCATGGTTTTGGAAGTCGAAACATCCGAGACATCATCGACTATAATGAGGGCAATTTTAAGTATTTGGCGATTGTGGAGAAAGTTCGGCCGGATTCTCACAAAGGTAAGATAGCTTGTATATGTGCAAGAGTTGTTCCACTTGAGCAGCATCCCTGCCCATCCTCAGTCGACTGATCAGATTTATTAGTCCATCATCGCAAGCAGCTAGAAGATTCCATTGGCGCTTCTACAGTGACGGCGGATACGATACGCCAGATTCTTCGATGGACGGAGCAGTGCACAAAAGAGCATGACATCTGCCAGCAGTACCGGCAGCTGGCTGATTCTGATGATCATCTACCTCTGCGTTTGGTTAATGTTGATCCCTACGGTGAATACCTGGGCCACGAGCTACGGAAGACCGACATCAACCTCCTCTCCTGCGAGAAGGCCCCACACATCTGTATCGTCCACTCTAAAGAAGCCGTGTCGACAAGTCCCAATGGCGCTCAGTATCTCACCCTGAGCCATCGATGGAGCGATCCACCGCCGATTGAATTGACCTGGGAGACCATGAATCAATTTGCGAAGCAGATGCCTACCTCGAGTCTGTCGACTTGTTTCAAGGATGCCATCCACATCACCCGCTGCTTAGGCATTAGATATATCTGGATCGATTCCATTTGCATCAACCAAGCCGACCCAGCTGAGAAAGCGAGTGAGATCGGCCAAATGCAACACATTTATAGGCGCTCGCAGCTAAATCTCTCAGCCACATCCGGTGAATCGGGTCTCATCTTCCCAAGGAATCCTAAGTCTGTACTTCCTGTTCTCAGCAGAAAAGGTCCAACAAAATCCAGGACCTCGAAAATTGGAAAGACCTCTGAGGCAGCCGAAGAAGTTCTCATGGTCTCTGCCGGTCCATGGGAGACATTCATTGACCTAGGGCCATTGAACCGCCGCGCCTGGGTTGTCCAGGAGCGGTTGCTTGCGCCCAGAGTCTTGCACTGCTGCTACAACATGGTGTACTGGGAGTGTCCTTGCCTACGCGCATCCGAGGTTGACCCTCTGGGCGAAGTGGACCATGATTACGTGACCAACTCAATCGATCTTCGGACAAATATCAAGAAGAATGTTGCTACCGTGTCTATGGGAGATCGGAATCGAATAAATCCTGAAGCTATCTCATTACTGGAGCGACTTGATCCTTTCCATCTCATTGTTAGGTCCTACTACTTCCCCATGGAGCTTACATATCCTCGAGACCGACTTCAAGCGATATCGGGTATTGCGAGGTGGTTCATGTCACGCGCGGGACTCACTCCCGAGAGTTATGTCGCAGGTCTTTGGCGAGAAACGCTACCCGAGTGTCTTCTCTGGCACTTTTTCAAGCCTCCTGAGGGCGGAGCAGTACGTGATGTGGAGGCCGCACCATCGTGGTCTTGGGCGAGCGTCATCTGTAAGGATGGCCGCATAATACTAGGGCGAGAATGGGACATGGAGGCTGGTCGTCCTCTCTTTCACGACCTTCAAACCGTTATAATCCCAAAGAATGGCGACCGTTTCGCGCAACTGGATGTTGCTATCCTGCGCTTGCAAGCCATTGTCATACCCATCGATCGAGAACGTAGGAACGGCGCACCGCATATGCGTATGCCTAGAGACTGCAAGTGGTACAAGGAGTCCCACGATCCCTGGTCGGTCGAAGAAACAACATACCGGGAAGACGTTCGTGGTGTCGGCCATCGTCTGGGATTTGTGTTACCGCGGAAACTGCCAAGAAGCTTCTACAAGTCGATCACCCGATCATACGTGGAAGTAAGATGGGACACTGAAGATTTTCTGTGGCTAAATGAGACATCTTTTCGTCCACGTCAGTTATATATGGTCCCGCTTCTTTGGGATCGGGGCAATGGACTACCTGGGGAGGTAGACTTCTGGACGCTAGATATCAGAGGTCTGTTGCTCCAAAGACTTCCCGGAAAAGGCCAGTATGAAAGGGTTGGAATGTTCATGACAGGTGGTTACAGTACTATAAGTAGCTGGCGCAACCCACAACTTGCCATGAGCATCCTGCGTCACATACCAACGGAGGCCCTCGCTAAGTTCTCCGACGCCGCACTACATCAATTTCATAACAGACGGCAAATAAGAACCCATCGCGTCGCGGACGTCTCCCAGACGAGCAGGCGGCAAGGAAACTCAAGTGGTCACTCGTTGGGATTGGACGATTATCTGGGGGTCAACGAGGACGGCCTGCACTCGATCGAAATTCTGTGACTAGTTCGTGAACTGACGACTAAATCACCACGCCGAAGAAATCCCATTTGCTGACCCTCTGGGGAAAGCATCAAGTTTAAAGCCTGTTCAATCCTATGGTTGGAGAACTATAACAGTATAAGGGAATCAATGCAGCAAGGAAGAGACTCGCAGGGTATCTAGAGTCATCATAGTTATTTCAACAATCAATAGAGCTATCCCCAGCCTGCAGGAATAACTGCAAGGCCAAAGAGCGATACTACAGCCCCAGTGGCCAAGGCCTCCTCATATTCCCTTTCATTATTCTCTACCAACCCTAAGCCACACGAAAGAAAAACCAAGAAACTCACCTGTTAACCAAATTACAGGTGCTATACTTCCCGCTAGTGCCTCCTGCTAGTGCCCCTTTCAGCTGGAAGCTTCCCCAACGCCGACTCTTTGTCCGGCTCAGCCCGCACAGACGGCGCAGCTTCGTATAGCACAGCCACCATGGCTTAGACCTCACCTCACCTCGCCCTCACAACACCACCAAACTTCACCATCCGTCTCCTCCGAGACCTGATCCCATCAATGAATCCCACAGTAGACCTCCACTGCTGAGCACACTCACTCCAAAAGATGAACGCACCACCCCTTCCACCCCGGCCCCCAGGGTTCCACCGCCCGCTCTGGCAGCCCGCGGTCCACACCTCATGGAACTACGTGCTGCACCACAAGGTGCAGCTCGACCACACGATCGAGCACCAGGAGGTCTGGATAATCGACCTCTTCGACAACACCGCGGCCGAGGTCGCCGCGCTGCACCAGCGCGGGCGCAAGGTAGTCGCCTACTTCTCAGCAGGGACCTACGAGGACTGGCGCCCCGACGCATCCCGGTTCCACCCGTCCGACCTAGGCCGCAAGATGGACGACTGGGAGGGCGAGAAGTGGGTGCAGACCAACTCGGCCAACGTGCGCTCGATCATGCAGGCGCGGATGGACCTCGCCGTGGCCAAGGGTTTCGACGGCGTGGACCCGGACAACATCGACGCGTGGGACAACAAGAACGGGCTGAAGCTCACCAAGCGCGACGCCGAGGAGTACGTGCTGTGGCTTGCGGGGGAGGCGCATGCGCGGGGGCTGTCGATCGGGCTCAAGAACGGCGGGGACATTGTCCCGCGCGTGGTGGACCAGATGCAGTGGTGCGTCAACGAGCAGGCGGTGCAGTACGGGGACGAGGAGCAGTTCGAGCCGTTTGTGAGGCAGGGGAAGCCTGTGTTTCATGTCGAGTACCCCAAGGGGGAGGACCCTGATAGTAACAGGCACAATGACTGCAAGGAGGTGACTGGGAAGAAGAGGGATAAGTGCATGAGGGGGAAGCAGCATGGGTTCTCGACCATTATCAAGAACATCAGGTTGGATCAGTGGATTCAGACATCGTGATGAGATCTTCTTACTCAAATGTAATGGCTCTCAAAAAATACAGTCGCCTTCTATTATTATTCAATAAGATCGCAAGCGAATCATGACAGCCTCTTCATATGTCTCGCTTCTTGGGCTGGCAAATGTGAGCTCTATTTATAGACTCTCTTGTCTATGAACGCCCGGGTCTTTGGTATCTCGCAAGGTGCACAAAATGGGCACCTCAAGAAGAGGGCGGAGGGGTCGGTCAAAGAGGAGAGGAAAGGCATAGTGGGTAGGCGTAGCTAGCCCGATGGGTATCATTGTTTAGCGAAAACTTTCGAGAGCTAGCATCGCCATGCGAAGTATGTATGACTTTCTGTGTGGAGCAGTCTTCCCTTCCTCCTAGACATCAAATGATTTATGCAGGTTATCCTCCTCTATGCAATCCTTATTTCTGGGCCTGCCAGTGCCAAAGTGCCGTATTCCTCATGGCACAGCATAAAATTTCGCCTGTCGATTGAACTATGACCACACGGAGCCCTGATTCATCTAACAACACCTCTGGAACTCTGAAATGACCATCGCCGGCATTGTTGTCTTGGTAAAGAGCGTGGTAAGCTGGCCCTCTGCCCCCATGCCGTGAGGGCCAACTTGTACTGGAGGATGAGATCTAGTACTCCAGGGCTGCTGGGAGTGGTGGTGGAGAGAGAGTAGGTCGCTTGTCTTGGGCTGACTACGCACGGTTATCTGCGCGTTGGATCGAACGTGATTTTAACCATCGCCGGGATGTTTGAGCGGATCTTCGATGCCAGAAGAATTTCCCGTGCTGCGTGATCTTGACATCTGCTATGCCTGTCAGTCGTGTGCTGAATGCGAGAAGCAGATGGAGGAAGCGAAGAGGCATAATGATTGCATGAATGTAATGAATAAGTTGGGACAGGGATCCATGTTGAGCAATGTGCACATGCATCCGTTGATATGGATGGC
The DNA here is from genome assembly GCA_013435955.1 of Diaporthe sp. HANT25. Taxonomy (NCBI): domain Eukaryota; kingdom Fungi; phylum Ascomycota; class Sordariomycetes; order Diaporthales; family Diaporthaceae; genus Diaporthe; species Diaporthe sp. HANT25. Next base: position 280,311 of record JACBFG010000007.1, on the reverse strand, counting down.
AATGGAGGGATAGTACAGAAAGAACCCACCATTCGTTCCCGATGGTCCAAGCCTCCTCCAAGATTCACTTCCGAAGCAAGCAAAATTGGTAGATGAAACCCCTTTCCTTGATTTGTGATGCTGACATGTTCGTCTCGTAATATTCCTTCTAGTCATGCAGGAGGGACACAGCTTGTTCTTCCTTCTCCGCCGACACTCGCGACAGTTCTAGCATGACCTGGCGCATCGTGATCCTCTGTTTCGGGTTCAAGACCAACATGGCCGCGACGAGTCTCTCCACTTTGTTGCTTGTATCCAGGCGCGTCTTCGCCTCATGAATGTCATTAAGCCACATCTGCATCTTTTGGGCAGCAGTGCGTCCGTCGTAGTTGGGCAGCTGTCTCTGATGTTGTGGCGCTGTGTTGATGTACGCAATCATCCAGTAGAGGTGACGGGGGTGGTTCTTCTGGCCTCGGGCATCCGGAAGACCGATTTTGCCCAGGACATACAGCATTGTTACACCGAGTGCCCATACATCTGCAGGCTGGCCTCGGAGCTTCTGGCCGATAAACTCGGGACAGATGTAGAATGGTGTACCACCTATCCTCTCTTGGTTTGCGTGAATATCGGTGATCATGCCGTAGTCGCATAGAACGGCCCCCCTCTCCCGGTTGAAGAGGATATTGCCTGGCTTGATATCGTTGTGAACCATGTTGCGGCTGTGCATGTAGTCCAGCGCACCGGCAACGTCTCGGAGAATACGCTCAGAATCCTGTTGGTTGCCGAGAAAGAAAGTGGTCTGAGGATCTTGCCACGCGCCTCTTGCTGAGAGATCCCTGGCGTCGATGTACTCCATGTACAAGGACAAATATCTCGCGTCGCCACCGAACAAGCGTGGGATCGACTTGTGGTCCAGCACCTCGTGATTGAGAAACTCGCGCAGCCAGATATCTGCTTGGCGGATGACGTTCCGCTCTGCGTCCTGTGGCTTTGCTGTGACCAGTGCCTTCTGGTTCAGACGAGTTTTGAGCACCTTGACCGTGATAATGCTGTCGGGTTCACGGGAGAACTCGCCCATAGCCACAGCACTCAGACTTGTTGATGCAATGGGGCCGATTTTCTTGATGGTGTATTCGTCAACGTCGACCTCGGCGCCAGGTATCTCGGCAACATCGCCGTCTTCGAGCTCCAGAAGAGGATTGCCATTGGTGGTGATTAGCTCCTTGCCCTTCTCTCCCGAGGGGAGTGGAAAGACGAGTGGGTTCGTGGCGCTTCCTGGTCTCATAAACATTACCACGCCATCATCACTTCTTGCGTCACTCCTGACCATGGATTCATCGGCGCGAAGTCGCTTGTCAGGAGACGACGCCGAGTCTTCAGCGGTAAGGGTCCGTTTGCCTGATGAGTTGAGCAAGCTTGTGAGGGACTCGGTTGATGCTGACAAGCTCAATGACGACCTCAAGATCGCTGGACGCTTTTCAACGATCCTGAAATCAAGGACGTTGATGTTTCTGACCTTGATTCTCCATGTTCCTGGGATCAGAGCCTTGGTTGTGTGGGGATTGATGGTATACTCGATGCCCGGGCTGGAAGCTGGGAGCTGGGATACTCTGGACAAGAACAATGGAATATCGGAACGGTTGAGGAATATTTGGTTGTCGCTGGCTGGATCGTAGTAGAGTTCGCACCACAGAGGAGGCCTTGTGTCATTCTCTAGCTTCTCTCCGGGAATGCGCACTGAGAATTTGATATCTCTGCTCGTTTGAGTGACCGCGAGGACCTTCTGCTCAGGTTGTTTCGGTTCCGCAACCTCGGCCGTCAACTGCAGCCACTCACAGCTATCGAGATTTCCAGGGCTCACAGACCGTGCCCGGGTAAGAGGTCGTACGAGGATGCGAATGTCTCTATCCTTGGGAACAGCTAGATCATCCAGGTGTATCGCGTGGTTCTCGGCGGCGATCGCCTCATCGATCTCCTTCTGCTCCTGGAAGCTCCTCAGACGAGCATCAATCTCGCTCTGGGAGTACGGCTCCGTCTTCTCCTCGCTTGCCACCTCCGAGGGCGGCTCAACGTGTATGCTTCTCATGGCGAAGGCGACCCGGTCTCGCCGGCTTCGCCACGGCAGCCTGGCTAGACACTGACCCTGCTGACGATGATGCGGACGAAGCGACCTAGTCGATCCGGAGAGGAGTCACACAAGGAAGCTAGAGGCCAGCAGATACGTGCGCGGATATGTGCGGCCCAGGTGCCTAGTCCTAGGGCATGGAAGACAGAGGCCAGTAGAGAGACGGTTGGTATGATACACAGAAGGCTTTACCTTGGGTCTCGTCGGCACAGGCACAGGCTCCAAATAAGGTCAGGTCCTAGCAACGGATGCTCCCGAGGGTTGGTTTCGGTTGTTGTGGCGGCCGCTGGAGAAGTGGGCGTACGGGTACTTAAATGTGGCTGCGGAGAGAGGAGAAGGGGAAATTCCTTGGGAATTCGACAGGGACAGATAAGACAAAGACGAAGGCCACCTGGCTTGCTGGCTTGCTTGCAATGCAAATGATGGTGAAGATGCGATTCAAAAAAAGAGTCAGATGCGGAATATGGAGGAGCAGTTGAGCAAGAACAGAACCGGGGGATGGGCCCTGCTGACCGGGGTCTTGGGGTGCCAGAGTGCTTAGCAATTCAGCCTCAACTGACCCTAGCAGAGGAACAGGTGAATCGCAAGTCCTAGGGTCCTCCAGCTGGCTACACTGCCCACTACGAGGTGCAGTAGGAAGGCGAGTGGAGGGTTCGTTGGACGCAGGGGTGGACTTGGGGTGCCCCGGAAAAAGACGAGGACCAAGAGCACCTGGGGTTGGACTCGCAGGAACGAGTGTGAGTTGCAGCTGCCTAGTCCTTGTGAGGGAGGCCGCCTCTGAGTCAACACGAACGTAGGCGAGAGAAGGCTCACGGTGTAGGCCAACAGTGAGCTTCAATTTGCCGTCCTACGGCTTCAAGGTGCAGAGAGTGCAGATGGTGCAGTTGTTGCTCAGAGATGAAGCCTTTCTCTGGATGCTGTTGTGCTTGGCTGGTCCGGTGGATCTGAGAAGAGCAGCCCAAGGGTCTCCCGGGGTGGCTGATGAGTCTGGTGGGTTGTCTGGTGGCAGACAAGCTTGACACGCCGAGATGCAGGCTTAAGGTGCCGGGCACGATATCCAGAAGGGAATGAAGGCCGGGAAGACAAGCAGGGCCAGCAAGGCCAGCAGGACACAACAAGCAGCTTAGTGTGACCAGCCGGAGCCAAAACTCAACGGCGTGATGAACTCTGGCAAGGCACGAGGATGAGTGTAGATGGAGCAGGCAGACATGGAGACCAGGACCAGCTGACAACCAAGTCTCACCTGGCCCTGGCCTGGACAATCAAGAGCAGTAAGCCGGGCTGCCTGCTAGCCTGCATAAGCCGACCTCTGAGGTGGAAGAAGGAATGGTGACACGAACAGCTGGCTGCCGGCTGGCCATCTGAGGTTCTGCAGCTGGCGGCTCGCAGCCGACCTAGTCTGCCCTTTGGGGGCCGTTTCCCAAGCGAGAATGCGAGAAGCATCATCATCAATCGAGGGTTGATGAGACGGGGCGTCAGCCAACATCAGCCAGCCAACTAGAGCAGCTTACTAGACCGTGTACCCGCAAATGGCTGCATGGCCATGACCGCCTTCTACTTCGTGATGCAGGCCGGGGCTGGGGCTGGTTGGCTGCTCTGCTGCTCATGGAGGCTGTTCATTGGGTGGCTTGCGCCACTCGTTGCGCCGCGCCCCTCTTAGGATGCATCCTGAGTAACGAGTGACGGCGGAGGGGGGCGGACCTTGGGCAACAGCCCATCGTGTCTGTCTGTCAGCTTGTTGGGGCGGGACAGACAGCCTTGGGCAGCCAGTTCCGATCGGACAAGGCCTGACCAGGACTCATTCTGAGCACTCAGTGACTCCGCGGTCTTTTAAGTTGTGGAAACTAGTAGTAGTGTGATCATGAGTAACAAATGACGCGGTCTGTATAGACTGTGTTCGTGATCCGTTTTCTCCAGGCTTCAGTCCTCCAGACTTCGGGTGCGGCCGTACTCCAAGGACCGGGTTTCATCACCGGTTATTGAGAAGAGAAACGTGTCTGGGAAAGGGCCAAAGGGCAAGAGACCCAAAGAGGCAGGGGGGTCGGTTACCCGTTGCCCGGAGAAAGAAATCGATCTGGGAGGGAGGAGCCATTCCTTACTTGCTCTAGCGTCTATGGTGCCACACTGCTCCTGCAGCTTGCAGTGCAACCTCGCCTGCATAAGGGCGGCATGTGCCACCACTAGCGCCTGGCCCGCCCGCTCCTGACTGGCTCTGAGTGGTCCGGATGCAGGCATGGGTGGGCCCACTCCTTCCAGATGGACCACGGGCTTTTTGTGGGTGTTTTCGCGGTCGCCCACCGTGTGTCCATCATTGTGAGTCCGGCTTGACTCTTGGTCCCCATCGCCGTCAGAAAACCACCACAGACCCCCGTCCAGCCCGCCTACGCTGCTCCCTTTCCCTCTCTCCACCAAGCCTCTGCCCACGTTCGACACCAGAGCAACTCACCGAGACCGCCCCGTTTTCGACAATACTCCCTCCCCGATCTCAATCCGCTCGGAAAGGCCAGAAACAGCAGTCTACGATCCCCTCACCAATCCACCCCTTGGACCTCCTGCTCGTATTTCTCCTCCCCAGAAAACGAACAGACAAACAAAACCAAACCCACCCATCAAAATGACTTGTTGTACCATCATCTTCGTCTAAATGGCTTTCAATGACAACACAAGCCATCACTCAATCAACAGCAATCAAAGCAAGCGGTTCTTTCTTCTCGGTTCCTTCTTTTTCGGCCTTCCATTCAGCACAAATACGACTTCGTCCTTATCGCTTTCCCTCTGACCAAACGGCTTCTACGTGATACCCCCTTTTGATACCCACTTTCCGTTTACTTTCTGGCGTCATCGGAACAACAACACTACCACATCTCACCCTCGCATACCATGGACGATCCTGGCTGTGCTTGGCCCTTTTGGAAGTTTGGCTTGCAAAAGGATGACCTCACCACCACTTTACACGATCGGTACAACACCATCCCGTCTGCCATCCAGGACCCAGAGGCATTCCACCATGATGTCTACGAACTCTCCACCCGGGCATCCACTCTCGACGAGTTCGAGCGGTTGATGGAGGACCGCAAGAAGTTGCGCTTGGAGGAATTGAATGGTAAGGGTTCAGCAGGACGAACAGATAAGGCAAGGGGTGGGACCTCGTTGACACTAAGCTTGACAGGCATGTTGGAGGATGCAAGTTTCGAGATAATCGGCAACCCCTCCCTCATCGGCACCGAGCAGTGGCAGTATGCCATCCAGCTCTTTCGCACCAAGTCACTCGACTCTCTGGTTCGCTATTTCTCATCCTACCTGCCTCAGGAACATCCTTGGCACAACGATTCCGGGTCGCCTATCAGTAGCACCGACAGCTCGCACCCTGTGATCTTCGACTGTGACGGGCCCATGTTCTTCGACGAGCCCGAGGAGGACGACACCTACTACACTAACGAGCACTCCCAGTCCTTCGACATCACCGATCTCTCGCTTGAGCAACCCACACGGTCTATGACCGTGCGCTCTGAGGATTCCGGTGTTGAGGTCTCAGAACGTATCCAACACAAACACAAATACGGCGCCCGCACCTCCCAGCGGGCGACATCCTTCTCTGAATCTGAGCCCGACCATATATCCGCGGCCATTCACGATTCAGTGCCTACTCTTCACGACGATGAGGTTACATCGCAGTCCGATGACCCAGAGACTCCATCTACGTCAATATCTGACTTGTCAGATGTTGAACCTCATGGGAAGGACAGGCTGGTGACCGCGATTGTCGATGACGATGCTCATGGCGAATACCTCTCCATATCCCATGCTCAACTTTCTTCGATGGATTCGATGGAATCTGAAACTCCAACACCCAAACCCGAACATACGCGCTCACCCGCGGCACCTTTCTTTGATACGAAGCTATCGCCATTGCACGCTCGTAGTAAATCATCCAGCCGTGTACATCCTCACCACGCCCATCCTGACCACGAGGATTATCGCAGACAGCATTCGACCACCCGACAGCTACGACGGAGGGATACGAGCCTCGATCGTCAACGACAGAGGTACGAACCACGTGGAAGGTCAAGTCGGGTTCAGAAGTCTGCGATCGAGCTACGGGCTACCCGTCAGCGAGGCAGAAGACATGTCGGTGCTTAGGTCTTGTATGGTTCGTAATGGTGGTGGTGGTGGTGGCCGATGGACTGGTTGGAAGGTCCAAGGATGTGCCAAGGGCATCCAAACCCATGTACATATACGTGGGAGAAGCCGCTGTACATACTGTAATGACTGTCGCAGAAATGCACTAACGAACAAAATATTCTTAACACTCTTTTGGCGTTCTTTTCTTTTGATGGCGGGACAGCTACCACCCTCGTGGAGGTAGTCGTCGATGGGTTGGGCAAGAACGAGTACCATCTCGGCCTCGTCTCATGTCTTGTTATCCTAGCTGTCCCATTCCTCTTTGCTGCGTGTTTACTGATTGACATTTTGAGTGATCAGTGTGTGGCTAGGTTCCTGACAACGTACATGTTGGCTAACATCACTCACTTTTAACAGGGTCAAATCGTATGCCCGTGCTCAGTGAAGCTGAAGCACAAGTGACACGGGGGTGACGCCGCTGTTCCCATGACGGAGCGTAGATCTATTCAGTCCTGTGTGACTCATGATCAAGCGCCTATTGGATCCTGCGTTGATGGTAAGTACTTTCAAGCAAAGGCAACAATGTCCGGGGTAGTTCCCTATGCTCGGTCTTTAGTTTCGGCTCGAGTGAAGGAGCTCTGTATCCCCATGAGCGAGATCCATCGGTCGGTTCAAGTGAACAATACATGCACCCAGGTAAGTTCTTTCTCCTCAAATGAATGGCAGTAACACGGTTAGATCCATACCACGGGTGCGGAAGCTGGGCAACTGGGTTTCTGTGAGTGTCATCTGAGCGTCGTGCAACCAACACGCAAGGTCAATTTCCTTTTCAATCCCTTAACTCAAGACTGGGAAAGGTACCCGCTTGGGAGAGTTCATCTCACGCTCTAGCTTAATATGCTCTTTGAAGGTAATTCCTAATGGCGAGTCCTGTATACCTTGGCCTTGGAGCCGCTTCTAGCTGTCTTGAAATCACTCTACAACTCAATGGTTCCAAACGTTGCTCTGTGACTTGATCCGTACATTACTTGTGAAACACTCCGCCTCGAAACATATATCCTCCCTCTACACACTCTCAATCTCCTGCCTCAGTGCATATACCTGAACGTGTACGCCTTGTCGCCCAGCTCAGACAGCTCCTGGCTATCATACCCACCCTCGCCGCCCTCGGCCAGCTTCTTCTCGCGGCGCTTGTTGATAGCGGCGTAGCTGACGTTGAGGATGACCGCCGCGATGATCCCCAGGGTCACGAAACCCAGTTCCAGCCCGTGCCCGAGGATGTAGCGGGGGGAGTCCGGCTGGCGGTAGAAGTTCGAGGCCATGGCGCCCCCGAGGTTGCCCACCCCGATCTGGATTGCCATCCCCGCGCTGCGTTTGTAGCCGCCGGCGAGGTTGTTGGACAGCCACGCGATGTTGCCTGGGAAGCTTGGGTAGATGGCGCACACGATTATGAAGACGCCGCCGTAGACCACGCGGGGGTTTTTGGTTGGGTCCGTTGAAATGCACCTAGAGCAGGAGTCAGTCTCTTGGTGGAGGGGGAGTCTGCGAAGGTTGGAAGGAACGGGCAACATACATGGCGAATCCGATGATCATCACACACAGGAAGAAGATGATGAAGGGGCTCCTCTTGCCCGCGCGGTCGGACAGATAGGCGAAGATGACGGCCAATATCGCCGCGGTGACGTATATCGGAACCGTCATCAGTTGAGCAGTGCTTGAGGTATAGCCCAGGTTCTTGATGATTGTGGGTAAGAAAAGACTTGTGCCGTACAGCGGACAGACGATCTAGCAGGAAGAGTCAGTCTGGGGGTCCGAATTGAAGCAGAGAAGACGAATACTCACGCCCCAGTACACAAAGATATTCACCCAGATCTGCCAATCCAGGAACGCTTGCCTCACATACTTCCACTGGAACTCATCAGCCTGAGCCACATGGGCCCCTCTCCCACCCGCGCCGTCGGGTTTGGAAGATTGCCCCTGATACTTCAAGCGGAAGACCACAAAGGCCCTCTCCTCCTCGGTCAGGAACTTGGCCGTCTCGGGGAAGTCATGGAGCAGGAAGAAAGCCGCGATAGCAGCGACGACGGTCGCGATGCCCTCCAGGATAAAGATCCACCGCCACCCTTCCAGATTTCCAACGCCGTCCATCTTGGAGATGCCGAAGGCCAGGAGGCCGCTGAACGCACCGGCGACTGAGGCGGCGGAAAAGAATAGGGCCTGACGGAATTGGATCTCGTGTCTGCAGTACCACATCGTGAGGTAATATGCTACACCGGCTGTGTAGAGAACTAATGTCAACTATCGTTCATCCACTACTGAAGAAAATCCATAGAGGGTCCAAGCTGAAGCTGTTTCTCAAGAGCATAATTTGAAGTGCCTTTCGGCCAGGGTAAAGTGCACTGAGAGCCAGCAACATTCAAGCCGCAACCATCACTTACGATATAATCCAGCCTCAGTAACACCTAGGAATATACGCGTAGCTAAGAGACCCTGATAATTCCGGACAATTCCCATGAGCGTCATCACTGTGCCCCAAGCCACCATAATAGTCGGCAACCACCTGCTGGGGCGGAGCTTCTTGAGCAGGAGGTTGCTGGGGACCTCGAAGGCGGCGTAGGTGAAGAAGAAGGCCGTCAGGCACCAGTTGTACTCGTAGCTGCGCATGCCGAGGTCCTCCTGCAGGCCCTCGATCTTGGCGTTGCCGATGTTGCCGCGGTCGAGGAAGGAGAGCAGGTACAGCAGCGAGAGCATGGGGATCAGGCGCAGGTCCATCTTGCGCAGGATGGCCTTCTCGTCCAGGTGCCTGAACGAGTCGAGCGTCGTGCCCTCGGCCGTGGCCAGGGCGTCGATGCGCTCGATCTCGTCCTTGCCTCTGGAGTGCCCATGGCGGCTATGCTGTGGTGGGAGGGCCGACACCGAGCCGGTGCCGAACTCGTTCTGGGCGATATCGGCTTTTTCGTTCTGTGATCTGTCGGATGAGGTCATTTTGAAGTTGTCTGGTCCCCCAGCCGTGTTGGAGGTTAAGACAGTCGAGACAGAGAATAAGCCCAGTTGTCGAAAACAACAAGAGCTGGCAGATCGCAATGACGGCGGGACTTCATCTTGAAGATGACCAATCCTGGGACTTTAGTGCCCAGGAGATGTCCTTTCCCCCGCAATCCTCGTCTGTGTCCACAGCGATGGTCTCCAACAGTGGTGCGGACGGCCCAAATATTCGGTATTCGGGGAGGCAATCCTGGATTGTTACTCGCTGTTAGCTGCGGCTCTGGAGACGTTTCCCCCACAAAGCTTAGCTCTAGTCCTAAATCCCCCGCACTCCAAACTGCTTGGCAAACGACCTAGTCAACGTAGTCGGTCTACCCATGGGCTGATGATGCAATGTCATTCACTACCGCGAGCCTTTCAGGGACCTTTTGGTTGGCGGGCAGGGCGAGAAGAGTCAGATCAAGTATCCTGGTATTGGCTTATGCCCTGCTGTGGTGCGACGCGTGAATCAGTGAGAAGAGCCTGCGTATGTCAATGAGTGGATGATAGACATCGAAATTCGATGTGAATACAGCAAGTCAGGCCGTGTCTTTCAAATGAAATCGGATATTCGCACCCGCAAAACTAGATGGTACACCCGTACATAACTTGCTTGCCCACAGCCAATTCATATGCCTACCACACACACTTACACCTACCCAGACCTAACACAACCACACACCCAGACCTAGCGCACCCAGACCTACCACACCCAGACCTACCATACCCAGACCTAAAACACCCAGACCTAGACTTAGAAAACCTAGGTGCGTGTTTGAATCAGCTAAGTATTTGTGGTGTGTGTGTGTGAAAACTGTATCAATGAGCAAGCTATGTACCGGTGTACCATCCGTTTTTGTGGGTGCGAATATCTGATTTCTTTCAAATTGAGAAGCACTTTCAAATTTTATGGTTTTACTTGAGGTGAAAAGATCTCAAAATTTCCAACGACCAGTGATTAAGGGACCAATTTTTGACAGGCAAACTGTGATATCTGATGGCCTTTGAAGGCTAAAGCTTTGTGTTATGAAACTTAAGCTTACGGGTAGCTTCTACCTTTTCAATCACTCGCAGACAAACATACTATGACTTCCATTGAAACAGTTTCCGCAGGGAAGCAGGTGGGTTGGCTCGCCCATTACCTACTTGAGCATTTTCGTTATCTCAACCCCCAGCCAGCTCTCACAACCTCGTGGCTCGTAGGCACCGTTTCCACGTAACGGCACTGCAAAGATCGCGATGGGTGCTCTGCAGACTGTTTGGTGTGGGTAGGTGGCTTGTTGATTCCTCTAACTACGTATTCGGCGCTGGGGTTTGGTTTTTTGTTCTGCAGCGCTGCTTACGTAAGCAACTGCTTGCCTGCTATCTACGGATCCACAACCTCAAAACTCGCTCTTTTTTCTTCTTAAGTATTTGAATCTCAATTTACGAGTACTTTCAAATGTCTAACAGACTAATCAAGTACACCTATCATACCAGATCAATACTCGGGAGCAAGTGCCGGCAAATTCCGTCGTTTCTTCGAGTCTGTGGAAGCTTACAGTAACCCCCAAACTGATCGCACACTGTTCCTTGCTTTCACACAAAAGCCCAAGTTTTCGTCTCATCTCTTAGAGCAGCGCTGCCGTTTGCCTGAAAACTGCATTGTTGGTTTGCGGTGCAAAGGACCAACTTTACGACTTGCCACTCAAATCAACAACACGAGGCTGGCTGACTGAACCCTTCCTTCAACCTCCCCACAACTCTCTCTCGACCACATCTTCTTTACACAAACCATTCGCCCCCTCTCTGAAATATGCTTCTCTCGAAATCGCCCGATTCCCCTGAGATTTTCTCTCTCTGTTTCCAATCAACGCAACTAAAAAAAAAACTTCAGTGTCGTCAGTTGTCACGATTGCAACAGCACCAGGGCCCCTTCTCACAACATATCCTACGACGCGATGCATCCTTCAACCACTCAGTCCAACCCCAACAAGGGTGCTGCAAAAGCTCCCAGTGATATCGATCAGCCTGGAAAGACCAAGACTGGATCTACCCAACCCGCAGGCAAGACTCGAGGGCATCTTGGTGGACTTCTCAAGCGCCTGAAGAAATAGCGCAACGACAACATAGACTTGGCCAAGACCGCACCAGGAGGTAAGTCGTATCAGTCTTCCAATCGCTAGCCCAACAATGAACTGACATTTCGATAATGATAAGCTGTTGCTGCAATTCCTGCCGACATTTCCAAGCCTGTCGAGCAGCCCAAGCCCGAGCAGTCTGTCGCAGCCAACAAGCCTGGGCAGATCGCATCAGCTGGTAGGCTCAATTGCCTACTCCTTGGCTGACAAGCTTCAAAAGGTTCACGCAAACAGGGAGACGGTCAGACCCCAGAAACTACCCACCAGCATGCGGATCGCGTGGTTGAACAGGTCGCCAAGTGGAGGAAGTTCCTCAAGATACCCTTGGATGTGACCGCCGACATTCCCCAGTCTGCCGCCGTCCGTTGCGGGTTCGACAAGCCCTTGTCTGGGCTTTATGACTGCCAGTTCATGGCCAAGACCCCAAAGCACATGAAGTGGCCTCGGAAAGAATCCGTGGACAACCCTCCCCCTTCCTCGACTTCAAGGCGCCAGCACTCCCGAAGCACGATGACATGGATACTTTGGTCACGAAGATCAAGAATGGGTGACAAGGACCTCGTGCGCATGCGGATCGTCCAGGTGTACGACGACCACACTGCGAAGGCCCAGGAGCAAGGCATTCTCAGGATGAAAGAGTTTCAGGACCTGCCCGGCACCAGGTGGTTCACCACATTTAAGGGCAAACCTATCACCACTGACATCGCACAGACCTTCTCGATCCTTTTGCGTGTGGTGTACAAGTTATTCTACGACGATCTCCCTCACAGTGACGGACCGTCCATGAGCCAAGGGCTCCTGTGCCCTGAGCCAGTGCGCAACGACGCGGGTGAAATTATGGCACACACGACGGCTGAGTTTCAACGGCGTGAGAACGATGTCGCCGCAGTACTGCTCGAAGATCCCTGTGGCTTTGCCGACGAACAACTGATCGTTTTGGTCATGCTCGGAGGTTGTGTTTGGTACCTTGGTCATCGAAGGTGTCCCTGGCAGTGGGAAGACCCGGCTTGCTTTATGGCTGGTCATAGCCATCATGCACTCCTGCTACGACGACCCCAAGATCAGAACTCATCAGCAGAAGGAAGTTTCTCAAGAAGACAGCGATGATGAGGGACACGAGGGAAAGCTCAGCGATGACGGGTTGAGACGGACGAAGACGAAGACGTCGAGTTCGCGATTCAGCCAAGCATCCAAGAATTGGTTGACGCCATGCCAGATTCGGAGGAGAAGCCAAAGCAGAAAGAAGACGAGCCCGCGTCAAAAGACAAGTGGGATCAATTCTACGACATTCCTCCCCTCCAGTGTGGACCCTCGAAGGAGCAGCTCACCGCAATCATTGGCAGCTTGCCAGAGGATTGTGCAGACCGAATGGGTCAGTTCTTTCTCAAGTGTTGGAATACATGTGTCGCGAATTGTTGCAAGCTCGAAGCTGAATTTCGCGGAGCCCTTTCTGGAATGAACCAAGAAGACAAAAGGAAGTCCTGCGCCGCTTTCTCCTACTGTCTTACCCGGCACTGGAACCAGTGACTCACCGACTTCGAGAAAGCCATTGCCGCTGACCCAGAGGAGGACGTCTGCGATCTCATCAACGAGGCCAAGGAAAACGCACTGGAGACCCTTGCGGACGTGAGGAGGGTGCTTGGTAAAGCGGAAGCCCCCTAGCCCCCTGAGCTGAAGACTCGGCCCAAAGTGATGATCACCGCCAACCAGAATGTCAACGGTGATGACCTTGCATCGCGTCTCGGTGAGACTCATCAGCAGGCTGTTGGTTTCAAGCCCCTGATCATCCGCGCGACTAATTTGGACGTCGAGCGTGACGCCCTCGTCCACAGCTNCTCTCCGCTCTCTCCGCTCTCTCCGCTCTCTCCGCTCTCTCCGCTCTCTCCGCTCTCTCCGCTCTCTCCGCGATGACGACGTCCGCGACGTCCCCGGCATGGCCGACTTTCTGCAGCCTGGAGTAGACAATGACACGATCGCGGACTTTGCGGATAACAAGGGCGACTTTACCAAGCGCGAGTTCGGCGGTATCTAAAATATACGTGACCGTGCCACTCAATTTGGAGCCCTACGGCCCTATGCAAGCTTCGGGGAGCACTCCAAATTGCCACGTATATTTATTGCCAGCCCTAATCTTCTCACAAACGTTGCCAGCCTTAAACGGTCACAGGGAATAGCGGAGCGGGTCGTGGACCGGAGCTGGCGTCCCTTCCCAACGCACCTTCCCAACTTCTCACAACGACAACGACATCCTTCCTTCA
>JACBFG010000007.1:199235-266538 GCA_013435955.1 Diaporthe sp. HANT25 | reverse complement strand
AATTCACCCAGTTAAGAACGCTTCGCGTGTCGCGTCCCTCGCAAGCTCGGTCCACGACCCGCTCCGCTGAACAAGCTGGAGATCCTCATGCGCGCCATGTCGAGGGCAGGCCACAGACCCGCACTCAAGCGTGAGCTCGAGAAGCTTGGTGTCCCGAACCAGCGTCTGACCCGAGAGGAGATGAACGCGCTCAAGGCAACAGTCAAATCGTTCATGCAGGAAGTCTTCAGCCGTACACACGCGGTTATCTGCACCTTCGTTGTGGCCCAGGCTCTGGTGAACCGCGACTACTTTCGTCCTGTCTCAGTCCTCGTTGACGAGTCGTCTCGGGAGCACAGGTCTCTCATTCGATACTTTCAGCTTGGCATCGATCCCCTCTTCATCATCCTTACCGGTAATCATCGCCAAGACAAGCCCCATGCCAGCAGCATCAATGTCAATGCCAAGGACAAGAACGCGGAGTTGGCATCCCATTTCAACGTCTTCCTGGAGCAGTACTTGGTTCCTCTACCTCAATGCATGATGAATCAGGTCCCAGAGCATGTGGCGTTTCTTTCGGAGAACTTTCGTCAGCGAGGTGGCTTGCAGGAACTTGCCTCGCAGCTATTCTACGACGGCAAGATGAAGACGCCTTTCGATCCTCTCAATCTGGACGCACTCACCCTGACATGGCACAACTTTGGTCAGGAGCTCGTCAATGAAAACCGGAAGCGCCGACGGGACGCCGACGCCGACGCTGGAGATCGGTTATGAGACACTCCTGACAGACAAGGCCCTCGAAAGCGTCTTCACCACGTGGAAGGTTGACCTTCGTGATGACGCCGATGGCCTAAAGTCCTCGTGGGCTGTACAGTCGTCTCCAAGACACTTGCAGAACTTCACGAGGAACTTCTCAATGATGAAGCCAGAAAGCGTGGCTTCATGCCAGACGACCAGTCTGAAGTCACGCACGTGTCCAACAGCGACGAAGTTCGTAGCTGCGTGTCTTATTTCTCGGAGCTGCGGGTCTTGGCGCGAATGGCATACTTCGACAACAAGCGTGCCAACGACATGTGCTAACGTCAAGAAAGAGGCAATCGCTGCGATGTGCTCAACGATCAGGAGCGCACGCTTGTGTCCCTCCGGCAGGGGATCAAAGCCAGGGCGACCGCAAGCCTGGTAGACAGAGAACAGCTGCTTGCTTGGGACATCGAGAATCGGATCTCCATCTTCATTCTTGTCGCGGCTGAAGAGTCAGGCGGCACTCTGCCTGAACTTCGACCAGTGGGCCGAAGATGCTGGTGACCGGGCAGCATCCCCTCGTGGAGAGAAGAGGAAGCGCAAAGACGTCTCCGCCGCCGTGAGCAAGACTTTGATGACCGAGAACCAAGGCACGAGCGGTGTAAGTGACCTTGCACCTATTTTATCAAATGTCACAAGGCAGTATTCTAATCTGAACGTCTTAGTCCTTCAAACCCAACAATGTCAAAGAGACGGCCGTACAGGGAAGAGTCCTCTACAAACTCTTGAAGCCTTACGGAAGACATTGGAGCATTGTCCTTTCCCTGGCGGATTTTTGCAAGGAGGTCGACTCTGCCGCCCACAACAACGTCCTCAAGGTCTCGCCATACATTTGGAAGACGCTCGAGCTTTGCCTGCAGATGACCGAGGACTTGAACGCCATGTTGAATGACATCTGTCGCGACCCCGATGCATGGAAGACACGCCATCCTGCCGATATGGCCGACGCTCGGGCTGCCTATTACACTCCTGGATCCAATCCAGCCTGGGGTTTTGGTGTCGACAACGTGAGGCCGACCGTGCCACTGGACTTCTCAGCCAGGCAGTAACGATCGGCTGAAAGTTACCAACAGGGAGGCCATCGCACTCGTGAGGAAGCTTGAGCCCGGAGATGGTTTTAAGGCGGACCCCTCCATTGCAACCTGGATGATGGCAATGAAGGTCATCTGTACCAAGGAGGTCTTTGCGTTTAACATCCACACGATCCAAAACGACCACGACCAGTACTGGAAGTTCGAGTGGCTCCAGTCATGCCCCTCTCCAGAAAACCTGTCTGAGGAGGCAAAGGCTGAAAACAAACGGCGGTGGAAGTTCTGTGGCCTTCCCTGCATCGCCGTTGTTGAGAATACCGAATCCTCGGTTCTTGGTCTCGCCATCTTTGAGAAGTTAGGCAAGTCGGACGGCGCCCCACATGTGCATATCCTATGCCACTTCGATTCCCTGGTAGCAGAGTACGACGACCGGGCAAGGGACTGGGCAGGAATCAGCAGCAGCTTTAGTTATGGGGCTAGGAACAGAATTTTTGCCCCCTGAACTCCAGAATGGCGAAAAATTTGGATAGGAGCTTGGGTGTATTGATTGAAATTGAATTTGATTAACGAAGAACCACCACATGATCAATGGTGAAATACTCGTGGATGATACGCATTAGAATGCAAGACTTGCCCACCATTTTGAGTATGTGCAGAATCTGGCTTTTCCATTACTTCTGTGGAGGTTTCGCCGCCATAATGAGCTTGCACAGGGGATCCAAATGTCCGGGTGTGATATGTAGAGCGTAGTACACCACTTCCAGCCCACGGGTGTAGGGTGATCTCCCATGGTATGATCCTCTATATGATGACCATCTATGGGATAATCTCCCGTGGGATAGTCTCCCGTAGGATAGTCTCCCGTGGGATAGTCTCCCGTGGGATAGTCTCCTGTGGGATACTCTTCTATGGGATAAATTCCTTTGAGACACTCCTACGGAGACTTTCATGGGAACGACTCCTTGTGACTTTCTCTTGCCCAGCGATTTTGTACAAGTCCGAGGAAGAGGCGCCATCCCAGACCTGACACTGGGAGTCAACAACACACTCTCGGCTTATGAATCTCCGAGAGCTGTATATGACTTACAGCGGTAGCTGTCTACATGAAACATGCGGCTCTCTTGAATCACACCACGAGGAATACGCTCTTTTGTTGATTGCCTGACCATGACGGCTGTGGAACGATGTCTATCAACATCGCTCGCAGACTCGCACGCCTTGCGTTGAAAAGACCAAGTCCACGAAGAGAGCACATCGAATCGACCCGTCATGAGTGATTTCATTCGCACGCATTCCTTTTCTCTTGGTAGATCGACAAGTGATGATGCTGCAGTAAACATCTTTGCCCCTGAAAGGAGTTACCGCCCAAGCCCCCGGGGGCTAAGGGGCAGAATGCCAACCGTCTTCTGGAGAAGAGGGCAAAGTCGTCGAGGCCATAGTTGCCTCATTCCACGGTTTCAACACAGAATCGTAGATCAAACACTCCACACTGAATCGGGGCTGCCGATCTCCAACATTTGCAGCCTCTATAGCGAGTGACTCTATGGTGGAATACGAGTTGCAAGGATAGCAGGAGTCTGCAGCGGCCGAAACATGCCCAGAAAGGGAGGTCATGGGTCAACAAAAACGGTGACATAATGGAATGACCTCGCCACAAACACACGCGGGATGTCAAGCCTCAACCACAACACTGCATTGTGGAGGAAGGATGCTAGGTAGTTATGGATCATGCTGGCGTTACGCTCGGTGAGCTGTGAAGCCGAGGGTTCGAGACGGCGACAGCTTGCCATGCCGCCGGCGGCCAACACCCAAGAATACATCCAGGCATACAAAACGCAATACCGCGATGGATAAATTTATCGTGCCCAGAAGCCGTGACTATCTAGTAACGTCCATTTTGTGGCGCTACTAATGAGGATGGCCGAGTCAGTGGGCAGAGTGTTGACCGACACCATGGTAACCCTAGAAACACAGCATGTTCCAGGTCGGGAATACGCTATTGTCAACCTTATTTGTTGGAGAGCCTGGGTTCCCGTCATGTGATCTAGGTACACGCAGATGGGCTACCCAGGTACACTTTGTAGAACGAGCTCCCTGTTGCAAACATATGCATGCAGTTTGCAGGCAGAGATCATCGTGCGATCGTGGATCGTGATGTTGTTGAGGAAAGATGTGCCGGGCCCAAGACTCTGAATTCTTGGACTCCGCCTCATGTTCCTCGTTTATTTGTCTAAGCTTCTAGTTCATCTGGATGGCGCATGTTTCGAGGTCGTCTTGAAATAGCTTCTGCAGTGCATCAAGCCGGGCCAGGCCAGATGATTTTCTAGGCGCGAGTTCGGATCTACGAATCGCAACCATCGTGGGCTCTCTTGGCTTCTACCGCAACACTGGTTCTACCGGGCTTGGGAACCAGGCTTGAAGAGAGAGAAAAAAACACATCTGCAAATCTATGTTTGCATCAACAAGAAATGCGTCTAGGTTGCCCCGGATGTTGCGCTTGGTTGAGATGGACAGAAATAGAAGTCAGGATGAAAATCTGACGACCGGATTTGTTCGTCCCGAAAGGCACCGTGTCTGAGATGTCGGGTGTCAAGATGTCAACATTGGGGAAGAAGGCCTGAGTGCCCAGATTCCAAGCCTAACAGGATCGTCTGAAAGATGCACTAGCGACCTGTTAGCTGCTTGACCGCACGCTTGGCATCCTATTGCTGTCCTATTGCTGTCATGACAGTCATGGGTGAGCAGGCCTTTGAAAGCTGCTGTCACAGCGCGGGGACGTGAAACCGCTGGGCATCCCGTTATGTCAGATCTCCAGGCGTTGAGATGCCCAGACCGTACATGAGCGCCTCCTTTCCCACCACGTTGTGCTGAGCCACCAGGCACGCCAGGCACCTTAAGCCCGCTGTGGCGGGTCCAGCGCTCACGGGCCCTGACTCTGGTTGTTTCTGGGCCTCTACTTGGCGGGCCTCTTCCCGTCTTATTGGCTCATCCCCTCTCGGACTTGCTGATCCCACCCGACTGTGCTCCACGGGGTGCTCCAGCTGCGGATTCGACCACCCTCCTTTTCCTGTCTCTTCTCCAGTTCTGCTCTGCCCTGGTGGCCAAGCTTCCACAGGTGGGACACCCTTGGAATAACCTTAAATCCAAAGCCCCTGAAGTCTCCGCAGAGCCGCTGCTGACTGCATACCGCCTGCCCCAGGACCTCCTTGAGATCGTCCGCGGATCTCATTGGCGATGGCCCTCTCCCTCGCCCGCGCAGAGCAGATCCTGAAGCAGTGATCCGAGACAACGCCTCGGACCAAGCAATTGATCCTAGAATGATGTCGAGAAAGCCTGGTCATGTACACACGCCCCCCTCCCCTTTCCAGCATCCGCCCATGCCCATCCTTAACTTAATCAACATCTTACGTTGATCATCCCGCTGTTGTTTAGCAAATCGCCAAACTCTCGGATCTTAGCCATGTTTCGGGTCGCCTTCCGTAACAGCGTTTCCAACGGGACAAGCGGTAGCAAGGCGGCAGCGCAGCTACACCACACTCGATCTCGGTGACACCATAACTAGGCAGATAGATGGCTCGAGCTTCTATAGTCGAGATATATCAAGAGAATTCCTAGCTCACAGTTTCTTGATTGATTTCCCACCATCATCAGTCTTCTCCGTCCACAGGTTTGATTGTTAGTGATTCTTTCCAGTCTACCGGCTAGACGACGTTCCTTTCTCCCTTTTCGTCTTTATTCTTATTTACTTCTTTCGATCTTTTGATAAGACTTCCGCTTTTCATACCAAACAATCCACACAGTCACTATGCTTGTCAACGCAAGGCTTTCTTGGCAGCATGCCGTCCTGTCGGCTCTCGTCATGAGCTCCGCCGTCTCGGCAAACTACGGCTCCGTCCACGTCCGCCGCGGCGAGCATGCCGTCCGCGACATCCTTCCCAACCAGGGGCACAACCTGAAGGAACGGGACCTTCTCTCCACTCTTTCGGGCTTGCTTGGAGGTGTCGGAGCGGGCGCCGGAAACAACGACGACGCTGCTGATGCCGCCGCCGGCCAGCAGCAGGCCGGAAAGGGCAAGGGTCAGGCCGACGAGGCAGCTGCCGCTGCGGGTGAAGCCGCAGCTGGCCAGGACGAGGAGGCCCAGGAAGATGCTGCAGAGGCCCAGGAAGACGCTGCAGAGGGCGAGGATGCTCAGGAGGCTGCCCAAGGCCAAGGCAAGGGACAAGCCAAGGGCCAAGGAAAGGGCCAGGGCCAAGACGAGGCCGCGGCTGCTGCCGGTGAGGCTGCGGCTGGTGGTGAGGCAGGCAGTAAGTTTGAAGATCCTCCAGATCCTATGGACACGGGAGCTAACCACACTTACAGACGCTGCTGGAGCTGCTGCAGGTAACGCTACCGCAGAGGCCGGAGGTAAGATGACCGTGTATCGATTCTGATGACAGTTTCACTGACACGATGACAGCTGCCAAGGGCAAGGGCAAGGAGAACGGAAATGCCGCTCAAGCAGGCTGCGCTGCTGCCGCCGCAGGCAAGGGCAAGGGCAAGGACCAGGCGAATGCCGACGCTGCCGCTGCTGGTAAGTAATTGGTCCCAAATCCGCGTGGTGTGGCGCGAGCTTGTACCGGATTTTCAGCCATGGCTTACAATTCTCCAGGTGAGGCCGCTGCTGCCAAGGGAAAGGGCAAGAACAACGGTGAAGATGCCGCAGCCGCCGCTGGTAAGTTTCTAATTCCTAAATACAAACGAGTTCCTACACCTCAGAGTCGGACCGGCCGCTGACATAGTATCCAGGCGGAGCCGCAGCCGGAAACGCAACAGCAAACGCCGGTGCCGAGCAGCAGCAGGGCAAGGGCAAGGGCAAGGGACAAGACAACGCCGCCGATGAGGAAGCTGCCCAGGCCGGAAATGCCAATGCTGAGGACGCCAACGCTGAGGACGCCAACGCTGAGGATGCCAACGCTGAGGACGCCAACGCCGAGGACGCCGCCAACGCTGGAAACGCCAATGCCGAGGACGCAGCAGCTGGCAACGCCAAGGCTGGCAAAGCCAACAAGGGCGACAACGCCAACGCTGACGAGCAGGCACAGGCCGGTGATGCCGCCCAGGCCGGTGATGCAGCCATGGCCGGTGACAACGCTCAAGCTGGCGAGGCCAACAACGCCAATGAGGAGGCGGCAGCTGGCAACGCTAAGGGCGGAAATGCTGATGCCAACGAGGAAGCCCAGGCCGGTGACGCCGCGATGGCTGGTGAAGAGGCACAGGCTGGCGATGCTGCCAACGCCGCTGAGGAGGCGGCAGCTGGCAACGCCAAGGGCGGCAAAGCCAATGCTGATGAGGAAGCCCAGGCCGGTGATGCCGCTCAGGCTGGCGAGGCCAACAACGCCGCCGACGAGAACGCCCAGGAGCAGGCCGGCAACGCCAAGGCCGGGGAGGAGGCTGCCCAGGCTGAGGACGCCCAGAACCAGAACCAAGAAGCAGCGGCCGGCCAGGCCCAAGCTGGCCAGGCTCAAGCCGGTGCTGGACATGTCGCCGTCGTTCAAGGACAAGCAGCAGCTGGCCAGCAGGCTAGCACCGGAAACGCCGCCGTTGATGCTCTGATCGCAGCTGGCCAGAACCTGCCCCCAGGAGCCGCTGGCAAGGTCAAGTTGATGAAGACCCGCAACGTCATGGCCAACGCGGCGTGGTAAATCATCCGCTAGCACCTGGTCGAGTGATGGATGCTAAGGATAGTGACCTATTGCATTCTCTCAAGGAAGGATGAGTTGAAAGACATATGGATTGTTTGATACTGATCAGTGGACTTTATGGCAAGGAACGGAGTAGATCTCTGTCCTTTTTAGTTTTTGAAGATATTTGCCATCATAATAATCCTGAGTTTTTCAACCAAGTGAAAAGATGAGTCTATGTGCTGGCACCAGGGGACCACTGTGACAAGACATATCTGTCTGCAACAATACAGGTTGTGGATTGAGAGCCTGCCACGCCTTGTTAATTCATTTCTTTCACGCTATCAACATATCAGCATTGATATTATGGATCCAGCTGCTGTAGTGTCAGGAATTGATTCTCAGCTCCTTCCCAACCTTGCAAGAATTTGAATATCAATAGAAATGATGTAAAATGTTGATGGCAGTAAAGCAACGAATACTAGTTTATTCATATGGACTCTGCGTGCATATTTGAATTCCTCTTCTAAGCTGGAATTGCAGTATTGGCTCTGAGGCCGAAGCTATTTTATTCATATACGTCGACTATGACCATTCTACATCTCATAACCAAACTCTCGAAGACATTGGATATTCACACCCGCGAAAACAGCTTATACACCAGCACTGAGTACATAACACATCTGCTCATAACCAATTGGCATACCCACCATACACACTTACACACACCCATAGCCAATTCACACACCCAGACCCAACACACCCAGAACTAGCACACCCAGGCCTAATTCACCAATGCACCCAGACCTAATGCACTAATACACCCAGACCCAATACACCCACGCGCAACACCCCCAGACCGATTTCCCAATACACCCAGACCTAACACACCCAGACCCAATTTACCAATATACCTAGACCCAACGCATCTAGGCCCAACACACCTAAATTTAAATCCAACACTCCAACACGCCCAGACCTAATACACCCAGGCCTAATTTACCAATACACCCAAACCCAACACACCCAGATCCAACACGCCCAAACTCAAACAGAACCAGACCTAGACCTGGAAGACCCAGGTGGGTATATGAATTGGCTATGGGTGCGTGGTATGCTCTTGGTTGTGTGCGAGAGGAGGCACACGCGAAATGATTGTTTGGATCCTGTGCAGCTGTCATTACCTGTCAATGCAACCCACATCGAGCATACAAAAAGGCATATCCCTGCCAGCACCTACAGCAGTCCAATCGAAAACGGTAAGCCCTCGAGGACCTGCAGCATGACCTGCAACAAGACCCGCGACTCCCGCCTGACAATACCTCTGTATAGGATTTGAAAAAAAATCAAATGTGAGGATAGGCGGGAGCGCGAGTTCGACACAATTGTAATGGCTACAGGCTTTGACACGATGACGGGTAGCCCGGTGAACTTGAACATACGTGGCAGGGATGGGTTGGCCTTCCGAGAACGTTTGTAGGCGGTATGCCGAAGGCACGGCAGAATTGGCAGGATTAGGGGGTTACAGGTGTCCCTAGGGGGTCGTTTTGTAGTTTGGCAGGAACAAGCCACCACAGCACGGATAGCAACATTGAATACATCGTCAGAAGGAGCAATTTGGCGTGTTTCATGGTGATCTGTGCAAGGGGCATCTTGAAGCTTCATCGAATTGGGAGCAAATAATATCTCGTTGTAAAACAAAACAGGGGTGAAATGAAAGAGTGAAATTGCGAAAGCAACTTGGTCTCTCCGCGAGCAAATGAGTGAACGAACCAAATGGATTGGTCTTGCTGAAGGCAGTGGAGATTGATGCGCCTCCAGAGCTGCAAACTGAAGTCCAGAGCATCTCTCATTTCTCTCGCGCTCCCAGAGTTCAGTTCGCAGCTCTGGGCATTGGAGACATGGCGTATTTACCCACCTGGGCCTTTTCAGCAGTGGCTGCTCCAACATGTTCATGATATATGGACCTCAAGGTAAGTATATCCTCCACTCACAAATGCAGCCTGCTGACCGTCTCATTAGCGCCCACAGCATTTTCCAATGGGCCAGCATTCATTGAAAGTCAAGTTGATTTAGTTGTCGACTTCATCAAAAAGCTTCGGCGGCAGAACATCAAATCGACCGAGGCGCAGCCACATGCTGAGCAGATCTGGAAAAGTACAATTCAGGAGACCAATAATCGGACACTGATGCCTTTAACAGATTCTTGGTACATGGGAGCCAACATACCGGGCAAGCCAAGGAGCAGCTGAACTACCTGGGCGGTGTTGAGGAATCCAAAATTGAGTGCCGCAAGGCTATGGAAAACTTGGAGGGATTGAAAATGGTTTATGAAGGAGACACAGTGTAATGGAGACAGTGAGTAGGTTTAATGATATGAATTTTGCTGGTTCACCGCTTTGGCAACATCCATCGTGATCGGTGTCATTGTTTTAGAGCATTTGTAACTGAATAAGACGAAGACAGGCAGTAAGTAGATGAAAACTTGAAGCACTATTTGAGACAGGGGAGGGTCATGAGATTGGTATCCACTAATATATTTTCCGGACGAGGTCCCCTCCATATGTAAGCCCTGAATAGCACCAAACAGTACTGAGGTAGCTGGCTGGATCATCATCACGCGGCGGCTACTCCGTAGACCATTTTAAAGACAGTATCAACAATGGTTACATAACCCTTCGTCAAGGGTCGGAAGACAACATGACAAATGAATGTTTTGATTAGTATCAATGAGTGTATCAAAAGGTTGTCTAAAATGCACTTCTCCAAAAAAAACCCATTCTCCCCTGATACGCGCTACCAATTTATTGCACTCATCAAGAAATTTCCATTACCGCCCCGACTGGTTCCAAAGGTGTTTGAAACCGCCGCAGTTCACATCCTAAACCACTGGACCGACCCGTAGCTTAGTAACATTGAGACTGACTTTGCAAGGGGCTACCGCACGTCGTTGATTCCACTCACACCTTCTCATCCATAGTGCTGCTGTCGCCTGACAATTCTTCATCACGAGCTGAAAGGAACAAGCATATGGCATCAATTATGAGCTGCACAACGAAGGAGAAGCCGACAATGTAGAACGTAATGACTCCATTCCAAGCAAGGGCCCCAGACATGTGCGTGTGTACGCCGGTGGCGAAAGCGAACAGGATTGGCATGATGACGTTGACAGGAATAAGCCACTTCGGGAACAGGGGCTTGAGGCGCGAGTCGAGCATGATTGCGTAGACGAAGGCGAAGTTCTGGACCATGAATGTTGGCCATGGCATCCTATTGAAGGGCGATGTTGTTAGATAATTCTCGAAACTCTCATTGATAGGTCACCGAGTTCGGTCTCATAAAGGAGTCTTACAAAGCAACAATCCAGAAGAACTCGTTTAACATCTGAGTGATCGCCGGCGGCCTGTCGGGGCGGAAGGACGTGATACATAGAACTATGCCAGGAAGCATGAACGTCCATACACCTGCAGATGCGGATGACAGTTGCAGTTGATGGATCATGTAAGGGCATCCGGGAATCCGTCGGATCTGGTTAGAGATGGCGGCAGAAAATGGCAGGTAGAATCCTCCAGAAATCATTAGGATAGCTCCTCCAGCACGGATCCGCGTGAGGTGGTCGATGTAGACTGTTGCTGTGTTAAACCTGAAGATGATATATAATGCCTCCCCACTGCCACAGGGTGGGGAATGGAATATCAAGGGCTAACAGCGCGAGATAACTCTATTTTCTCAATGGTCAGTCGCCTGTAGAGGCAGATGGATCTCAGGTGCTCAGCAACGCACAACAGTTTGATATAGTCTCAGCATCCCACGATGGGTGTGGAGGCGGGATGAAGTCGGCAACAATGAATGCCAAGATAAAAAAGATGCCAGCGATCGCTCCACAGGCAGCGGAATAATACTGGATGGCAGTATAACTAAGCACTTTTGAGCTCATGGCTCTGGCGCATAACCTGTCCACGGCGCTGTTGAAACCCATGGCGTGGATAGCTGACAAGTGCGAGAATATGTTGGAATTGGTAAGACGATAGGAGTGCTCAAGAACGATAAGACTCTGTTCGTCTGAAGAAGACCAAAAGCCACGTCTGGCGACGGACTGGCTCTTTATCTCACTGCAATGGCATGTGAATCTGCATCAGGTGGGTCGAGTTCATGGAAACTTGCAACAAGAACCATGAACAAGACATGATATTGCCTCCACTTGGCGCTCGGCACACCCCGTCTCTCCGAGCACATTACGGACACTAACATACTGATGTGAAACGATTGCAATCACTGATTACTACCTTTGAGAAGCGCATCAGTATCAGTTTGAGTTTGATCTTGTTTTCGTTTGGTTGACCATAAGATCACCAAGCAAAAATACTATGGAAATGCTACCGGCAGCTGTCATTATGAGAGATCTGCTAGTACAGCCGACCTCGGGACAGTGACGAAAGAAGACTGTAGGAGGCTCACAGTCGAGTCGCAGAAGAGTCCCATAGTCACCTGAGCTTGTTGATAGTTGTGGAGTCGCGAGTCGGCAAAGGCCGTTTTCGTTGTGACGTACCGATTGAAGAGAGTGCAGCATTGTGTACCTGGCATACTGTACCCTGACGGGATACTCGGTGTTTGCCGAGACACGCGCACGGTGAATGCCGAAATCTGGACCACACGCCTCAAGGTCCTGATTCGAAGGATCTGCACTTCACCAAAATCTACCGTAACGACTTTTGATGAATCTACCCTTTGCGATCAATCATTTGCAACAAACGAGAGTAAAAGAAAGTCAATGTTGACTGGGGCGAGTGACCCGCCGAGACAGATATTCAGAAGGACAATAAGGAACACCAAAAAAAGAGATGCAGGCGTGCGACCGCTGCCACGCCCGCAAGACACGGTGTGACCGCCGCATCCCACAATGCAGCGCATGCGAGAGGGCAGGGGCTCCGTGCCTGCATGCTGACAAGCTCCGTCAGCGCAACCTCCCTCGGGATTACATTGATAGCATGGAGACGATGGTCCAGAAATTGAGGCAGGAGAACAACAACCTGCGGCGCGCCCTATCCACATGCCAGGAGGATTTAGCAAAGCGCCAAGATGCAGATCCTGACCCGCAACGCGCGGGTGAGGATGAGAGCATTTCATCCGTCCAATCTACAACTATTGCATCCCCAGCGGCCAGGCCGGCTCAATCGAACACGGGAGCCCTTAACACGCCTACGACTACCCCGACGTCGTCTGGAGGCAGGCTGGAGAACGTCTTTGCCTTGGAAGTAGGCTACCTTTCCCTAAATGCCACCGGTGAGACCCGCTATCTGGGCTCGAGTAGCGGCGTCGGCCTGGCCACAATCATAAGCAAGGTTTTGGGCGGCTCGTCGTTGTTGTCTGCGGCCGAGAGCTCAAATGATGACAAGCAAAGCCCTCGAGGGCTGAACACCGCAACATCTATGGAGGGTGCAGCCTTTCCCTCCCGCGCAGTAGCCACGCCTTTGGTAGAAATGTACTTCCAGCACACACACATCACATTTCCGTTGCTGCACCGACCGACTTTTGCGGAAACTTTTGAGAGGATATACAGTGAGCCGGGCTACTATGACTCCAATCCAGCCGAGGCTTTCACTTTCGATATGGTTCTAGCCATAGGGGCCTCCAACGTCAATTGCTTTGGCGAATCTGCTACACATGCTTCCCTTTACTATGCTGCGGCGCAGGCCAAGGTGTCCAGAATGTTGAAGTTGGACGGCTTGACGACGCTCAAGGCAATACTACTTCTCTCGCAACATGGCATATTTAGCAACCTGCGGGACACAAGCGGAAACACATGGCATCTAATAGGGATCGGTGCCCGCATCTGCATCGAGCTTGGACTACATATCGAACGCAAATCACTCGATGACAATCCTAATGACGTATCTATAAATAAGCCAAACATATCAGGTGAGGAGGAGATGAGGAGAAGGTGCTTCTGGTGTCTGTATAATCTAGACAGGTAAGATTGCGCTGCAAGACCGGACGTTACTCAGGCTGGATAAAGATTGTCCCAGTAGTCGCTAATACCATATCACGCTTTAGAATTGTTAGCTCCACGTTGGGAAGACCTGTCATCATTCGAGATGAAGAAATCGACGTGCCTCTTCCCTCTCACCTAGAGGACAACCAGTTCAGCTTGAGCCAGCCACTTCCCCCATCAGAGCCGTCGTTAGGCGGTAGTGTGGGAGAGCAGCAGACGTCGCCTTTTCTACATCTCATCAGAATCAGGCGTCTTTCAGGTCAGATTCTCAGCCTGTTCTACAACAATAGAAGCTGTGCCGACACACCCATCGAAGAGAAGAGGCTGGTACGACGCAGATTCAGCCGGGAGATACGAGCTTGGCGGGACGATACACGGCACCTCAATTTGCAGAAAATCAGGGGAGAAGGGGGTGGCGTGTCAAGCTTTGCGAGTCCGGAATGGTATGAAGCGGTGTACAACAATGCCATACTTCTTCTCTACCGACCATCACCATATCTGCCACAGCCTATGACAGTCTTATCTTCTGAGGACGGAGAGCCAGACCTGGTCGTATTACTAAATGCGGCAGAGGGATCCATCAAGGCCTATAGCGAGTTGCACAAGAAGCGACAACTCAATTACTGTTGGACTACGCTCCACGGAGTCTTCCTGGCTGGGCTGACCTATATTTATTGTATCGAGCGGATCCTTCGCGACCCGAGAGCTCGCGGGCTTGCCTCGGATGTCTTCAACATCATCGAGACGACCCGTGCCTGCTCCAACATCCTGGTGGCTATCTGTGAGAGGTGGAATGCCACCCGTCGCTCATGTGAGCTCTTCGACAAGCTGACGAACATCATAATTCGAGAGGCGTTGAGCGTCTCTACAAGTCAACCTGGCGGAGGAGAACAGCGCCTCAAGGGTAATCCCTCAGGTGCTCCTCAGACACAGGGTTACAATCTAGGGCAACATTCAGCTGAACAGCAGCAACGACGAGCACAGGACAATCGAAATATCGAGCAGCACCAAATGCAGCAAGAGCAGCAGATTCTGTTGCAAGACGGTCACTCCAATCCACCCCAGGGCCCAGATTCTATCAATCATGTACTACAGTTGGACAACATACCAGCCACCGGCATTGACGACTTCGGACAACTCGCAGGGTCACTGGGTATGGCACACGAACACGGTAACAGTGCGGTTTCGAATGAATTGGTTTCGGGATTCTGGAATGACTGGCCATTCGACGGGCCTTGGCCTGCAGATAATGACTTCGACAGCTTTATGCACGGGGTCAGGCCAGAATGGTAGGCGCTATCGAAGAGCAGCGTATCTGGGAGTGGTTTCTTGCTTTTTAACTAGCAGTCGTCGCATATAATGGGAACCAGTCGGTAAGAGAGAGAGAGCACTTGCAACTTTCTCACTACCATGAGCTTGGCCGGTGCGCCAACTTGTTCTGGGACACATGCAACGTGCGATGTACTTACAGACTCAGCGCACTGACAGGTAGACAATATCGGATGAAATGATGAGAAAATGAATTCTATCGTGATAAGTGCCAGCGCAGCTACACAGATATTTCACAGCTTTTCCCTACCTAGACCTTTAGTAAGTCTATCGGCATGAAGAGACCAGAACTATTCGTAAAGTTTCAAAGCCTCAGGGTTCGCCACGGTCCCACTGCCAGTCGGCTCCCGGCAACTGACAATATTCTTGACATTGATCTCGCACTTCTGACCGTTGATGGTGTATGGTATATCGGCAACCTCAAGTATACTTATCCATACTTATAGCTGGTTTATACTCCTAAACCTAACACTTCTACATCCAAACCCAACACACTCAGACCCAATAAACCCAGAATTAACACACCCAAGATACCCAGAGCTAGACCTAGAAACCTCAAGTGGGTATATGAATTGGCTATGGGTGCGTGGTGCGTGTGCAAGTTGTACCAGCGAGCAAGCTACGTACCGGTGTACTATCCGTTCTTGCGGGTGCGAATTCGCGACTTCTTAATTGGCGGTGTTGGCAATATAGCTTTCCAGTACCAGAGAGGAGTTGTATCTATAAGCTCTCCAATAGCCCCTCCTGGCTCGAATCTCCAATACTCAATCTCTCTCGCATGTTTTACCCTGCCTGAGCTGGCACAGGTTCAGCCACTGTAGGCTCTCGCACAAGCGCAGCTACCGTGAATTCTGGCAGCTCGTCGACCAAAGACTTTGCAACGAGATCCTCATAGTCCCAGTCCTTCGAGTCCAATTTCTCCCAGCTTGTGGATCTTGCAATGGAGATCGGCGGTCTCGCCGTCCATTCCACCAGAGGCTTGCTCCCATCGACGCCCTGCCGTGGTTCGAAACATCCATTGAGCTCCAGCCAACTTGTTCTGATGTGGTGCAGTATCGCTTCGACGTCTCGCTCGGCGTTGCGGACGCCGTTGTTGCCGTCACCCGTCCCGTGGGAACCCCACCGCTTGAAAAGCGAGGATCGTTTCACCGCGCGGGCCTTGTAATTGTCGACGCTGGCCGTGTCGCGGATGTCGATGAGCACCTGACGCTCTGCGTCAACGTGTAATGTGCCCTGTCCGATCCTCTGGTCGCTGCCCATAGCCCATGGCCCACTTGAGATGACAATCGTGCAGTGTTTGCGGGCCGTGAGGCTCTTGAAGACGGTGCGTAGCTTCTGGTATGCCTCGTCTCTCGGGGAGCAGTGCGCTGCGGCTTTCACCAGCGAGTAAAAGGGGACAGCGAGGGAGATTGTTGTGTCTGCCATCATTGACGGCAGACAGGTGCATGAAGGCACAGAGCAGTCGGCTCCCAGAAAGCGACCGACGGGGAACAGTGTATCGGTCATCCGATTGAATTGGACTGGCATGGTGAATCCTATGCACTCTCCCGCAAGAGGGGCGAAGACACCGGCATGGTAGATGCTGTAGATTCGACAGACGGCTTCATACGCCTCTCTAGATGCCAGTGCGATATCTAGTACGCACGCACGATATAGAGACTGAGCGCTGAGGAGAAAAGCTGGGTAGTCTGGGTGATACACATAATGAGTCCCAAGAACTCGCGGGCCGTGGGATGGCAATGCCAATTCGAATACTCGCTGGCGCAGCTCTACGGGGAGTTCTTGGAATTTGTTAAATCTTGCGGTCTCCATTTCCCTACTGAGAGTGTTGTGATTGAACTCGAATGAAGGGACAAAAATGCCACGACAGCTGCTCCTCCGTCTTAAAAGCAGCCTACATGCTTATGTAAAAATTATGGGCTGGCTTAGTACCTACTTGGGTGTTGCCAAATCTTCTTGTCAGAACCACTTGCAGGCGATATTGAGCAATTTATTACGGCTTTCTCTTATGAACTACAATGGGGACTGAAAAAAAAAATCGTAAAATATCACCCGAATGAAAATGATACATCAGAAAAAAATATATGAAATTTTATTTCATGATGTCTAAGATCGTCACTAGACAGTGATGCGGCCGCAGGCATCCCCCAAGTTGATGGTTCCAACGAAATTACTCACCCATCTGTGGACAATGTTCCTGGTCCTCAGCTCCCAGGCTGCACCCCCAACTCAGTCACCGCAATCCGGATCAGAGGTCGAACGAGCGCATTTACCGGTTCGCAATTATTGATGTCCAGGAAGGAACGGAGGAACTGAGCATCGGGAACGGTCAACAAGGTCTCCCGCATCCAACGGCAGATTTCCTGTCGTCGTTGAGGGGCCTGAATCATGGCCATTAGTCCAAGTTCTCGATCACTCCTACCAGCAGTTCGATCACTTCGGATATCACCTCGTCCCTGTGCGATGGGTTGTCCCGGATGAGGCGCTGCAGTTCCAACAGGCTTCCAAGGCTTGGAACAAGACCCTAACCCTCCACTATGTTTCCGTTATGATCTTTTGCAAGCAATGAACATCCGACCAGGGCTCAACTGGGAGGCGAATATCAGAAATATTACATACAATTGAGTAAACTCAAAAAAGATACTCATATCAGCATGATTCGAGAACGTAGATAGGATTGGCAACACAGGTGAGAGGCTCCAACGAGGGCAGAGACATGTGCTCGCCCACGTGATGGCTGCCTGAAGCTGTGAGCGTGACACAACAACGGCGGCCGTAACAATTTCCCGCCTCCCGCTCTGTCGCCCTCAGGCAGCCAGAACGTCACACGCCCGATCCTGGAACAGAGCAGAGCGATCGTGTGAGGCTCAAAGGGTCTCGGTAGCACAAAGTCTCATCTACCGGCAATTGAATCTGTACCAGGACGGGAGCACAGCACGAACCACAACGGGCCATCACAACCCCCCCTCTTCATTACGTGCTGAGTACCGAGGCGTGTTGGTCACCTCACTCCACCGCCCGTTCACTCATCTCTCACCTCTCACCTCCGGCGCTCCAACTCACACCGTCCCACCGACCGCCTCGCGCAAAGTTTCACACACACAGCCCTCGCCTGTGCAGGCCCAGCCACACCGACCCGTCGGGAGAAAGAGAAGGGCTGGAAAACGGAGAAAAAGGCCCTTACATCACCGGCTACATCTCTGTGCTTCGCCCCTTGTTTCCCGAAGACGCTATTTTGGGACTCGCACGCTTCTCCTTGCCCTGCCACCATCCGACACCGCTGCGCTGGCAAGTCACGCAAGCACAGCATAAGTGACAGCCATAGTGTCTGTCTCCCCACGGGAGGTTGACGCACCCACCCAACCAACGCCTTGCCCCGTCCTGATCTGTCACGTCGCGCCCACAAGACCCCCTACCCACCGGCAACCACGGTATCTATCTAATCACACACATTCAAATCCCCAAGGCGCTCCAAAAAGGCACACCGCCAGCCAGCCATGAAGCGTGACACAGAGATCGACGATGAGACGACGGCATCCGACGTAAGCGAGCCGGAAGAGACTGCCCGTCGCACGGCCACCTCATCGGCAGCACGCACCGCCCAGGACAAGGCGAGGCAGAAGAAGAAGAAGGAAGAGGCAGCCGAGGACGACGCGCCGACAGCCTCGCCAACGCCCTCTCCAGAACCTTCTCCTCGCCCGTCCAAGTCCGCGGCCAAGAAGAAGGCTGCCAAAGGTGGTGACGCACAAGGGTCCCCGTCCCCCACGCCTTCTGTAGAAGCTTCTCCTCATCCTCCTCCGTCCAAATCGAAGACCAAGTCGGAGACCAGGCCGGCGCCTGAGACGAAAAAGAAGGCTGGCACTGGTGACGCAAGGCAGTCCGCGTCTCCCACGCCGTCGCCGTCCCCACCAGCATCGCCCACACCGTCACCATCTCCAACACCATCCCCCTCACCGGAGCCCGAGGAGGGAGACGCCTCAGGAGCCAGGAAGAAGAGGAAAGGAAAGGCAGAGGCGGCCCGGGGGTCTCCAACACCCGAGCTCGAGGCAGGAAGCAGCCAGCACGGGCCGTCCAAGAAGGGCAAGCTCGGGGGTCTCAAGGGGACGAAGAAAGCGATGGGCGGCGTGGACGGCGCAAACAAGGGGGTGTCGCCACGTGCCGAGGGCGTCGGGCGCGGTGGGAAACCGGACGCCGTTGAGGAGGAGAAGGAGGAGACCCCGGACGAGAGGGCTGCTCGGAGACGGACTGAGCTGGCGATGGAGTTGGAAAGAAAGGCAGCTGGGCCGGCCAAGAAGAAGAGGAAATTTTGAGACAGGGCTTATCGACCTCTCAAACATAGTCACGGTCATCACAGGAGGCTTCAGAGATATCCAGACAAGATTCGTATTTACAAGCCGGCCGCTCTAACTAAGATATATTCAAGAAAACCGCCCTCTGGCGGCTTAGAGCATATCCTGGCAGGTGACATCCAGGTCGCTCTCGTCGACGTTCAAGCAAGACGCGTCGTCACCTCCTGCGGGGCTCACGACGTCAATGTTCTCAGCGTAGATGCTTCCACAGACCTCCTTGCTTGAGCAAGCAAAGAGGCCGATGTCAGGCGAGTACTTCTTGCTTGTGGTGCCCTTGAAGTTGCGGAAGTAAATGTTCTCGATAGTCAGGGGCGAGGGGTACTCCAAGCACAAGGTAAGGTTGCTCTGGCCATAGCACTGTGTAATCTCAATGGCGTAGTCGACATTATCGATGACCATGCCATCATAGGTAATGTTGTCGACGCGGCCGCTGCCGCCGCCTCCCTGCAAATCGCCAGACAGCGCGGAGGCGACATTTGGCCAGACTTTGATGCGGGCACCGTCCGAGGCATTGTGCATCGAGATGTTGGTCACGAAAACGTTTTCGACAATGTCAAACTCGCCCGGGTACTGGCCCAGAGAACCGACGCTGATTCCGTGGGAGCCGTTGCACCAGAGCGACTCCACAAGAATGTTGGTTGAGTTTGGCTTGAAGGAGACGCAGTCTGATCAAAGTGTCAGCCATGTTACTCTTGTTTGACGCGGGCCTCGCCGTGACGTGGAATGGTGGATTCCAAGCCTTATTCAGGCTGGATGGAGCCAGACAGACTCGCTCGGGTACAGATGGCTTGGTGGTACGGGTAAACCACAGGTGAAGGCGGGGTCAGGAGCAGACGTACCATCACCGTTGTTGATCACAGAGTTCATGATTGTGATATCGGATGATCTGTAGGTGTCCCAGCCGTCCGTGTTCTTCGCCACGTTGGAGCTTGATGAGAAACCGGAGATATCAAAGTTGTCGAACACGACGTTGGTAGAGTTGGCCATGAATGTGTAGTATTGTGGCGAGTACCGCAGCACGAGGTCACTCAAAATACTGTTGTGGAGACCGTCGATTCCAATGCTAAATGGAGAGGCGGGCCATCAGCCTCGTGGGATCGATGGGCAGACACCAACAGAATATGTGAATAACTTACAGGACTGGGCGCAGGATATACTTGTCCGCAGCGTAGAGGTCATACCAAACCTGCCCACTACCATCAAGAGTACCTCCTGTGAAACGAGTCAGCCTCGACGTGTGCATAGAGACAATGTTGTGTGACAGTTTCCACCACCTGAAACCATGCACGGGAGGCCTAGGACCAGCGGCCACGGCGGAGGTGGATCGGGGATTAAACGAGTGGCGTGTGTAATGAATGTGTCGCCCGGCTCCCGTGAGGTAGAAAGAGATGAATTCGACCTCGTGAGATCAAATCGCACAACGAGGACGAGCTGTTGGTTGACAGCGGCAGCCCGTACCGTTACAACACGGGGCGAGAGTTGTGACGCTGTACAGTAGTACCGCAGTGCCGCGGCCTGTTCGTCCACCAACCCACATTGCGTGTTGTTTACGGCCGAAAGCTGCCTTTGTGTCTCCTAGGACGCCTGACTGGGGCAAAGTAGACGAGAATGAAGGGCTGGGCAGGGTAAAGCACTGATAAATACACACCTCCGTAGATGAAAACGTCGTCTCCACCTAGTTTGAAAAAGGTAGTCACATTTTGGAAACCGAACTTGAACGAGTTGGCCTGCCAGTAGTCGGTGTCGTCGGTAAACTTGATAGTGCCCCGAATGTCTATTGGTTTCTTATCAGCGGGCCGTCCCCTTTCATGCACTGCCGTTGAAGGCGAGCTGCCTTGCGGCAGTGTCTTGAAACAGTGACAGCAGGTACGCGCCGACCAAGGTAGGCAGGGCTACACATCCATGCTGGCGTGGGAGACGCAACTCTTGTGCTCAGCCCTGGAATGTGGGATGGCTGGACTCACCGATGTCAATGGATTTAAGGAAGGTCCAGTCCATGGCAGTACCGATGATGTACGTAGCGTTCTCGCTGAACACGACGTGGCCACCGTTGTTGCAGTCATTGAAGGCAGACAGGATGTACTCCGAATCGTCAGAGCCATCGCCATTTGTCTTAACGACACACTCCTTTGTCCTATTTGATGGGCTTGGAACTGCCAGTCTGGGCTGAGCTGGGGAAGGCACAATCTGAGGACGTGCAGCCGCAACTCCAGCCACCGAGGCCAGCAAGGCCGTGCAGACTGAGGACTTCATGATTTCCGTGCTTTGTGAGATCGATGTGTGACTACACTGACGAATCCTTTCCTTGGTGACTTGGTCAGTGTTGTGTCCACGGATCGACAATACTTAGACGGGAGCACTCACCTAAGCACTCTTGGGGATCGGCGGGCAAACGAGTCCTTGAGCAGGGAGAGGACAAGACCTACGCAGCGCGAGGCAGGAGGCCATTTTGTATCAATTGCCCGCTGACTGGCTATCCGAGCGATATGCAAGGGTATGTCTTCTGGTAATCAATTAAGCCTTTGAGCATGTGGCCGTTGGTGGCCCTTCGCGTGAAGTGTAGTGCTGGCAGGGGCTGTTCCCCCAATTTCCGAAGACCTTCTCGGGGTGGAGACGGCGAGATTCAGGGGGGCCATGGGGCGATGCGGATAGGAGGGTCAGTGAGGGTCGGCGACGGTCGGTGAAGATCACCAGACTCCATGACTCTGTCATTGGCCCTGGGGGGAGTCCAAGTCCGGCCGTGCGATCCGAGAGGGGGCCACTCTGGCTCCCGAGTGTCTGGATGTCGACGACAATGGTCTGGATTGGGCTGTTGTCGACGTGATGATGCGTCACTGGGTGCAGAACCGCGTCCAAAGCTGGGGCATGTCGAGCGACAATTCGGGGTAGAATCCCCAGATCTGAGGAGAAATCTGGGGAACCGCATGGCCGGGGTGCTCGGCTTGCTAACAGCTGAGTAGGCACTTCTGGCGTGGAAATGTTAAGCCCTGTGCTCAATGCCCAGAGCTATTGGTGGAATTACACCAGCATTTCCTCCGTTCAATGTTCAGGGTAACCTTGGGCTTGAGGTAAGCCTCCCCTTAGCCCAAGCTCGAGCCCTGCTAGCCCAGCTAGCTTGAGAAGGCATGGGGTTATTCGGAATCCTTCCTTCCCCAAATCCCAAGTACCAGGCTTCCTCCACCTACCACCTGCAGCTTCCCCTTGCAGGGCCGGCACGGCGGGGCGGCAGCTTCCCCACAACATGCCTACACGGTACTGTACTGTACAGTACACCTCCACAGGGATAATAAAGGTTAATTTCTCAAGTCGTGGCCCACCAGACCCACATCTATTCGTGGAGTCACTGTTCTGGCAATTTCTGTGGCAGAGGGACATTAACAAGTCGCTTAACCTTTTAGGAATAGCATCAGTTACCTCAGCTGCAGTACAGTTTCCAAGCTTGGTAAAGTACCTCAGATATGTGGGGCAAATGTGACGGTACGTGAGCAATTAACCTTTATTATCCCTGTGGAGGTGTAGTGTACTTAGAACGGGCTGAGTTCTGGGCAAGGAGGAGCAACCGTCGACCTGTCAGCCTGTCTGCTTGTCTGTGCTGTCTTGGCCTTTTTTTCTCCATGTGTTCGCCAAGTCGGGACGGTGTTGCCGCCTT
Organism: Diaporthe sp. HANT25; assembly: GCA_013435955.1. Classification (NCBI taxonomy): domain Eukaryota; kingdom Fungi; phylum Ascomycota; class Sordariomycetes; order Diaporthales; family Diaporthaceae; genus Diaporthe; species Diaporthe sp. HANT25. The sequence continues at coordinate 243,748 of JACBFG010000007.1, read as the reverse complement.
GACAAGCACTTTTCGAAGTCTGGGCAGTCGGGCATGGCATCTGACGCCCGGGCATGTTCATCACCAGTCACTCAGCCCACTGCTTCAAACCACACCATCCCAGACGACGATGCTGTCGAGAGCCGACAGCCCAAGGACCTACAACCGTGGGCTCCCGTGGGATACCTTCCTTGGCTGAGCTTGCCTCACCGTCGACGAGCTCTCGACCACCGTCGTAAGTGGATGTTCAACGTCCAAGCGCTCTCCCATGTTCCGCACTTCCCGCTTTTCTAACAGAGCCTCACCGCTGACGGGACCCTCCTCTGCCGCCCCCTCTCAAGGACATCACTGATGTCCCTCGCGTGCAATTTCTCTAGCAGCACTTCGAGATCACACTCGCCTGGTTCTGTCTCTATCCGCTCCCCCCCCTTCTCGTCTGGAACGGCCCCGATGGACGTGGCTCCCACTATGGCCCATGGCATGCGCACGAAGTAGCAATGCGGCTTGTGCCGTTGTTGCTGCTGCCACGAGGCAGGACGAACCGGTTCTTGGCCGGTGTTCCCCTCTTGGTTGCTCAAGCGCATCCCACGCACCTCACCAGCCTTCACGCATTGCAGCGTGCCAACCTCCCACCCATCTACTGCACCTTCATGCCGTGTCACCTCCAGGCGGCGTGAAAGCTGCACAGGGGTCTTGTGCCAGCCATCACTCGCTCATGAAACTTATCATCTACATTCATCCATGTCTGGCTGATGTTACAGCCTCTCATCATCAGATGCGTTCCATGCATCCCGCCATCATCTATCGACCTCGTACCGGCACGCAGAATGCGCACGACAGCTTTGAGACCAGACTATTGACGCGTTGAGCTCGAAACGATGAACGATAGCCACGCTCATAACTCGTCATATCACAAGCGTCATGATCGACTTATCTGGCCCAATCCTTTTGGTTGACGCAACCCCTCCGTTGAAGCCAAATGCTGTTTGAGTGGACCTGATTATGTCGGGGCTCCCGGACACCGAGGGATGCTTCTGCAGAACCATGTAAGCTCGTGGCTTGCAAAGCAACAAGCAGCGCGTCAAGCTAGAGTCTGCAGCGTGCAATGCCACTGTGGTTAGGCCAATGAATTGAGTCCCGGCTCTACACAGTAGATTGGATGCTGCGGCTTCCCAGTGGCCAATGTCAAGTCGTGAAGACTTGCCAGGAGTGATTCAGCACGTGTCGCCCCCAGCAAGAGAGGGGATTGACAGCTGACTTCGTTCATCGACTCAACATGCCACCTTCGCTCTGTGGTTGTGCCTGAATATCTGCAGAACGTCGTTTGCTCTCGTTCAGCGTGCAGCTAGGAGTGGAACGTCTCGGCCTAACAACTGATAACCGACGTCTGCTCAAGCGACCCCAGTCTCACTCGTATATCCAATCATTGATCGCTTACAATGCCACAGGGGAAAACACCAAAGGGACAGCAAGGTGTGTTCGGCCTTTGATGCCCCGCCCGCAAAAGCCCTAACCTATGCGCCCATCTACGCCGCAACTTTTAGTCAATTGAGACGCATCTTCTCCTTGATTCTGGAACGAGAAATTGGCAGTCCTTCGCATCTTGGCCATCACCTTGCTAACCGGGTCCTTGGGTCTCTCGGCTATCTCGATTGTGCAGTGCTAACGAAGCCTTGACCGAAACCTCGGTCGGAGCTGCCTATGGTCTTCCACTGCTACGGCATATGAGCGCTCATATCGCCCCGTTAATCTGTCACACCTCGGGACGGAAGCCGGTCAGGGGACACATTGGCACCCGAACACTCTTCGTAGGAGCACATGTACCCAGAGTGCCAAATCCAGGCAACGCACATGCAGAACAGCGTGATGGCGTTTACCGTCCCGAATGACTAGGCTGCAGAGAAGCACCGTTCGATGTCACCCACATTCAATTGTAGCAATGATGGCTGCATCCTCCAACGTTTTTCTACGACATATTCCAACGGGCTCACATGCTTTGCCCCGGCCTGCACCGTGATTCGGGGTACCTTCCGGCGGCATCCGGTATCATTTCTCACCTTGATGTGACCTGATCGGCCAGTCGAAATGCAATCATACAGGAGACGACAGTGACGAAACGAGAACCACTCGAAAAGTATCAATTGAATGCATCTGTCGGTGTCTGCCACCTTGGGGTTGTTGCAGATGACGGCCGGGATGGCCCCGAGGTGTCCGAAAACGTCTAGTCTAATCTTGACGCTCAAGGAAGTATTGACTGACCTTCAACGGACCATTGCTCTGATGCGCGTTCGATTCACCCGCGGCAAGGATAATCTGACACATCGGAGAGCCTGAAGCGCAACATGAGCCGAGATTTGTTCGCCATACTCTCCTGGGAATATAATGCCACGCCCCTGCTGTTTATTTCGCTGTACTACAAGACAATTCATCATGTCACCGATACGTGACGCGATGGTTATTCCCCGAGGCTCATCCTTCATGTCACGGTCGTACTGCTAATTATATCTTGGCAACATGTAACCTCAACGGATTTTGCTGTGGAATTTGACACAACTGACGGTGGACGAAGGGTCTTGAATGTTCTGGCCGACGAGTTTGTGTCATGACTGAGATGATGGGCACGCACTAGAGCATCTCTTAAGGCAACAGTGGCCCGTCCCAGGAAAAACTCGTTCTAACAACCCACGCGGCATCTGCTGTCACATCGCCGTCCATGCCTAGCTGGCTTTGGGTTGGCTCACCATAAGGTTCTGTCGCGCTATGATTTCCGCCAAACTCTCAATTTGATATACGCACGCCAACTCCTATTAGGACTACAAGACGATGAAGTTATCGCCTGATGTCTGTCTTCATTCCATTGAGTCTGCAGGTTGGGGAACGCATGTGCAAATAACGACATGCCGACCTGCCAGATGTGAATAGCTTTGCATCGCACAGCGTCTGTTTCAGCTTACTTTCTGCCATGCGGCAGCTGTCAAGTCACGGATGAACATTATATATCCTGCTCATCTTGATCGTGACTGCCCCAGCCAGCGGGAGTCGCGGAAGATCAGCCTCCGTCAACGTAGAGTGGCTCGTCCACTCTGTCTGTTCGCAGAAACGATGCAATTTGAGTGGAACAGAAGTTTTGTGTGTTTAGTGTGAGTCTCCAGTGGCAGTGGCATTGTTGAAGAAGGGCAGCCTCTTCAAATGAAAGCAAGGAGGTGCCCAGGTGTGAACAGGCCAGGTCGAACCCGTCGAGTCGGGAATAAGCCGGACGTGATGCGAGATGCTGGTGTAAGTAAGATGCTGGTGTTTCGATCTGTGTCACAAAGCTTATATGGGCAGGACCTTCTGCCGCGGCTCGAGCCTGGCTTGTTCCTGGTGGGACCCAGATGACAAGAAGAATATCTTTGGCTTCTGGTTGATTCCTTAGCAGCGTGCTGCCTGGAGGCATAGGACCATACGCTTCTATTGTCTAATATTGTACCAGATCTTGACTGGATCTGGACCCAGCGAGCATCATCTAGATTGATGAGAAGCCAAAGATACTCAGCAGCCCGGTTTCCACATCCCACTACCGCGCGCAGGGGCAGCAGGATCTCTCCTGCCTCCAATCAACAGCCTGAGGCAGGTTTGACAGGACGGTCCTTGCCGCAACCCTGGACGGTGTGACCCGCTGCTCTGGCACGCTAGAGGGTCATGTAAGCGCACAGACATTAGAGATCGACTGACAGGCAGCGGTATCCCTGCGAGAACAACCCCCAACGAGCGGCCCTCGACGCCAATGGGAGAGGCAGCGGCGCCTGTGAGACCGCACAAAGAGCACCCAGAGTCCACCCATAAGTGGTTGAAAAGTCTATTGGCTGACCGTTGGCAGCGTGATCTTGGTTCTCGGTTGCTGACGGGAAGTGCCGACCTTGCAGTAGCTTTTGACAAAAAGAGTTCCGCCCGGCTGATGTACCCTGCGTACAGCGGAATCCCAAGTTGTGCGGAAGCATGGCGAGTATGAGGGAGCCGCTTCCAAGGGTTTTCTGAAATTTCGTTTCCCTGTCCCTTTCGGAAAGAACAAATGGAAACTTGTGCAGGTCATTCTGAGACAAAGCCGATGGAAGACGAACCAAATTTGTGGCTGGACTGAGGAGAGTATGCAGCGACAACGCACCCCATTCATATAGCGAACATGTCATGGCCACGTTGTCAATGCTACCACACGGAAAACACCTCGTCAACTTTTCCAGGTTCCGGGTTTCTGGAGGATCACAGATTAGCCGATGACTGCAACCACCATGGTATATCAGAAGGAGCAGTCAAAATCACAGAGGAGATCCCCGGCGATGACACGATCGATCTGGAGCAATACTTGCTAGGATGGAGTTCCCGTGCATGATTACTCAACAGACATCACACTCGAAATGTTCAGCTCAATGCTACTACATTCACGGATCGCACGAGAGCCAGGAAGTCCGATGGAGTGTCGTGCGTGACGCGGCACAGAGTTCCGGCAAAAGAAAACTCTAAGAAAAAAAAAACTTTGAATCAGCCCAGTCGAAAGGAACGAGTTTGACGTCTGCACATGTGCGCCCCCAACACGAAGTCGTTGAGGAGTTGCCAGCCGAGTCTCATTGGCAGACATGTCACCCCATCCAGGCCTGCCCGGCATCTTCCATCGATTCGCGCACACACACACACTCCAAGAGAAACCGGCGTCATGGCGGAGTCCTCCCGGGAAAGAAGACCAGCCCTGAAACTCGCGTATTCTCTCGCACTAAAGCACAACAACACCCACCCAACTTGCCCATTTCCCCTCGAAGGCCGAACCTCGGATATGATTTATGATTAGGGTACGGTACCCGGGTGGAAAGAAAAAGAAAACGCGCGCGATCTATCACCCCCCCCCCAGAATCAATACAGACCTTGTCATCTCTGCCTTGCAATGGCCTGATGAGCGGTACCGGGGCGGGCCATCAAGGTGTCTTGGGTAGCACTTTTGGCGGTAACAAACGGGGGACGCACGTTGGCACCATGGGAATGGTCTAGCTTCTTCCAATGGAACATTGTGACGAACTGGATCGACTGTGCATATTGCAATCTGTCTGTTGAAGACCACGAGTGGGGGCGGAATTCCACGAATTAAGAATTGTATCTTACAACAATATACACAATATCCTTGCATACGGCATCAAGTTATTTACAAAACAAATCAGACACCACATGAAAAAGAGCACCGCCAAAAACTTGCTAGGGAACTTGAAGGTAAGTGAATGAAGCATAGGGTATTGAATTTCATCATCATAGCAAAAATTGCATTGTCTTTTCCTTCAAACGCCGCCGCATATTTGGCCGCGTTCAAATTCATACCCACCGTGACCCCCTGTTCCCGAAACGATTCCCCGTGCAACCAACTCGAATGCACCAGATACTGGGAGTGGCGCCCAATAGGAAACATGCCCGGCAAATGTAATGGCGCATGCAACCCGATCAGGCAATGAGATACCAAGCGCCCTCCCAGAAAGAGTAAGGAGAAGAGAGAAAAGAAATCTGGCCCCATCCCACATGCCACATGTTACCCTGGCCCCCCTCCCAACTTTGAGCCCCTCGCCGGCAGCCAAGGGGAAAAAGCAAAGCTCCCCGCCAGAAATACGCACAGACTGGACGATCGTGACGGCCTCGACCTCGACCCCTGAAGCCATGCGCAGTAGATCGGCCGCAAAGCCAGGTTGACAGCTGGGCGCGCATCCCCGGGGCTCTGACACCTCACTAGCGCCCGCAACCTCTTGCTGTTTTATCCTCCTCGTTTCTCCGGGACGAACACCCGCAAGCGGGCTGCAGGAGCCCGCGTTGTCAAGAAGACCTCCGCTGCTTGTTTCTTTTAGGGCTGATGTACACGCTGTTTTGCGGGTGGCGTCAGCCTGCAGATCATAAATCGATGGATTTGGGTCCTGATATCCTGGTTGACGGTGCCTGGGCTGCGACTGCATGGCATCCACTAGTGTGCTTGGAAAAGTCTTGACAGCTTACCTCGAGTATTGTCGCCTACCCCACTCCTAACAGCCGGTTTCTGAAAGGTACGTTACAAACAACAGGAGGAGGATCAGTGACAAGAGAGAGAAAGATCGAGAGGGTTGGAAGTGGAATCTCATCCACAGTATGGTCCTGCGTTCGCCCAAGAGGAGTTTGCTGCCATCAGGGCCGCGGCCTCCTCACCCGTCAGGCTATCGCCGCTGACGAACAGAGGGGTCTCAATCCCTGATGGAGGCTCGAAAATTCCCTCCACTTGATGGAGCGAGTAACCCGGCTGCTGCGGGTAGACCGGGGGTGACAACGTCGCCGCCGCTACCGGCGCGGGGTGTTGGAAGCCGCCGTCGGTGTTGGCGAAGAACCCCGGCAGGAAAGGGTGCTGATACTTGTTGCCGTATGAGAGGTCGTCCACATGCGAGTCGTGCCCGGAGCCGGGGGGCGTCGTTGGCTCGGCGTCGGGATCTGCGTCACCCAACAGCGGTTTGTCGTGCGCGCCTTGTGCGTTTCCCGCGATTTCGGACTGGAAGTAGCTGATGTTCAAGTGGCTTTGTCGGCCGCGTGGCATCACGTCGTGTCTGTTCAAGCCTTGCGAGGTCTGAATCTGGTAGGGAGAAGACGTATTCGGAGGCATTTGCGGGGAATAGTCGGGGTAGTAGTGGCCGTCCTCGTCTGCGTAAAAGTGAGGCCCGTACTGCTGCAGACGCTGGTTTCGCTGACGAGCTGCTTCTTGTTGCTGTTCAGCTTTCGTTCTCTTCCTGTTGTGGGCGGCTTGGAAACCACCTTTTCTGCCTGACACGGCTTTGACGTTCCCGTCAACTGCTCGATCACCCCTGTGGGCGTGGGCCCGGACACCTGGGGCACTCTTGCTGTTGCCCTTGCGGTACCTTGTGGTGCTCTGCACACCTTCATAGTATCTGGGCTCGAGGTACCATTCAGTCGATTTCCTTGCATCTGCGGCCGAAGCATCCAAGGACAGACTCCCGTCACTGTTCAGGGCTGGCTGATTCGAGCACCGCTTGGTAAATGCCTGCAAAATTGTTACTTGTCAGTTGAACTCGCTCCACCTCGACTCAGAGGGACAGAATCGCCTACCCCATTCATACTCAAGTTGTGCCTGATTGAGTTCTGCCAGCCCTTTCCCGTGCTCTTTGCCTTTTCCGTGTTCTCTCTGAACCACTGGTAGATCTCCTGAAGCGTCATTGACTTGTTCGGCCGCGACATGAAAGCCCTGTAGATGAGCTGCGCGTACGGCTCGTCATTTTTGCCCCCCGCAGGTTCAGTCGATGACCTAGACCCAATAACATCCTCAGCATCGTAGAGGCTAGGGTTGTATACCATGTCGGCGTCCATGTCGATGTCAGGGTCGGAATGGGGCGCAGTGTCCTCCTGGCGGTTGCAGACGGCGTCGCTTCCCATGGCTAGACTGCTGCTGCAGGGAGACAACCTTGTCATTGGGACAACATCCGCGGGGTTCTGGTGTTTGTAGGTTCCATGCGTCGGTGGAAAGGAAATGTCGTCTCCTCGGATGTTTTGGTAGGGTTGTCCTGGCCTGCTGGTCGGCGCATTGTAGGGGAAGGAGGTAGTATGTGCTCCTTCCGCAGACGATGCGAGGTCAAATTGATTTGCGGGATGGCGTGAATGCAGGGCAGCGCTTTCCCGACGGGCGGGCAGAGGATCCCAGGCGGCCCACTCTTCCCCTGGCTGAGTCTGTAAAGCCAGATCATACAAGGGCAGCCCATCGATGGAGTTGTTTACACTACAGACGAGACCTGGCCGGGAGGTTGAGACGCTGTCAGCGACTGGCTTAGAGACTAGGTTAGGGCTGTAGCCGTCGAAGGTGGTCGGGCGGCTCGCATGGAAATCTTGCATGCATGGCGAGAGGTCCTCCGGGCTGTACTCTCCATACTGCGAATGCAGCCCCGGCCCAGGGTGCTGTGGTGTCGGAGATGAGCCGCCTCGCTCAGGTCTGCCTGTTCCGTCACTCTGATCATGAGACGAGCTGGTGACGGCTTCTGAGCGGCGTGTCTCATGAGCTTCGGGCGGGAGAGTGGCAGGCGAGTAGGAACCGTTTAGGCTCGAGCTGAGGTCTGTGATAGCTGCAAGAGGTGCTTGTGTCGTGCAGAGGGAATACTCATGTTTCAGATGGACGTTGCTACACGGTGAGTATGATCCAGCGGCGTCGGGGGAGGCGACCGATGGGAGGCGATCCACACGTTCAGCGTCTTGAGCCATCTCGTCTTCCTGATACCGGACCACAATGCTCAAGGCTGACGGGGCTAGCAACTCGCGATAAATGTGGTCTCTGTCTCGGCTATGAAACAATAGATGTTGTTGAGTCATCCGGATCATTCCTGTTTGGCGGCCACGGTGGGGATGGAGTGAAACAATGATGGCGACGAGTCAAGAGAAAACGAGAGACAACAGCTTCTAAGATTGATCTGGGTGCCAGGGCAGGTGCTTGCTTGTGCCGCTTGATATGACGAACTGCTGTACGGGGAAACAATCCAGAGGCTGACGGTGAGTGGAAGCCTGCAGGCCATGCTATGTGTAGGGAGGAAGCTCTGCTCGAACTCTTGTAGTTCGGAGGATGCTTCTTTCACTAATATCTCCTTTCCTCTGCCTCCTCTGTGTCTATCTCTCCCACTTCTCATGCCACCGATGGGATGTAGAAGACGATCCGGGCCAGTAGTCGGTCTCGATCGGTTTTCCATGTCACTCAAAGCGCATGGATCATGGAAAGCCTGCCTGCAGCCAATGTAGACCCTCCTTGCAGATCAGGACAGGAGGCTACGTCTTTTCGGCATATTGAGGCAGGTCAGGGGGGGCTTGTGAGAGGGGTAGTGAACTCCAAGGAGGAGTGCTCCTAGCGAGCACAAGTCCAGTGATGCAGATGACAAGTAACCTGCCAGCTCAGACATGCTCCAGCAGAGCCCCGTATCGCGTACTTTCTACTTTGTACCTCCATAAAGGGTATGCGGGGCTATTGGGCCTGTCTGCACACGAACTCAGGCAGGCGTGTAAGGCAGTATGCGTGCGTGTGTGCTTGTGTGCTGCTGATCCGGGTTGCGCATGCGTGTGCGGATAGGGTGTTGTAATAGTTTTGCGCAAACGAGGCATGACTTCCTGCCATTACCGTCTCTTCTAGAACGGGGTCGTCTGGGGCCTGATAGCATTCTGTCGTCTGGCAACAAAAGTCTGCAGCTGCATGCGAGGATCGGTCTCCACTGCTCCAAGATACAAAGGGCTCTTCTTTGGGTGCCGGGCATCTAAAACACTCACATACGTACCGAAGCGACCACAAAGTCGTTGAGGCCCACCCTACCCGCACGCAGGCACAAAGTGTCAGGTCCAGACGTGACAGGGGGCCCGGCATGGGTAGCATGGGGGCCCGGCATGGGGGTCTCATCGAGGTCAGTGGGCCCGGAGTGACACCAAGGCGAAGTGGAAAGAAACGTAAGGGGGAGGCGAGCACTGTGGCACAAAAGGCGAGCATAAAGAGCCGTGTGTACTGGAAGAGGCAAGGTGAAGCTTGTCAGGGCTTCTGCCTGGGAGGTCAAAGAAGGTGGTACCTTGCTGTGCCTCTGTCGAATGGCTAGCCGGGTCGAAGTGTATTTTGGGAGGTACTTCGCCCGGACGGTTGACCGTCCCGCATGGTCTCCAGACCGTCAAGGCTCCTTGTGCCTGTCAGAGGCGTGACGGCTGAGGCGCAGAGACGTGCGGAAGGCTGCATTCGATCCCGCCAGCTCTACCAATGATTTCGTTTGAACAGAGGCTACGGGACAGGTCAAGACCATGTATCCATGGGCAACAAATGTAGACCGCTCCCGGGAGAAGGAAGATGGCTTGCATGAGACGGGAGGGTGAAGCATCTGGAAGAGGCCAGAAACGTCGATGCCAATCTAGCGCTAATCAGCCCCATTCAAGCCATGGTTGCATGCATCTCGAGAAATGGCCAGACGAAGAAGAAGCCGTCCCTTCAAGCGCGTATACTTCACCGCTGCCGATGGGCTGCCGACGAGCTGCCTTGTGGATGGCTGTCGACGGTGGATGCACAACGCATCCATCGCCCAAAGACTGAAACCACAAAGTCGTGCGCGCTTTTCTTGGAGCCAACAGTCAATCATGAAAGTGTAATGGTCCAAAAATGGGGGAGCACAAGAGCAGCTAGCGGTATCAGCCTTCCCAACAGGGAGCCGCAGGCAGGTGAAGGTTGCACAAGACAGCTGCCGGGCGAGCGCGGCCAGACTCGATGGCTGAGGGCATGACGATGGCGCGGTCAAGATCAGCGTACCGGGACGCGCACAGCGGGCGAAGAGGCCGCGATAGTACCGGGGAGGTTTCACAGAGAGCCTATTGCCTGCCATTAGTCCCATGCGCCCTGCAGCAGAGGCAACGTGTGATGTGATTACATAAAGTATCAGAGGCTCCCAGATTGACCACCATCCCAGCATCGTGCCGTTTTGCCCACCAGGTGATGATGACGATGCAAGGAGCAGCAGCAGCATGCACGTCGGGTCCAACCCTGTCATGATTGCTCTTGCAGCTGTCAAAAGACTAACCAAGGACCAATTTTCCACCGCCCCCGACCTTGGCGTATGCCTAAGATGGTGCCATACCTCTCAGGCCAAGGTACCTTCGGGCTGGGATGCTTGCATGTGTAGATCGACCAGAAACTGCTCATCGGCCACACTACTTTCTGTAGTAAATCTGTACAGAATGATCAGTCTTCCATTTTTATTTTGACAAAATAAATGGGGTCGGCTCAAGTTTATACGAACCTTCTTGAACTGGAAATGTAGCTGGAGAATGCCCTGTTGATGCTGGTCAGCAACTGGGTGACAAAGGTGAGGTCTGCAAATCCCCCCGGCCCCTCATGTCCCCTTTTATTTTCCCTCCCATAGCACTGACGGAGAGAAACATATTCACCACAGATCCTTTCGGAATTTCCAGGCATCGAAACTTCGCGCACTCAATTGCAAGGCAAAGCGGGGAAACAACGGTACATACCTTGTCGAAACTGCTTCGGAAGCCCCGGTCCCTCTTCGCCGAGTAGTCCCATTCACGGTCCACGATGCGAAACGCAATATCTTCGTACGGTGGACCCGCGATAAACCGGAGGAGGCAGGTATCCTCCTCACCCGCAGGTGCAAAGGACTCTCCTCTGCGTCGGCCGCCTTCTCGGATGATCTTGAACGTGGGCGCCTTGGTCTTGTCGATCAAGTCCGGGTAGAAGATGTTGAACTTGTATCCCTGAACAACCTTGGGTGGAGGATTGTCGTGGTCGTAGTGTGTCTGGTTGTATTTGTTCCATTCATAGCCCATCTGGACACGATTGAAGTACTGGGGCTTTCGTGGTCGATACTTGTCGGCCCATTTCGGCTTCGCGGCGCTGGGGACAGCCTCCTCTGCCGTGAATATCTCTTCGTTTTCGCTGATTCCGCGCGCTACCTCCCGCTCGTAAAGGGCCCGAGTAGCCTGGGAGAAGTCTTGCGCTCCGCTCGTCGCAAATCGTGCAGTCCCGGGGGGCGCGTTACTGGCTTCTGAGGCAGCGGCTGCAGCAGCAGAAGAGGAAGCGACGGTTGGCGGATTCGGCGCCCGTGAACTGGCCCCTTCAGAGCTGATAATAGCCCGAGAGCCATCAGCATTAGCCGATGCGAGAGCGGCTGCTTTGGCTGGATTCCTCAATCTAAACTGCTCGATGCGGCTTTCCTTGATAGCCTCACAAATCTTCCTCAGCTTCGCCTTTGCTTTGTAGACCAGAAGATTTCTCAGAAGACCCTGCCAGTAGTCCGTATCGATCTGCTCGTCCGACTGTAATTTCGCCTTGATCTGCTTTTCCAAACTCTCGAGTTGCTCGAATGTCTTGGGACCGAGGATCCTGTCAACATCTGAGGACACGGAGCTGACCGCGCGGCCTTCATGGTCATTTCCCTGTAGTTTTGTCCTCCTGTCGCTGCAGAGAGTGAGGAGAGAGCTCCAGTAGTCACGATTTCTCTGACTGGTCTCCAATGTGTGAAAGGAGGTGATATCTGACTCCAGCTCCTTCAGCTCTGCCACGTTTGAGCCGTCCACTATTCTTTCAGGTGACGGTACTTCGATCTCGATATCTCCATCGTCATCGTCGAAGACGTCCCGGTCGTTGTCGATGTAACGGAGGTTGAAGGCCAGGTAGTCGACAGGTCTGGCTCGTCCCTCTCGGACTCGGATGTCGGCCTTCTTCTTGGACTGCTTGAGGACAAACTTGTCTTCGTCGGCTACGAACTTCCTAGACTGATCGTCTTGGCTCAGGAAACGGGCGGTACTGGCTGCGGCGTTTGAAGGGCTTGGTTTCGAGGGCTTGGTGATTCGGTTGTTGGGATCGCGTCGCGGGCCTGTGATGTCCCTGTCCTGTCGTTGCGGCGACCTCCCACTATCAATCATTGCCTGTCGCCCGGGGTCCATGGTTGTTGGCAAGGACTTCTGTCTCGGGGTGGTATGCGTGCGCACTTGCCAGACCGCCGTGAGGTCCTGCTGCGATCCAAGTAGTGACGGAAATGTGAATCATTCTGGTCGTCGGTCAACCCAAGGCACGCACGCCTAGGACACGCTTGGCGCTCGCTTACGTAAGCACCCAAAGGCTGACAGAAAAAGAAGATACCTCCGAGTGTAAGCGGCCAGGCAGGCCAGGCAGATGAACAAATCATGACAGACATTGATACAGGAGCTGCAGCAGCAAAAGTTGACTTTTCTGCGCCATCGTCTCATCTGGAGGGTATCTCGTGAATATAGAATGCACACCATTGGAATTCATGTCATAAGATCATGCAACGCGTATGCACTCAGAGTCTTCAGGTTAGCAAGAATTTCTTTGGTCTTATATTCACTAAGAAATATCACCTGCACTAGGTTGATGTAGTTAAAATACCACAAGAGACATGAGTCCCGAGCCTTGTAAGTCGTGGTATTTATTATGCATAAGGCTTCTTAAATTAATTAGGTTCAAACCTTCTCCTATCATAAATTTTGCAGATACCCGTGTATCTTCAAAGTTCTTTACTTTCTCCGAAGACTCCTCTCAGAAACAAGAATTCATGAGCGCCATTATTTGAAGCTTTGTAGTCTCAAACGTATGGTAAGAGATGGATTAGTGTTCTGCTGAAGTAGAGACGGTTCCCTGGTTTCGGGCATTTCATCGATCGAGTTGTGCCGTGGATTCTGCAAAGTAAGCAGAAGCTCCAGCCAAGACCATGTCCAGGTGTGAAACAAGGTGGTACGAGGATGAACAGGACCGATGAAGACTTGAAGCACGAACATCCCCCGGCAGGACCATTTACTAGGGTTGCGATGAACTGACGGTGTCTAGGTGGAGAGGTTGCCATGATGCCATCGTACCTGGCCAGCTGACGCTTGCGCTCCACTTGGGACACAACGCTCAGTTGAGCCTTCCACTTCTCCAGACACCACAACAGGAAGTATAGATTTCAAAAGGTGAGAAGAAAGCCATTTGCGCAAAGCTAATGCGCTTCTGACGGTCCGTATAGCCACGCTAATATTGGTCTACGGGCTCTTGAGCTCAGACAGGCGGCCTGAGATTAGCATGAGCCGCACTACAAGCTGTGTGATTTGCAGCCACAAGCAGCCTTCACAGTGTTGTGAATGATCCTAGTCTGCCATTCTGATACTGGAACTCCGTGGTCTATGTGGATGTCGCTCAAAAGACTCTTGCAAAGATACTTCGGAATCTCTGACCTGCACAATAATTGTTCAGCCGTCGATTTCTCTTATGCACGTGCAAGTCAAAATCTGGAAATAGTTCGGCACAAATCGATTGAAAGAAGCCGTGTAGGTTGACCTGGAACGGAACAGACCCTGCTGAATTACCTTTGGCCTGCAAAAGCCTTGCACGTGAGCCCACTCGGCATGTTACGCATTGCATCTGTGACAGTGATGTATCATATTCTCCCAATTGGTTTGATCCACTGTTCTTTGAATTCAATGGGAACCGAGGGAAGACGTTGCCTCTGACAAGACCTAAATGGGAAAGGGGGCCACCGGAACCTCGAGCCGATCTGGCCAATATAGCGACGTGGTCCATATTAAAGTTGTTGTTGGTGCCAGGGCCGATGCACTCCAGCCCAACGACCTATGGGACGCTCGATTGAGGACCCCCGTTGTGGAAGGTAGTGCAAGCGTGCCGTGCTTGCGCATTGTAGCGAGGGCTCACCAGCTGAACAATTTTCTCCCTTTAGTACTTGTTTCTCTGCCTCTTCGGTTGCAGTTCGTGTTTTGAAGCTGGTCTTGTTTCAGAGCCACATCAAATGATTTCACTCTTCTGCGATTTTGTTTCCTGACCAAAGCCGTCGTCGACTCTTTCCTTGTAATAGAAAATTCCTATCAGGGATCTGTCACCGCGTGTCGACCATGCTCGACTCATTCTTCCTGCGCTCTGGTTCCGAGGAGCTGGCAAAGGCGATCCACTCACTCTCCGGGGCTGTGACGACCATTTTTCTCTTCACACGGCTGTGGGCAAGAACAAGCTTGTACAAAGGTTTATGGTGGGACGACTATATACGTAGGTCAATCATATCCGGACCAGTTGTTCAACGAGGATGGATGTATTGATGATGATAACAACAAGTGATCGCCTCCTGGGCCCTCCTCCTGTGTGGTAATGGCCTGGCCGCCGCTGCGCCGTCGTATGGCTTCCGAATCATCGAAGGAACTTCACATGGCTGGGTACTGGCCTTCTCGTCGATCAGCTTCTTCTACATTGCGATGGCTCTGAGCAAGACCGCTTTTGCGGTGACCCTGATCCGGCTCTCCGATGGTAGGACGCGGGTGATCCTGTGGGTCGTCGTCTTATTCGTCTGTGCGGTGAACATTGCGGCGGCTATCATCACGTGGCTGGATCTCTGTGATGCGCTTGCGGACGTCAAGGGGATATCTGGCTTCTGCGTCCCTATGCAGACTGCAGTCTGGATTCACGTCGCCAACGCCGCCGTCACAATACTCGCTGACGCCTATCTGGCTTACTTGCCCTGGAGGGTTTTGGCAAAGATATACATTCCGAGAAGAGAGAAATGGGGGGTGGGTATCACTATGAGTCTGGTTGGTTTAGCAGGTGTGGTCTGCTTGGTCAGGTAAGTGACACTCCGAGAGCCTAGAGCAGAGTGTCCTAGATATTTCGGCTCAG
The DNA here is from genome assembly GCA_013435955.1 of Diaporthe sp. HANT25. NCBI lineage: Eukaryota > Fungi > Ascomycota > Sordariomycetes > Diaporthales > Diaporthaceae > Diaporthe > Diaporthe sp. HANT25. The sequence continues at coordinate 228,597 of JACBFG010000007.1, read as the reverse complement.
CAACTAAGAGCCACGATTCGGTGCAGGACGGTACTAGCCAGCCACAGCCCAAAAGCAACCGAGCTGGGGACACCGGACTGGACTTGTGAGTATCGATCCAGGCCACACAGAACAGTGAGAAGGGAATTCGTCTGACTGTCAGCAGATGGGTGGGTGGCTCTTGTTGGTCTCTTCCAGGCTGAGGTTGGCATCTACATTATTGCGCAGGCTATTCCATTGCTTAGGGTTTTCTACCTTGGTCGAACCAAGGGATCAAGCCGGGGTGCAGCCTCAGTGCAGGAGGCCCCGCCGCCCTCATTTGTGGGCAAGAAGCTGACGACGCGAGTGACCGGCGGCGAGACCATACACGAAGCTGATGAGAGTGTTGAGCTGGTGCAACTCCCGAGTGGCAAGATCGTCCAGGCCAATTCGGAGGAGGGCAAGGCATTCAAGGCATCCCAGGCAAACGAGGGGGTTACCATCCCTCAAACGCAGTTGCAGCAAACGACTGGCTTCAACATGGACGACGAAGTCCACCGGATGTGGGCTGATATGGGCCTTTCCAGGAGGGCTTGGTCACAGTCTCCGTCGCCGCCGCCCGCAGATCGAGGGGTGCAACATCTGGGATGAAGAAGCCAACTTAGATCAGCCATGGACGCCTGATTCTGTTCCAATAAAAGCTGAAGATAGGCGGGACCCTTGATATAGCAACAAAGATCATATGGAGCAGGGGGTGAATGCCTGTCGAGGAGTTCGCTGCTTTCCCCTGTACGTACACCTAGGCAGAACGAGCTGTGACGGAGATCGCAGGGCTCAATCAAGCTTCTCAAATTGTGCCACGAAGGAGGATTGAGAAAGGGTGGAATATGTCAGTAGCCACAGTGAAATCAATCGAGCATCTCCATGCTCGCAGGTTGATGAACGAGGAGACGAGCTGGTGCATAGCAGTAAACAAGGCTGCCAGACTGCCCACCTCGTAGCTCACAGCTGGCCCAAGCTTCTCCAGCTGGGCAGGGGTCCAGGGTCCAAGAGCTGCCCCGCAGCGCAGCCGTTTTCTGAGCTCACAGTCAAGGTTGATGGAAGGGCCTAGAAATCTCCATGCAACTGAAGCCTGCCCGTCGAGCCGGGATGAAAATGGGGGACCAGCACCAGTCTGAGCAACCAACCACCCGCAGGTAACCACAACACATCGTACGCAGGCAGTAACACCACCTTTCTGACCTTCTCCTCCTCAGACATTTCTCTCTCCCCAAAACCCTCGCCAATTTCCAAGTGACTTTGAAACACGCCATAACTTACAGCTCTGTGCTTTGAGAAAATCGGCCTAGATCATTTTACTCCACAACCACTGTCGCATCCCCCACCATGTCGACCGCGGACGAGCTGAAAGCTCTGGGCAACAAGGCCATTGCCGCAAAGGACTTCGACGAGGCTGTGTGAGTGACTACCTGATTTGGTCTATGCTGTTTGCTCTTGCTCTTGCCTCATGTTCTAACAACCGTTCTCTGCAGTGACAAATTCACACAGGCCATTGCCTTGACACCAGAGAACCACGTCCTCTACAGCAACCGGTCCGCAGCATACGCCTCCAAGAGGGACTACGAGAACGCCCTGAAAGATGCCGAGAAGACCACAGAGATCAAGCCTGACTGGCCCAAGGGCTGGAGCCGGAAAGGAGCCGCTCTCCACGGAAAGCGTGACCTCGCCGGTGCCCTAGAAGCCTACAAGAAGTCCTCCGAGCTCGACCCAAACAATGCCGCCGTCAAGAAGGACATTGCCAACATTGAGCGGGCCCTGCAGACCCCAGAAGACCCCATGGGCGATCCTGCTGCCGGCCTCGGCCAGATGTTCAGTGACCCCAACCTCATTGCGAAGCTCGCCGCCAATCCCAAGACGAGCTCCTTCATCTCCGACCCCGTTTTCATGAACAAGATCCAGCAAATCCAGCGAGACCCCAAGTCCCTGAACCCTCAGGAGCTCACTGGCGACCCAAGATTCCTGCAGGTACTCGGTGTCTTGATGGGTGTAGATATGCAGATGGGCATGCCTGACGAGGCTGGCCCAGCTGGTGGCGCGCCCCGCGAGGCTGAGGAGGTGCCTGAGTCAAAGAAGCCAGAACCTGCAAAGAAGGCGCCTGAGCCCGAGCCTGAGCCCGAGCCCATGGAGGAGGACGAGGAGTCTATTGCTAAGAGGAAGGCAAAGGAGGAGGCCGATAAGCTAAAGGCTCAGGGCACCGCCGAGTACAAGAAGAGGAACTTCGATGCGGCCATTGAGAACTACTCCAAGGCATGGGATACCCACAAGGATATCACCTACCTGACCAACCTCAGCGCTGCCTACTTCGAGAAGGGCGACTACGAAAAGTGTATCGAGACCTGCAACAAGGCTGTCAGCGAGGGCCGAGAGATCTACGCCGACTTCAAGCTGATAGCCAAGGCTCTTGCTCGCATTGGCAGTGCATACGAGAAGCAGGGCGACCTGGCAAAGGCGATTGAGTACTACAACGAGTCTCTGCGTGAGCACCGTACTCCCGACATCTTGAACAAGCTTCGCGCCGCGGAGAAGAAGAAGCTTGAAGACGCCAAGAAGGCCCTCATCGACCCCGAGAAGGCCGAGGAGTCTCGTCTTCAGGGTAACGAGTTTTTCAAGAAGGCCGAGTACACCGAGGCGTACAAGGCCTACGAGGACATGGCCAAGCGCGCTCCCGAGGACCCCCGAGGCTACTCCAACAAGGCCGCGGCTCTGATCAAGCTCGGCGAGCTGCCCAGTGCCCTGGACGAGTGCAACACTGCCATCAAGAAGGACAAGACCTTCATCCGTGCATACATCCGCAAGGCCCAGGCGCTGTTCATGATGAAGAGATACTCGGACTGCCTGGACGCCTGCGAGGTGGCTGCCGAGGTTGACCTCCAGCACCACAACGGCGCCAGTGCCAGGGAGATTGAGCAGCAGCAGCAGAAGGCGCTGGCGAAGATGTACGAGAGCCGCGAGGGCGAGACCGAGGAGCAGACGCGGGAGAGGATCATGCGGGACCCTGATGTAAGTCATTCACAGCCACACCGTTTTGCGATTGACACACCAAGCTAACAGCCTTCGCAGATCATGGCCATCATGCAGGACCCAGTCATGCAGTCCATCCTGCAGCAGGCCCAATCCGACCCTGCCGCTCTCCGCGAGCACATGAGGAACGCGGGCGTGCGCTCCAAGATCCAGAAGCTCATTGCGGCTGGCGTTATTCGCGTCGGCTAAGGGGCCAGACTTGGTCGCGTTGGATACGCAACGTCTTTCGCGAGGATTCTTTCGAAACCGCAAGCGCGGCGATGATGGTGAGAAAAAGGGAGCAGGCATGGGAACGAAGTCGGTTGCATTTGGCGGAGGGAAAATAATGTACGATGAAACGATCATACCCTGATTGAATTTAACGAGGTCGACCAAAGAGCAAGGCTTGCATATGACCACGGCACCGGAGCACTCCAAGCACGGAAACCTACTCCAGACAGCCACTCTCGTCCTCGTCGTTGGCATCGGGCCGTCTTGGAGCAGTCGACGTGCAAGGACAGCACATGGCTTATTTCTACAGCGTCCATGAAGCAGGGGGGTGTTGCACGGCGCTTCATGTATCTCATCTGCTACAGGCTTTCGACAATTCTAATCATGATTAAACTGACCTCCTTGATATGGTGACTGTGTGAAGTCCACATCATGTATATACGCCAAGACTCGTGTGAAGTATTTACAAAATCCCACTCATTATGTCCAATTTGTCTACGCCGGGATCCCTAGCAGTTTCCAGAATCCCGATCTTCTCACGGCGGCAGTATGAACATAGTCGTGGCCGCCGGATCGGCCCCATCGCCACCACGAATCGGCTCCGCCGGCGGCGGAGGTGTGGGGGCAGGAGGTGGTGGTGGAGGGGGAGGGGGAGGAGGTGGTTGCAAAGCAGGCGGCGGCGGAGGAGGAGGCGCGGGCGACGAGGGCGGCACAACGACGGTCGTGAACACGGTCGCTGTCGCGGTGCCGTTCGCAGCGGCCGGCGGGGCCTTGGGCAGGACCGCGTTCGCGAGCGGGATCATGCCCGCGACCCCGCCGGCGACGGAGCGCGCGGGGATGTTAGCCGCGGCCACGGCGGCGGCGTTGAAGTAGCTTATGAGTTCTGTCGATTGGCTTTTATGGAAGTGGTGTGTCAGCTACGTCAGCACATCACATAGGGGGAGGGACGGAAAAAGGAAGGACTCAGGCTCACGCGTTGACCGTCATGACCATGCCCTGCTGGCAGTGCCTCGCCTGCGCGCAGTACAGGAACATGGGCTGCGTGTTCATGACGGGGACGTTGAACGTGCCCACCATGCCGCTCGCGCCGCCGTCGAAGGGGATGAAGCCGCTGTTCACGCCCGGCGGGACCCCGGGCGCGCCGTCGATGGGCCGGCAGGGCGAGTTCGGGAGGGACTGCGTGACGGTGTGGTTGCGCGCCGCGAACTGGAACTGGAGCACGTCGCCGGGCCGGGCGGTGACGCTGTTCGGGGTGAAGGTCAGGGCGGTGCCGCCGACCAGCACGGGGATGACCTTGTTGTTTGGCGTCGAGGAGGGCGCGAGGGGCCAGGGCTGGCTGTTGACTTTTTGAGGGTGAGGAGGTTAGACATCTTTAATTATTGCCAAGAAGGCTTTTTAGGAATGAGGGGATCACGGGCATTTCTTGACTTCACGATCATATTTGGGTATGTGTGTGTGTGTGAGGCGGAGTGAACTTACTGACAAAGTCAACAGCCCATGACAACCTCGCTGCCATCAGGGCAAGGCATATCGTCAAGACGAGTTGCCTCATTCTCTTCTAGTGAGCAGTGAAATAACATGAGAGAAAGAAGAGAGCGTATTGAATATTATCGTTGCATTTTAATGATCCGAACAAGAAATTAATTAACTGGTCACACTCGGGATCAACCCAAGTCACTGCAAGAAGGAGAAGGTCATAGGGCGGAAAGAACCTTGGAAATAAGAGAGTTGCCACCGCCGGCCGGACAGATCAGGCTTCTTGTTCGACGAGGTCAAATACCAACGCCAGTCAAAACCTTACTCACATCTAGGTCCGCTCGGCGAGCGACCACCACCGCCCAGCCTTGCATCGTCGTAAGGCTCGCCTCATGGCACTGCCGGGTATGTACACGTCCGTCTGTCTCGGGAGCAGAAAGAGAGAGCGAGATTGCTTGTGTGCAGTGTGTGTGCACGTGTGACACGGATGTCAGGAACATGAAAAGAAGCATCTCATGCGTTTCTGAGCTTGATGTTTAATCCTGTTAGTTCGGATGGGACGACGACCCACGAGAGAGTGTGTGCATCTTGATGTTGGTGGGTGCACATACAAGCACAACTCATTAGCACGACACTCTCGCCCACCCCGCACAAGAGATCGAATTGCCTTTTGGGTTGGGGGAAGAAATGGCAACAAGCAAGCAAAGAGTGGGCTGAGCCGATGTTTCAATGGGCTCCAGTGGGCGTTTCGCAATGGCTTCATCTGAAGTCCGGAGCTCGGAGGCGGGAACCGACAACCCACGCGTGGGCGGGGAGATTGTGACCACAGCAGCAGAACAAGCTCGACGCAGGGTGGCGTTTTCGCTGCCCCCTTAGAAATGCTCACTGCCATCTGATGGGGGATGACTTTTGCTGCCTTGAAGACCCTGCTTGACTCCTCCGGTCTCCAGACGAATAATATGGGTGATCGTCTGCGAGAAAATATGTGCAAAGTGATCAGCTTGGATGGACAGGAGGAGAGGTGGGAATCGCGTGACGGCGCTTTGAATATTCAAGCTCGGTCCAAGAGTATTGCTCACAATGGTTGATAGTATGACTCCGAGTCCGAGCAGCGCCTCGCCCTGCCGATGTCAGTCACACAAACAATTCACGTCTCGGAAGATCAATCACAACAGTATGTGTCTTGTTTCTATGGTCATATGTACACGTGAAGTAAACAATACAAAACATGAGTAATTAAGGCGTGGCGCTGTAGGCAGTATTCGCTCGTGCTGGCTCGACTCGGACATGATGTGACGCTCGCGCATCAATCGCATGCTCTTCTTTACTTGTTGTCTTTTCTAACCGAAACATCCCCAGGCGCTCTAATTCCATGTTGTGTCTTGACATACCCTAACGTCTGGCCCTTTCCACGGCGGCGGCGCTCATGTTGGTCATCGACAGAGCGGATGGCGGCGCGGGCGTGCCGGCACGCGTCGGCGGTGCCGACCGGTTGTGTGCCATGTGTGCCTTCACCAGATGGCCAGCGGCCAAGGCGGCATTAAGCGACAGCTCGCCAGCCAGCACGATCGAGGCAATAATGCGCGCGAGGCGACGGGCATTCTCGCCCGGGGTGACCGGGTGGGCACCGCGCACACCCAGCATGTCCAGCATGGCAGCCTGGGGTTCCAGGATGGTGCCACCGCCAAGTGTGCCAACTTCGATGGAGGGCATCGAGACTGAGATTTGGAGCGAGCCCCGCAGGCTATTGGTATTTGTTAGCAAATTTAGCGCCGATGTCTTGTCTCACACGGTAGGGTAGTCTACTCACTTCTTCATGATGGTGATGCAGTTCGCACTCTCCACTACTTGCGCCGGGTCCTGGCCAGTGGCAATAAACACAGCGGCCACCAAGTTTGCGGCGTGGGCGTTGAAGCCTCCCACACTGGCAGCCATGGCGGAGCCGATCAGGTTCTTATTGATGTTGAGCTCGACGAGGGTGTCAACATCGGTCTTGAGCACCGACTTGACGACGTCACCAGGGATGATAGCCTCGGCAACCACACTCTTGCCTCTTCCCTCGATCCAGTTGATAGCGGCGGGTTTCTTGTCGATGCAGTAATTACCGGACAGAGAGACAATTTGCATGTCCTGGAAGTCATGCTCGTTCGCCATGACATCGAGCGCGTGCTCGACGCCCTTGGAAATCATGTTCATTCCCATAGCGTCACCTGTCCTGCTCTTGAAACGGATATACAAGTTCGTTCCGGCGATTGTAGACGTCATTGATTGGAGTCGTGCGAAGCGGCTGGTCGAGTTGAAGGCGTTCTTCATGGCAGCCTGACCGGCGTCGGAGTCAAGCCATAGCTTGGCCGCTCCGGTTCGTTCAAGTGTCTCGAAGGTCACGCAAGGTCCGCGGGTCATGCCATCGCCGGTCAGCACCGTCACAGCACCACCTCCAGCATTGATGGCCTTACAGCCACGGCTGGCACTGGCAACCAAGACACCTTCCGTCGTAGCCATAGGAATAAAGAAGCTCTGCCCGTCAACCACCAGCGGCCCCGCGACACCGACCGGCAGAGGCATGTAGCCGATGACATTCTCACAGCAAGCACCAAGGACCAGATCCCAGTTGTAGTTCTGGTACGGGAGCTTGGATCGCTCCAGCACATTGGTGAGGTCTGAAGTAGCCTTGGTACGAGAAATGATAGCGCGACGGATCTTGACAGCGCGAGTGCAGTCCTTCAGTGTTCTTTCCAGGCTGTGGCCAGGGACCTTTCCCTTGAGTGCAAGAGTAATAATTTCATCATCGTTCATCTCGGGAACGCGCTTCTCAGCAAGGAGCTTATGAAGCTCCTCCAGTGGGCGTTGAGGACCGTCGTTGACAATAGAGACCGTGGAAGCAACACGCTTAAAGGCCGCCGCATCACTCTCGTCGTCGGTAGCAGCGGGCGTGGGCGGGTTGGCCTCAGTCGGCGACGGGCGAGCTGACCTTTCGTATGGGCCGGGTGTCGTGGGATCGGAGTCGTTGAACCTCTGCGCCCTGGCAAGCTCCTTAACATTGATGGGGTGCTCGGGGACATTGGGGTCCTTGATTCCCCATCTGGCGGCATTGAAGAGGTAACCGTTCAGAGCAACACTCATGGCCAGTGCAATGACGATCCACTTCGACAGGACAGGGTCCTCCAGACTTTTGAGTATGCTGCCAACCATTCTTCCATAGCCCAAATCGTCCACATCATCAGCGGGCGTCTGAGGAATCTTGCCGTAGTGGATTGAAGGGAATTCCAGCTCGTACTTGATCGGAGTCAGAATAGTTACCACGACTCCCTGATTGTTGGCGCTCGTCTGCGCCAATATGGTGTCAAGAGCGTTAGAGGCGACCTTGAAAGGATCCACAGGGGGGTTGGCGACGAGACCACCGAGGCCACCAGCCCAGGACGAGATGGTGGAGAGGGAGTCAGTGTCCCGGAAAGGAACAGTGCAAAGGTTGATTGCGTTGATCAGAACGAACCCGGAGACCATCAGAACCTTGAACTTGGGGACGCTCGTGCTCTTGATCTGTTTTCCGAAGAGAGACGCGCCAGCCTTCTTGCCGTCAGCCGGGGGCCAGTCATTGCTCCGTGCAACATTCTCAGCCACACGGTGGCTGACACCGTCGTCCTCGAGAGCTCGTCGCATCTCAACATGGCGTCTGATCCGGTTGATCTCAAGCTTGATGCACAGGATTGCCGTGTAGAAGGTGAAAAGCAGGATGCAGTCGAAGAAGAGGATCCACGCGGCCAGGAAACAGAACTGCTGCAGTCCTCCCTGAACACCGGAAGCAGCTCCGAGGACAAGCACGACAATCTCGATGGCATAATCCTTAACAATGTCGTAGCCCTTCTCCTTGATGGCGACCTGGATCGCGGACTGAATGTAGTTGGACGTGGTGTCCTTGCTCTTGCCGTTCTTTTCCTGTGCGGCCTTGTGCTCAATGGAGTGGTTGAGAACAGCTCGAGTCAGGGTGATGTTCTTCTCGAATCCAATCGTGATGACCAGGAATGGCAGACCCTCGGACAAAAGAACCATGGAAACCGGAACGCCAAGCTTAGTGACGACGACCAAGCTGAACATGAAAGCGAAAGCCGAGGACAAGAGCGTAGTCGCAGCCAGCCAGAAGTTGGAACCCATGCGACGCATCGACAAGAACAAGGAGACGAAGGTCAGATGCATGGAGATATACCCGAGGAACATGATAGTGATGTCGAGCGCCTCGGCATTCTTCAGTAGATCAATGAAGTCGAACCAAGCGTTATGGGCCCACTCCACGATGCTGTTTCGCGGGCTGACCTTGGCCGCCTTCATAATCCACATCTTCTTCTCCCTGCCATGTTCAGTCTCGCGTGTCTCCTCGCCCGGGATATCGTTGGGTATCTCCTGTGCGGCGGCCAAAAACTGAGGCGCCTGTTTGTAGGGGACGGCGAGCGCCACGGATGTCTCTTGCGAATATGTGGTCAGAGAATTAGAAGTAGATGGCAGCGACATGATCGATATGTTCTCAGGCAGGGGAATAGTCTCCAGCAGCGGCGCAGTCTTTGGGGCATCGTCGGAGAGGGAGTCGGGAAACACGAAGGTCAGGAGGGCCAAGTGGTCAACATCACTCGCGAGACCGGCATCCGAGTCCCAAGTCTGCCATTTCCAAGCGGAATCAGCGCCGGCGTGGAGACTACGGCTGCCCTCGGTCAAGGAAGACCAGTCAGCGGTCCTGACGGTTCTCGTCGCATCGAAGAGACTCTCCTCCAGCAGGCCAAGATAACACGAGCTGGCCAACAGCGCAACTACAACGATGGTGTGGATAGGGTGAGAGGCCGTAATCGCGGAGACAGAACGGAGGAAGGGCGTAATCTTGGTGTTGAGCCAAGAGGGAGGTTTCGCCTGGGAGGCAGGCTGCTCGCCCCGGAACCGGGACGGGAGGAGGGAGGAGGCAATCATGTTGAATAGATCGAGGTCGGGCAGGAACTGGACGGGACGATTCTACATGGAATGCATTTGCAACCACTGGCGGATGCTCGTTTCGAGGATTATCGGAGTTTAGGTGGTGTGTACCTGGCGAGATATTTTGTGAGCCATGGTCCAGAAAAGACGTGTAGAATTGATGGGCTCGAGACTGTGGACATCGGATCAAAACAGCTCGGGCTACACCAGAGGTGCCGGCCGCTGGACCGAACCAAGCAGGTGGGAGTGCGATAGCTGATTCAAGCCCACATGTCCGGGCCAATCTACCGACATCTGGAGCGGTGGTGAGGACGGCGAAGATAATGAATATAGCCTACCAAGTCGCGCCCGCTCTTGACGTGGCGCGTGAAGGGCTCTGCGAAGCCTGTGCCGTCGGGCTAGGGCAGATTCAGACGGGTAGTTGGCTGGAAGGACAGAGGATCAATTGACCCGGTGTGGCCAGGATCGAGGTCGATGGTAATGGGCAAGGAGGAGGGCGATAGAGGGCGATGAAGGAGGTGGTTGTTAAAGAAGAGGCGGCCACAGCCTCGGGCCAAATACCGACAAGGCAAGGCGCCGTGGATCGTGTCAGACAGATAGACACAAGTAGGTGTCGACGCCGGAAGGATTCCAGAAGTGAGATTCTTTCACCGTTTGACAGTGGGGGCGTAGGATCCGTCTGACGAGAGACAGTCAGATAGATGGAGGGAGAGGAGGGGGGAAGGAGGTGAGGTCTTTGAATGTAGATTACATAGGAGGTCGGTCGGAAGTGAGACAAGGAGGCTATCTGCTGCGATGGGCCGACTCGACAAACGAGTACCACACACACATACGAAAACACACGCACACAGCGCAGGGCAGATGAGCGAAGAGAGTCCGGGGAGCGGAAAGGTGAGAAAGAATTTCGAGAAAGATCCCAGAGCTTTCTTGGCAAGGACGAACCACGCAGTGCTCCACGCTCCTGCAGGCAGGCGAAGCCGCCCCGAAATGGCAATTGATGCCCCACACTACGCAATTTCCATGCTGGACGCGGCCTGCCATTGGCGAGTCGTTGGCCAGAGGTTCCTGGTCTAGCTGTGGGGAGGGAAAGGGTGGTCCCCTATCTGGCCTCTGCACATCGCGCGTGTGTACCCTGCCGGTGCGCGTGGGTACATGGGACCCGGGGCAGATGCAGCTGCTGCCCCGGGTAACTCTGGGTGGTGGCCAAGTACTCCGTACTCTCTTCGCTGTCGGCGTGGTAGGTACGTACCCTGTCACTTCCAACTTTTCGATGGCCTGAGCTTCACTCGGGCCTTTCTTTTTGACTTGGGACCTGCTGGTCTCTGCCAGGTATGTACTTTTGGTACTATATCACTTATATTCGCGGTGTGATTGCGATTGTCCCAACCCAACCAAGCCTTGACATTGTTGCCTCCCGTCATCCCTCCCTCCCTCCTCTTCGTTTCCTCCCAGCAGGCAGAGTCAGTCGACGAGCGGGGAGGGGCGAGAATGGATGTGAGCTAGAGGGGCGGGCCACCTGCCGTGTCTCATTATCCCACTGTTGTGCGTCTCGACGGCCGCGGTCAACGCCAACAAAACATGGGCACCAACCACTCGCATCGATCTAAACAACAACTCATCAGCTCCTGCCCGACAGCCTCCCTGACTCGAATCGCGGTGAAGGAGCTGTCGCTGCAAGATTAGCTATCTTATCATCTTATCCGCCCAACGGGGTGCTTCCTGGCTGTGGGGGCCCTGTGGGCCGGGCGGGCTGCGATCCCTTAGCGAGGAGTGAGCAGCGGCAGGACTCGGGCAACTGTCGGGGCGGCTGCTTGGTGATCCCCTCTTCTTTGCTGCGGCCGTCTGCCGTTTGTTACGTGACAGTTATTACTGCCCTTGTGCCCTGGACTTCGCAAGTCGGCTCGCCGCCGGTGCGGTGCGGTGCGGTGCGCCTTCGCGCAGATTTTGCACAGGGGTCGAAATGCTCGGAGTTAGTCCTCGGTGCGTTTGTGCATCTGTGCACCTGTCACTTGTGAGCTACGAGCTGCGAGCTTTGTCGAGTCGAGCTGTCCCTAGCAAGCACGCGAGCAAGAACACAACAGCTGCTGCATGCGCCATCTTGCCACAGACCGAAAGGTTGAATGCTTGAGCCGCATCTGGCTGACTCGACAGACCGCTTGAACTGCGCTGACTGACAGCTGCAGGACACAGCAGCCTGCATGGGAAATTTTCCAAGATTGTTGCAATATCGATAGATGGCATTTTAGTCCTAGTGCTACCCGGTGCTACCCAGTACCGATGACATTCTATTACGCATTCGGGGGCCAATTCCTCCCCACCACCATCTCTCAGAGGCTGGGATAGCCCCGCGGCGCAAACAACCTCAGCCTCAGCACCTGGATCTTGCATCTCTCCACGGCTCTTTCCTGCCGGCTGCCAGGTCAAGCAAGGGTAGTTAACTTCTCCATCGGAGTTCCTGCCGTCGAAGCTTGGTTCTATGCTGTGTCTCATCGGACGAGTGAAACATCACAACCCCCCACAAACATCGAGATGCCACTGTGAAACATGGGGAAGAAATGCGGCTCATTGTGCCTCACGTCGGCCTCCAGCATGGCCCTCCGGTACAGTCCGCCTGGGCGGAAACCCGGAAACCTGGGGAAATCTTCTGCGCATCGCAACATCGGTCAGGTGCTCTCGGTGGGAGGCGAAGCAAGAGCCTAAGGCCAGGATGAAATGCGATCCGATCCAATCCACCGGGTGCCTCGTGTGAGCGACAGCCAGCCGAGGCACAACTGACATGGCCACGTGCTCGTGTGAGATGAAACCGATACCTGAGGATATTCCAGAAGAACAAGAACACTACGCACACCTGAAGGCTTCACTCAATTTGACATGTCAAACATGCGTAGATTAATCTAAATCAGGCTTACTGTGTAATGTCTTGTGTTCTGGCGTACGTCGCAGTGTGGGGTACGTTTTTAGCTTTGCGGCTCGAAGACGTTGCAAACAGCTGAGTTCCCTGCCAGAGGTCATTGGCCATAGTAGCATAAGCTTCACAATCTCGTCAGCTTGCTCGTGAGCTCTGCTTATGCTCAGGACACTGAAGAGCTGTGGCTTCTGGCCTGCTTGCTGCCTCTCGTTCCCATCTGCAAGACCGTTTCGCACGTTGCCTGGACACCCAAGACCGCCGAGACAAGCCATCACCAGCATTGACTGCGCCCTGGGGAGACTCAGGCCCCTGATGTCGAAGGTTTCGCGTGCTGGCTGTGAATAGCCATACTGTCTTGGTGGTTTCGGACGACGATGGCTGAGTTTCTTCGCGAAAACTCATGTCTCCGACGCTTTGAACGGAGCCTCCAGCAGCTCCGGCGGGACTGTGGGAGTAATGGCCGGGAAGGCAATCGGCAGCCACCGAGACGAGACGAGACGAGACGAAGCGAGACTGCCTCGACCCTAGAATGTCCATCAACAGGCAGTCTGAAAGAGGCACCATCCTTGGGGGCCTTGCTGCGACATGTCCAATACCTTGAGGCAGGCCAAAGATGAAAGACATCAAAAGTCACCCATAGGAAAGGTCTATGGCGACCTTCTAAGCCACTCAGCCAACGCGGCCGCGAGGCTTCGCGCTCGATCGACCTTGGCAGGAATCAACCTCAGCTGATCGAAGAGCTTCTAACCGACGGTTGCCTTCACGAATGGAATGGGCCGTGTTCTGACTTGCCAAAATAGACACTTGTCAGCGATCTCACTCTATCGGACAAGACCGTCGAGCTCAGACTGCACCAAGCTCAAGTTGTGAAGTCCTTTGTGGTCGAGATGCCCATCGTCATGGCAGGGATCACTTCTGACGGCGAGACACATTCAAAAAGTGGAAGGAGAAGACAGCAGGTCGTCATCAAGACACCACGTGCATCCGTCGCACGTCCAGAGAAACCCAGAATGGTCAGGCATGGCAGGATCCAGGCTCCTTTTTAAGGCTCGGGGCGCCACGTGGAAGACGGCAATACCGCCTGGGCATCCGGTAGGCCCCACGAGTTTTGACACGTTTTGATCAAGAGTCTGTGTCTCTGCGGGGACTGATCCTGAGCTGGCCCTACCGAACTGTTTTTGTTGGAGCATATTAAAGAATCGCATTACACACAAGTCGATCGGCTCGGAAGACTTGGTTGCCTGGCTCCTATCTCCGACAAGACGGAGGTCGAGCTGCGACGTTTCGAGATTGCCTTACTCGGATCCGACTTTCAGCGCCGCACGCAGAGTCATTCTCGCCTGGGCCGCCTGGGCAGATTTCTTGACATCGCTCACATGATCTTTGAGGCCGGAGGGCTCATCTGCAAGACAGCTCCGATAAATACGGTACGAGCCGAGCTGTCATTGTTCTGGGCCATCGGCGCTGCAGGGTTCTGTTATGGATTCCACGGATCCGCCCGATCGGATGGCCGAGTCCGAAATCTTCGAGACGCCCAGTTGCCCCGAACAACCAGACAGGAGCCTTGTCGTGCAGGTCTCTGTCTGCTCACCGCGCAAACCATGATGGGATTACGTTTGCTCGAACTGCAACGTGGTCTTCAGATAGGCTTTTCCGATCATGATGGTGACGGCGACACTGCCAGGCTCGTAGCGTCATCAGACAAGCACAAGTCGATCGGCCAAGACAATGCAAGCCGCAGGTTCTCCCATGGATGGGCTCTGCACCAGGCAAGGGAATTATTAATTCTCCAGGGGTGGTCTGCCGCGGTCTTAGCGGCGGTAGGCGGGTATTCGGCACTCGCTCTTCAACTCGACCGCCACCGGCAACGCGTGCCCGCATCGGTGTAAGTCAGTCATCGTGCTTTTTGCTGTTCAAGGAGGTCTCCACTTTAAGGTGTAATCGACTCTCGCCTCACTGATCGATGCCCTCCAACGTCCGCCGTTTCGGGAGATCTTCACTCGAGGGAGACGCACAATTATCACTTTGTTCGCTCTGTTCTCATTTTGCAGCACTTTTCAACTTCCCACTCTCATCATCCATAGCCTATTCTTGCCATCAGAAGCCGCCATTTTTCTTGCTGCACGCGTAGAGGTGCAGGCTTTACCGACACTTCGGCAACCTCCGCCCTGCTCGGCGATCTCGAGCTTAAGCTTAACTCTGTCTTAAGAGGCGGCAACGCCTGGGATACCGCCGCACGGAGGCTGTCTGAGAACCGTAATACGGCATTGCTATGGCTGTTAGCCCAGCCGCTGACGGCGATTTAATCGACGACGAAAAGGTGCACCACACCTCCGGGAGCAGCGCGTCCACGACAACGCTGGGCTCAGCAAGCCTCCGGAATGTAGAAGCCACAGCCGCCACGCCGGAAGGCCACAATGGCCCGAAGAAAATCGAGGGAGGCGGCGCCGCCAGCCCGCGCTCGGATCACACTGCAGATGATGTCGCGACATCTGCACAACCACAACAGGTCGCCTCGCACAGCGGCGACGATGCGGCACCAAGCGCACCGGGGCAGGCTGCCGGTGGCGCAAGATCGCCCGAGGACCAGCGCACGGCTCTGCAGACGACCCTCATCATGATCTCACTCTGCCTGGGGGTTTTCCTGGCCGCCCTGGACGTCACGATCGTCACCGTGGCCGTCCCCCAGATATCTGCCGATTTCGACTCAACAGCGGGCTACACATGGGTCGGCTCCGCCTACCTGCTCGCGAATGCCGCCGCGGCGCCCAGCTGGGGCAAGATATCTGACATCTGGGGGCGCAAGCCCGTGTTGTTAACCGCAGTGGGCGTCTTCTGGGTCGGCTCGCTGCTGGCGGGTGTGAGTGTCAGCATGGGTATGCTCATAGTCGGTCGGGCGGTCCAGGGAGTCGGAGGAGGCGGTATCTTGATCTTAGTCAACATCTGCATCAGCGACCTGTTCTCAATGCGGAGGCGAGGACAATTTCTGGGGATCATCAGCTTAGTATGGGCGCTGGCAGGTGGCTTTGGACCGGGTAAGCCGACTCCCACATCCCCGCCGCTTTGGGTGAGACATGGCTGAAAACTGACCTCATCGCAGTGCTCGGCGGCGTCTTCACGGAGCAAACTACTTGGAGATGGTGCTTCTATATCAACTTGCCGATCTCAGGCTGCGCGATGATCATACTCTTCTTCACCCTGCATCTTCACAACCCGCGCACGGGCATCAAGGAGGGCCTCGCAGCGATCGACTGGCTCGGCTCGCTCACCATCGTGGGCGGTACTCTGATGATCCTGCTCGGCCTGGAGTTCGGTGGTGTGACGTTCCCATGGGACTCACCAACAGTCATTTGCCTGATCGTATTTGGTGCCGTGCTCGTGGGCATATTCTTCTTGATCGAGCTCAGGGTGGCCAAGTTCCCTGTCATCCCGCTCCGCATCTTCAAGCGGCCGTCCAACCTCGCGGTCGTCGGCCTAAGTGCTTGCCACGGATTTGTGTTCATCTCGGCGAGCTACTACTTGCCACTTTACTTCCAGGGCGTCTTGGGCGCAGACCCGTTGCTGTCTGGTGTCTACGTCCTGCCCTTCACATTTGTCCTGGGCATCGCAGCAGCAGCGACGGGCTTCGTCATCAAGAAGACAGGGAAATATGTTCCTGCTATCATCTTTGGCTTCGCATTCATGACGCTCGGCTACGGGCTGTTCATCGACCTCGACCCGTACGAGAACTGGGCCAAGATCGTGATATTCCAGATTATTCTAGGTCTCGGCGTAGGACCCAACTTCCAGTCCCCGCTCATCGCGCTACAGACCACCGTCCAGCCGAGGGATGTAGCAAGCGCAACGGCGACCTACGGGTTCGTGCGTCAGGTCGCTACCTCCATGTCCGTGGTGATAGGAGGTGTAATCTTCCAGAACGAGATGCAGAAGCAGTACCCAACCCTCCTTAACCAGCTCGGTCCGGACATCGCGGGCCTCCTCAGCGGGTCCAACGCGGCGTCGAGCGTGGAGGCGGTGGCTAACCTCCCGCAGCCCCAGAGGGGCATCGCCCAGCGGGCCTACTTCAACGCCATCCGCATCATGTTCATCTTCTACGTCGCCTTTGCGGGCCTCGGGCTCATCATCAGCTTCTTCGTGGGCAGCCGAAAGCTGAGCAAGGAGCACGTCGAGCACAAGACTGGCCTGCAGACGTTGCAGCCTGCCCGGGGCCAGATTGCGGACGAGGAGAAGAGGGCTGGGGCTGCCAACGGCGGCGTGACGGAGGAGGTCGGGGCGCGTGACGCTGAAGCCCAAGAGACTGTTGCTGAGACCCGTGGCAAGCGGTCATGATGTGTGATCTACCAGTCGAGGGCATAGGGACGTCCATATCTTCCATTTACGTGCATTTACGGCGTTGCTTAGCATCTCTGCCCTTGGGCGAGCATTTACATCGGGTTTGGAAAAACCCGGGCGAAGCGCAAATCTGGGACATGATGGCAATTGAAAGCACATATCGTCCGGATCAAGAATGTAAATAGCATACAGCTAGATTCTATATATTTCTTAATAAGTTGTCCTCATGGTCATAAACAAGGCCGAGTCTATTCGGTAGCTGACTTACAAGAACATTTCCCTCGAACTCGATGGCCAAGATGTACCTGAATGAACCGAGACGCCTCCCCGTATATAAGCAAAAGGCTAATAAGCATTTCGGGCTTGAACCTTATTTTGACAGCAAAGACGTTAAGCTTTGTACAAGCCAACTAGTTTGATTCGGCACCGCGAGCTTGCCGGGCCTCTTCTATTCCTGAGGGCCACGAGAGTAGAGTAGAGGACGACAGAATGCGAGCGGATGTTCTTCTAGGTCTCCCCTCCCCCATGATTTTCACCGCTATATATCCGGGGCCCCAGACTTCCCCATACTCGCGGTAGGTAGCTCCGCAAGCGGAGCTTCTCGTCGCGCAGCGGGGAATGGCCCGCGGGGAAATGGTCAGCGAACTACATCCTCTTGCGGGGGATTCCACCGAACTTGGAAATAGATGGGGTCCCAACCTCCCGGACGAGAGCGTACAAGCCGAATTAATTGGGCATTACCCCGGACGAGCCCATGCCTGCTCCAGTATTTGCTACGACAGCGGCGACCGAACAGACTGCCGGTCGTTTACTCCTCGGCAGCTAGATTCGCACCGAGAGACGACTGCCTTCTAACACCTCCCGTGCATGCTGATCATACCTCACCTTTTCCAATCACATACGACTCGGGGCCTCATTTCTACACATTTTGCTCGTAGCCTCAACAGTACACATGGACGCTCCGCAGACCAAGGGCGCCGAGGCTCAGCCCGGCGGCGAGATGGACGTCGTGGAGGATGTAGAATATGGAGGCAAAGAGGTCGGTAACACCCATACACCATGTCCCTCAGCGCCGATTTGACCGGGTCTCAACGATTAACCCGACCCTCCTCGCATAGGCTTACACAACAGACGACGCGCCCATCTCACCTGAGGAGGAGAAGGCCCTGCTGTGGAAGCAGGACAAGCGCATCGTCCCGCTGTCGGCCGCCATCTACTTCCTGTGCTACCTGGACAGGTCCAACATCGGCAACGCCAAGATTCTCAACGCGTCGTCCAATCATGACCTTATGTCCGAGACTGGAATGTCCAACTACCAATACACGATCGCGCTGATGATCTTTCTGGTGGCTTACGGTCTGTTCGAGGTGCCGTCAAATGGTTCGTCTATCTACTTGTCTTTGGATGCCGATTCTCTGATAGATCGTGAGTGAGGCGCTGACATACTTGATTCGTTTAGTGCTACTCAAAAAGCTCCGTCCGTCACGTTGGATCGCTATCCTCATGTTTGGATGGGGCGCCTGCTCCACGGGTTTAGCTGGTGCTCATACCTACGGTGCTGTCACTGGGGTCCGCTTCCTATTAGGCGTCTTCGAGGCCGGTTTATTTGTACGTGAATTCTGCTCTTTCTACCGTCCCTTAGCCGATTACTTGAACAAGATTTTCATCCAGTTTCATACTGTAATTCAAGCTGAGTCATTAACATACTACAGCCGGGGTTGGTCTACTATCTTACCTTCTGGTACAAAACCGACGAGCGAAGCATACGTGTTGCCTTTATCCTCGCCAGCGCCACTCTTGCCGGAGCTTTCGGTGGAGCGATCGCCTACGGAGTAGGTCACATGAATCAGGTCCACGGCCTGTCGGGGTGGCGCTGGCTTTTCATCATCGAGGGCGTGCCTTCGTGCGTGTCCGCACTCTTCGTGCTCCTCTTCCTGCCAGATTTCCCCGAGACTGTAAGCTGGCTCTCTGCGGAGGAGAGGGCACTTGCTCTCCGCCGGCTCCACGTCGAGGGCAGCAAGGGACTGCACCAGTCAGACTGGTGGCATGATACGAAGGCGACGCTTCTAGATTTGAGGCTCTGGGGCCACTACGCTGTCTACTTTGGGATCTCGACGCCGTTCAGCAGCCTGTCTCTGTTCACGCCTTCCATCACGGCTGGTCTCGGCTACAAGGATCTTAAGGCTCAGCTTATGAGTGTTCCACCATATGCTGTCGCGTACGTGGTCCAGATCTTGGTGTCGTGGTCGGCCGATCGATTCAACTCCAGAGGCCTCCACTCGGCCTTTAGTGCCACAGTTGGCGCGTGCGGCTTCATAGCCTCGGCAGCTTTACCAGCAGATGCGTATTCTCATCGCTACGGGTGTCTGATAGTCGCAGCCGCCGGGGCATTCGCCTGCATACCTCCGCTCCTTGGATGGCTGTCGTCGAACATCTTCAGTACAGCCTCTGTGGGCTTTGCGATTGCTCTAAATATCGGCCTCGGAGGGGCACCAGGACAGATCGCAGGTGTGTGGATCTACAAGGCTGATGAGGCAAAAAAGGGATATACTACTGGGCATTGGGTGAACGCTGGTTTGCTCCTCTTTGTTGCCGCCGGCTGCATGCTCCTGAGGATATACTATGGACTGCAGAACCGAAGATTGCTTAGAGAGTCTGGGGGCCGAGACGATGTCCGCATGTATAAATACTGAGCACGGTCGTCCATGGTCGTGGCAAAAACTCCACTTACGGGTTGTTTACAATAAGGCGGGGCAAACATGCACTCTCGAAACACATGCAGGGATCCAGGAGAAGGAACAGTTCATCATGTACAATGACAGGACCTTATGCATCTCAAATCTGACGAAGAGACGTTCGTGAGGAGGTTGAGTCACTCGTCACACTTCGGATGGTTGCCTGGTCGTCCGCCGTGTGCTCTCATTGGGCAGTGACTAAAGTGCCACACTAGGTTGGAAAGTGCCAAGCTGGGTGGCCTCACAAGAGAGACATATAAATTGGTGGTGGCTCCTTCGCCTTCCTTCAATTCCTTCAAAAGCAAATCGACATTCTTTCTCACATTGCAACATAACACATTCGCATTTTCAATCCAGTCTCTTCTATCGACCGCAGCCGTAAGCAACCATCATGAGTGGCAGCGTGTTTTCCGAGACTCTGCAGCAGATCACGGACACAAAGCTCGACGAGCTCTCAAAAAAGCGAGCCGCCTTCGAAGCGAATAAGGCATCCGCGCTCGCATCCATAGAGTCTCAGTCAGATCCCATCAAGCGACTGGTACTTCTCAGTGATGGCGTCAAGAAGTCCTTCGGCATCAAGCTAGACAAGCATGGCAGGGTCACTACACACCTGACCAGGCACCCGCGCCTCGAGGTGCAACTGAAGAACCTCGACCGCTTCCTAGCACAGGCCCGCCAAGATCCATCAGTCTCCAGCAAGACCCTCTCGGACTGGGAGAAGGGCCTGTTGCGTCATCTTGAGGTCCAGTCCCTTAAATTCCAGTATGCCTCTCTCTACGGGCAGCTAGTGACCGAGTGGCTCTCGGGCGACCAGAAAGGTGGGGCCGACAAAGGTGAGGATACCGAGATGGGTGACGCTTTTGAGAACGTCGGAAGCTCGGCGCAACTCAAGTCCAAGCAGGAATGGGAAAGCAAGGCATTTGAGCCAGCGCAAGTCGACGTCGAGGTACTCAACCGCTATCTCGAGTCTGTTTTCGGCCTTTCCAACTCTGTTCAGGACGAAGACAGCAAGAAGAAGCGGCAAGCTTTCCAACGCATTCGAGAAGCAGTCCAATTCTTTGAGGTTGATATTTCCCGTCCTGACCAGTTCGACCACTACAGTCTAAGGTGGACCATCCGAGGCCTGATGTCTTCGGACTTGTTGACGAATGAGAAGCGGGAGGTCCTCAAGGACTTCCTTGGAAACCCTGTTATCCTATCCGAGATCGCTGATGTCCTCAACTTACGCCTGGCTGCTCTCGATTCTTGGAAATGGGGCCCCGACAGTGTCCCCGTCGAGCAGCGCCGCAAGATTAGCGGGGTATTCTCCATTCACATGCACGAAGATGTTCTCCAGGCCATATTTCTTCAATATATCGGCGTCAAGTGGTCTGTATTTTTCAGAGAAACCTTCGTTTCGTTCCGGAACAAGGACAGCGCCTGGACTTCACTTTACAAAGATATACCAGAGTTGGACAAGACACGTCTTGAATACTATCTTGGACCTGTTCCCCGCCGTCGCAGCCTTCAAAAAGAGCGTCAAAAGATGCACAGCCGTGACTACTTCGTCGCGAAGCTGTTGAAGAGTGTTGACGAAGTTACAGAAACGGCAGACGGAGAGGTGGAAGCCGAATATGAAGACTTCGCAGCTTCATCGCCGGTGAAGAAGATGAAGCGAGCCAGAACTGGTGGGATGGCCCCCAGGAGGCAGCTCGCGTCCAAGGCCTGCAGAAAATCTGCTCCCACTGTCACCGAGCCAGAGTCCGACGTAGATGAAGACGACGAGAGCGACACATCCGGACCCGCGAAAACACTCATGCAGCTCAAGCAGCAGCTCGTTCATCTCCTTTCCACCGAGGCGGCTATCAATACGAGGCTACACGGTGAGCTCACTGCCTTCCATGCCGTGTTCGAGGACTGGGAGTCACTTTTGCCGCATGAGACCATCTGCACCGTCCTGAGTTTCTTTGGAGTCTCGCAGCACTGGCTTGGATTTTTCACACAATACCTTCAGGCTCCACTCCGATTCATGGGCGAGGACAATGCATCGTCCAAGGTTCGGCGCCGCGGTGTTCCCTCCTCACACGCGCTCAGCGACGTCTTGGGCGAGACTGTCCTCTTCTGCCTGGACTTGGCGGTCAACCAAGCTGCTTCCGGTCAGCCTTTGTGGCGGTACGGTGATGACTTGTGGTTCTGGTCCCCCAATCACCAAACAGCAGTCGCAGCTTGGAAGGCTGTTGAGGAATATGCGGAAGCAACGGGTACCTCGATCAACGACAGGAAGACTGGCACTGTTCGTGTTTCCCAGAACGAGAACAAGCAATCTCAGCTCGGTATCGATCAAAGTCTTCCACAGGGAGAAATTCGGTGGGGTTTCCTCGTCCTGTCGCCTCAGACTGGGCGTTTTGAGATCGACCACAAGATGGTCGATGCTCATATTGACGAGCTGAGGAAGCAGCTCAGTGACAAGAGCAGCGTATTTAGCTTCATCCAGACCTGGAATGCATTCGCGGCGAAATTCTTCTCTTCAAACTTCGGGAAGTCTGCAAACTGCTTCGGGCGCCAGCACGTCGATGACATGCTCGCGACGCACAAACACATCCAGCAGCAAATTTTCTCCTCTGGCACTGGCAGCGGGGGCATGGGCACGTCATCCAGCATCATTGGCCATCTACGAAAGACGATCGAGCAGCGCTTCGGTATAGCCGACGTACCGGACGGCTACTTCTACTTCCCCATGGAGCTGGGCGGTCTTGACTTGCAATCGCCGTTCATCTCGCTGCTCCAGATCCGGGACTCGGTCCTCGAGTCGCACGACAGTCTATTCAAGGACATGCTTGAGGCCGAGCAAAAGGCTTACACCGGCTACAAGTACAAATTCGACCACAACATTGTCTACCGGCCGCAGGACGGCTCGCTGCCGCTGTGGCGGCCAGAGGAGCAGCACGACCGCGACAATTTCCTCAGCACCGCCGAGTTCGTTGCTCACCGCGAGGACCTGTGCATCTTCCCGAGCCAGTTCAACCCCAAGGACATACTGTGGGTGTTCCAGCAGCTCATGGCGCAGCCGGAGGAGGAGAGCATCGACGAGGTCCCCGAGCTGTGGACGGCGCTGGCGCAGATCCCCGCCGGTGGCCGGGCGATCAAGCAGGGGTGGCATGACATGGATGCCTCATGGCGCTGGATCACGGCCATGTACGGGCCCGAGATCGTCGAGCGGTTTGGAGGGCTGAATATTGTTGATCCGGGTTTGTTGCCCATGGGCATGGTTGGGCTTCTGAGGGAGAAGAGGGTTACGTGGCAAGGTTGAGTTGGGTGTATTATCAAGTAGTAGCTCAAGCATAGGCTGTGCAGGAATCTCAAAATGATGTTACACATAAGAGTCGTCTAACTTCCCAACGAAAAACGTTTTTACATAGATCTACCTGGTATCTGAACTAAAAGTGAAGAGGTAGCATGGGCAATAGTACTCGAGCGCCTCGTCTAGACTTGTTTTCAATATGCTGAAAGAGGTATTAGAGATACTTCTGTCTTGAAATAAGTTTATGGGAATATTCTCAGGTATTTACAAGAGAGGTGGGTCGCCCTATCAGATTCCCCTATGGTAGTGAATGACGAGACATCAACTTCGCGGCGGAGCCGTTCAATGGTTTTTCTTTTTGTAAAGATACAGTTCCAGAGCTTTGGTGGCCATCTCTGATCTCACATCTAGTTCAACACCTTCGGAGCCTTTTTATGCAAGGACAACTTTATTGTTTGTCTATATGAATGCGCGGCTTGTACGGCACAGCGCTCTATCTGTATACACGCCAAATGCTCTAGTCGACCCAGTCAGAATAGGTCGGGAACAGGCCGAAGCAGTTCGCATAGTATGTTGCAGTGGCAGACCAGTCCGAGAAGACAGCCATCACGCCGACCTCCCTGGCCAGGACGTCCAACAGATTGTAGACATCCCCGTCGTTGTTGGTCACGTTCGCGATCGAGGTGTAATAGTAATCATCATCCTCCTTGACCTGGCTCAGCGGCCCAGACCGGTCAAAGGACCACGTAACAAGCTTCAGCCCGAGCCTCTTCGCCTCGGCAGCGTACTCGGACGGGACGATGGACTTGCCGTCCTCACCAACAGTAACCAGGAACGGCAGCGGTGGGGCCATGATCTTGACGCCCGCCGCGGCGTAGTTGGTAAGATTGGCGATGTCGCCCTCGGTCTCGGTCAGGAACATGACCTGGCTGGCGATCTCGGGAACGTTCTCGATCCAGTACAGGACGTCGTCGTAAAGGAAGCTCTGCGGCCACAGCCGCCTCAGGTCGACGCCGGCCTCGACGTACTCGTCGACCATCTGCTGCGCGAACGCCTCCTGCGTGTAGCCGGAGCCGTTGCCGCCGAACGGCATGGGCACCTGCGGCGTCTTGAGCTCGGGCGTGAACTGCACCTCCTCCCCGCCGGACTCGTCGACCAGCGCGATGAACTCGCGGTGCGTCAGGACCGTGCCGCACGTCGCGTACAGGTCCGTCCGCCAGCTCGGGGTCCCGTGCAGGAAGTCCGCGGGCGTCTCGGCCGAGGCGTTGAATCCGTCCATCTTGCCACAGAGACTCTTAAACTCGGCCAGGGTGATGTCACTCGTACAGCACTTCGCGCTGGCGGGGGTTCCCGCCGCCGGGTCCGCGGGAATGAAGGGCTGCGTGCACTTCGCGTTGAGCTCCGGGATGTCGACGATGTTGGTGGTCGAGTGCAGGTCGCACTGGTCATGGCGGCAGACGAGCTGGCGGTCCGACGTGAAGACGACGTCGCACTCGAGGACCTCGGAGCCCATGCGCAGGCCGGCGAGCTCGGACTCGCGGGTCTCTTCCGGGATGAGCAGGGTCCCGCCGCCGCGGTGCCCGATGGAGAAGCGAGAGGGCCGCATCTCCATCTCCGAGCAGGCCTGGAGCTCGTCCTTGAGCGGACCCTCGTCCATGTCGTTGACGAGGAAGTACGGTCGCGGGCCCAGCTGGACTTGCTTGATCAGCTGCTGATGCGTGCCCTCATGCTGATCGGTCCGCGAGTGAGGCACGATGGGGGTCGCCAAGCCAACTGAGGCCAGTAGACCAGCGACGGCGATCTTTCCGAGCGTCATTGTGCCGGCTGACAGCAGAGCTATTACCGAGGGTATCCCAACTGCTCTGAGGGAAGCACCTTAAACACGGGCTTCCAGAATGAGTACCTCGATCGACCTGGGGTGCAAGGTCGGATGTCCTGGAGTGACCCTCAAGAATTCAATCAAACATCCTAATCTTCTCGCCCCGGTGGCTTATATACTTGCTCTAAACCCCCGTTGCCCCGCCGCTCCTTGCATTGAAAGCCTGTTCAAGCTCCTTGTCCGTTGATAGCTAGCGAGGCACGTGTGGGCGATCGAGGATGCTATCTGGCTCCAACCGGCAAACGGACCCAATCCATCGGGCGAAGCCAAGCCAATGCCAAGTCTAGCGGTGGTTCGTCGGATGTTCGCTTTGCAGGGGAAGCGCATGCTGAGCTCCAAAGTTAATTGATAGTTTGAGTCGCGATGTGAGGAATTGAAATTGCGGTTTGAAAATAGAAGCGGATCGTCGCTGCACCGCCTTTAGAAACGCTGTAGGCTGGTAAACACTTTAACAACTGGGTTTCCCACACATATCCTGAGATCGACGAAGGTGCCAAGCTTTCCTGTGGGAATAAGACATCGAGCAAGTCGCATTTGCTGAAAGGATGCAGGATATTATTCAACGCAAAAAGTGTGAAATAGATATATATGTGGTATCTTGAGGGTATAAATAATGACTGTAAGTCAGAGCCCCGCTGCATAAATCATTCAACGCCTAGAGTATTGTCCTTTCCAAAATAGATCTTTGATTTCCCGATCGCTCCGCCCAATTAAGTCGTTCAGACAGCGCACATAGTTATTGTGAATTATCAGGGCAGTCAGATGCCCCTTCCAACAGAAAAATATCACGGCCACCTAATGGGCGTGCTTAGGCGCCAGCGTATGGCTTGGTCTTGCTGTGGGAACCGGTACCCGTGGAGTGGCGACGGGACTTCATGGCCTCGATGCCATCGAGGACCACTAGGAAGAGGAAGATTGCCCTGCAGAGATTGAATCAGTACATGGCTGTGGAAATTCCAGATCAAAATCCAACTTACCACAAGAAGAAACCAAACGCAACAGCGGCCTGGATCGACCCGCACCAGCTGTTTCCATGGCACCTGGGTACGCCGATGAAGACGGCCAGGGCGACGGAGCCGGCGAACCAGAAGATCATGGTGACGGCCTCGAGGCCCAGGGCTGCGAGGCGGTGGAAAATGCTCGTCATGTAGAGCGGTGTGAGGCCGATATATGCGAGCACGAGCAGGGACCAGATGGAGTTGAACAGCATGAAGTTGACGCGGTCGGGCGACCAGCTCCCGGACCAATAGTAGCCATTGTTGTAGGTGCCGTCGTAGAGACTGACGACGTAGGCTGTCAGGCCAAGTTCTATTATGGAGAAGACAACAGCCACAATGTGGGCGATGGGAACGAAGCCGAGGGCCACCATCTTGGAGTTGAGTTGGTATGTGTGGAGGACGTGGGAGGTAGGTTGGTTGTTGATCAAAGGTGGGCCCGCAAGTCAATAAAATATAATTGACTGCTGTGGACGATCTTGAGGTAGGCTTGCTGGTGTTGTTGATGTTTGAACTTGAAAGTTCAGGGCTGTGCGACCGGATGTAACGATATTTACTGATACAGAGGAGAGGGACAGACTTCACCAAGCAGACAAGTTGGAACGGTGGCTGGGCTGTTCATATAGGACGACGACACAAGGTGCAAAAATCACAGAGAACATTCCGGCAGCTCGTTCAAGCGCCAGGGTGGGCTCAGCATAATGACGTGGTGTGGCAGCAGGCCAGTGGGCGAGAAGCGGCGCTTGCCAAGTGAGACTGGACTGTGCCCAGAGAGGGAGTGACAGTCAAGAGGGAGAGGAGACCTTGACCCTAGCTCGCCTAGCAGCTGTTGTGACTGACTGGCCCCTTGGAAATCTGGATTCTGGTGGCTTAACGAGGCCGTCTTAACCACCCCATGACTTCATTCCTCCAAAATGTCGACTGCTGCTTTGTCGGTCGAGGTCTGAGGACCAGGAAGGCACACGTCATTTGGCGCACGCTGGGCTGGTGCTATTGGCTGGGACCGTGGGAGGGAGCCCCGCCGGCGGCGGAACATGACAGGACTTGCAGGGATGGCAGCTGTGAAGAGGTGAAGAGCTCTCCCTTCCAACGACGCCACCCCGTCGAAGATCTCCCGCTTAGCACGGCACACTTTATGCCGGCAGCTCGTGGTCCTCTGGCTGTCACCGTCTGGCTGTTCTGGACGCTGCTCTGTTCCTCTGGTTCTGTGGCTTTCTGACTGCGTGCTACCCACCTAAGCGTCAATATTACTCCACATATGCAAAATCGTGGGCTGGTTTCAGATCGCTGCTCCATCACATCGCGTCTAAACTGATTGGCATTCGGTGCTTGACGCGCCGTTTCATTATCGATGGAGCCACAGCCAACAACACTCAACGCTAGGCTACTGTGCTGCGCCACTCACCATGGGCTGGCCTGGCTGGCTGCCGGCTCACGATGCCGTCCGAACTTCGTCTGAACGATTCCCCAATGCTGCCTGGCCACGGAAGTTCCCGCCATAGACTTTCCGTGATCATGCCCGCGAGCACGCATGCCCCTTGTTTCGTTTCGCAAGGCACGTTCTGCACCCGACCATCTGGCACAGATAGCGCCCTGTTGCAACACTCGAGAATTGTCAGTCCAATCGCCAACTCAGCCTGCATCCCGCAGCTCCCGTAGACGCGCAGTGGATACATGGACCCTTAGATGAACGCCCGAGATGTTTCACAGCCCCTGAAAGACACACACTTCAGGAGATCGCGCATGAGCAGTGTCAGTGTTCTCGACAACCGCTGTATTTGCAACCACTTGCACATGCGATTTTGGTCAGGGTAGCTGGCATTGTATTTTCTAGTTTCAAAATCAAAGTAAATTACGCTGTTGAAGGATTTCCACCGCTTCCTTCCAAGTATCCTGGAGGATCTCCCGACCACGGGAGTTTTGCATAAAGTCTGAGGGCCTATATAAGTGTTGTTGAAACTGTCAGTAGACGTCCAGGAAAGAACGACCGCATTGAAAAAGTTGCTTACTGGTGAAGCTTGTCGTTTCTCCAGAGTTTACCAGTACTCTCAGAACCCAGTGCGGTGGCACCAACAAGGGAGCGCGCCCCCTGTTCAGCTGTGCGGCCACAGATGAAATGTTGTAATGCCAATACGGGCTTTACAAACGAGGGAAAGTTGCGGCCCATATTTGTCTTGCAGCCCGAGGGACATGAAGCATTGATAACGATATTGCGACATGCTTCATCCTCACGGTATCGCTCGATCAGACCCTCTATCACACCCCAGAGCGCGAATTTGGCGAGGAAGTACTGTTTGGTTGGATCCCACTTCTCTTGATCGTTCAGGCGCTGAATCAGTGACTGGCCAGCTGGAAGCCAATCTGCCGTCACCTCAAACCCGGCGATACTGTGCAAGAAGGACAGGTGAGGCACAAACCCATCGGGAGCGGCCGTCGTTGTAGCTGTGCGCATTATCGGCTGCAAAAGAATGGCGAGGAGTGCTTGAGAGAGCACGTTCACCGCTAAGGTCACCTCATAGCCCTCAGAGCTCTTTTCATACTGCCATTGAGCAACACCTGCGGCAAGCTGGGCAACGTGGAGCTGTTGCACCCGAGGATGTGCCGCAAGGCGGTCGCCCAGGGCTTTGACCGATGCGAGCTCGGCAAAGTCCACGGTCTCAATGATGAAGATGTCGGGAGAGCATTTCGTGCGGCGAACGATATCCGCCTGTGCCTGTTCACCCTTTGCTTGAGTTCGCACGACGAGTATGAGAGGGTTGGCGCCCAAGGCAGCGTATTTCACAGCTGCTTCATGGCCCAAGCCAGAGTTTGCACCTGAGCGCAATCAGCATCGACGCGACGCGACGCGATGTGGAGACAAGTGCAGTCTTTGCCCTAGAATACGTTACCTGTAACCAAGACGGCTTTGTCCTTATACGAGATATCGACAGGGTCTGCGGGAGGGTGTCTGGCTGCCCAAAACTGCGCCCAAAGCGAAGACATGGTGCGCCAACTGCGATAGTGCGGCGATCGGAGTCCAAATTCGAGCTTGGCGACGAAAAGGAGCAGCGCTGAACTGCAATTTGCAAAGAAGAGCAGTCTGACCAGAACCCGTAGCGCGAAGGAGCGAGGAGCGAGTGAGCAAGAGCGGGGTAATAAACCAACAATAAACCAACAACAAACCAATAATAAACCAACAACAAACCAACAATAAACCAACATGCATAAGTAGCTAAGGCAGGCAAGGAAGTTATACCTAGCAAGCACATCTTGAATTTTACCCAATTCGATCAAGAGCGAGACAGTTTAATATTTAAATATTCTAAAGCTTATCTTGCAATAATAGCTATATCATATAGCTAATCTTCTATTATAATACTAATAATTATATAAATTCACAAAGGGTTTCTGGGTGCGCCAAAGCGCGTTCAGCAATGATCCCTCCGCTGGTTCACCAACGGAGACCTTATTACAACTTTTACTTCCTCTAAATGATCGAGTTTGGATAATTTTCCGGCCCTGGGTGGTCGTTGCCGACCTCCTGGCCCACATCTCCGGGTCCTTGTGTCGAGC
>JACBFG010000007.1:167700-199225 GCA_013435955.1 Diaporthe sp. HANT25 | reverse complement strand
ACCAAAAAAAAAAAAAAAAAAAAATGGTTGAGAAAACACGCCTCTGTGACTCAATATGTTGTACGCCGTGAACAAATTCATCCGAGGACAACACTTATCCTGACGTCTCAGTCAACGGGGAATTCATCATGATAATTTGATCGTATTTGAAGATGTCACTCGTCACTAATCAACCCAGCAACCCCTTTTGCTTGAAAACATATCCGAACGACTCATCCAGAATCCTCAAACCCTCCTCAATCTCATCTGCCGACACAGTTATCGGAGGCGCCAGTCTAAAGACACCTCCCATACCAGGCAGGTTGACTATGTTGCACGACAGTCCCATCTCCATGGCTCTGTCGCTGACGGCCTGTCCGATCTCTGGCCCTGGCGTCTTTGCCTCCTTGTCCGAGATGATCTCAATGCCCTGCATCAGGCCAATTCCTCGAACATCACCAATGCACCAATACTTCTCTTGCAGCTTCAGCAGCCCCTTGTGAAGCTGCTCTCCCCTTTCAGCAGCGCGTTCTGCGATGTTGTCTCTCTCCACAATCTCCAGAACCTTACAACCCACCGCTGCAGTCAACGGGTCGTTGAGGTGGGTGGTCAGCCACAGGAACCCGGCCTCCCTAACACCCCTCTCGATCTCAGCGGTCGTGCTCACGGCGGCCAGTGGCAAGCCGCACCCGAGTGTCTTGGACAGGCACAGGATGTCCGGCACGACACCCTCCTCATGCTCAAAACAGAACATCTTCCCCGTCCTGCCCACCCCAGTCTGCGCTTCGTCCAAGATGAGCAGCATCCCGCGCTTCCGGCACTCAGCGGCCATGCGTGCGAGATAGCCTTTTGGCAAAGTCAAAATGCCGCCCGTGGACAGGATCGGCTCCAAGATGAACGCAGCCAGGGATCCCACGGACTGCCGGTCGATCATCGACCAGCCGAAATCCAGCTCCTTCTCCCAGTCATAACTTCCGTCGCCCTTGCGGAATATCGACCGGTATGCATACGGCGCCGGGAAAGCAAGTTGCCCTGGCATCGCAGGGCCACCGTTCCTTCGTCCGGTGGAATAGGTCGCGCTTCCAGAACCGGAAGTCAAGCCATGGTAAGACGCGCTGAACGCCACGATCTCGAACTTGCCCGTGTACATCTTGGCCATCTTGATAGCGGCCTCGGTCGTCTCGGAGCCGGTGTTGAGGAAGAATGACTTCTCGAGTGGAGGGGGTAGAAATCTCGCGAGCCGCTCTGCAAGGTCGACTACCGGCTGTGTGATCATGTTTGAGAGGAGGTGGTCCAGCTCGCCCACTGATTGCCGAACCACCTCGACGATCTCTGGGTGGGAGTGGCCCAGTAGGGAGCTCATCTGACCTGATGTGAAGTCCAGGATGGACCGTCCCGACGCATCGTATAAACGAGTGCCCTTTGCCTTGGTGATGATGACAGGGCAGGCCGGGACGCCTGTTGACATGACATATTTGTCGTGCTTGGCCCAGAAGGTCTCATTTGGGCTGACGGAACCCATGATTACTATTGCCGGTCGATAACTGGGTCAAGACTTAAACTGATGGTAGGACAATGTGTAACAAGCTTTGTAACAGGTAAGTAGTAATGTGAAAGTCGCAGAACTTGGCTCGGTAACACAACGATCCATCGAATCTCAATCTCATGTGAGACCTCGATTTATACTCCTCAATCCTCACACCACGAATGCTATCGGCTTGTGAATTAGTCGGTCTCCCAAGACGTCGTATTGATAGGGCTCCGGCGCTGGTCATTGGCTGGAGAGTTTCCCGCGGCATTGTCGACTCGCTACAGTTCCCCGCGGGAAACGCAGGGATGGTAGTGTAATTCCAAGCACAGTTTCCGACATTCATCCTGAGTGAGATGCAGTGTCTTGGGTTGACTCGGATCAGATCTTTATGAATTACTGTTATTTGAACATTACGTGACCTCAATTACTACTGAATTTCCTATCTCGGGTTGTAGTCGACCTTGCTGCCTCGGAATTGGCTTGAGAGCTTGACATCGAGATTGGTTCGATTGCGCCCAGTGCACAGAAACCCTAGGAGACCAATTAGCCCTTGAACTGTTTCCCTGCCTGCTCAGGATACAGTTAAGTGGCTCGTGGAAAGCCAAGATACATACAAATATTTGGACGTGGATGTCAGAGAGCAAAAGTTTGAACTCGAAACATTGCTCGATATATGCAAAGCATGTGCGTCACAGGTGAGCAATGTCCTGTTTGAGCAAAATTGGAATCTTTTTTGATCATTTCTCTTTTCACTCTTTGATCGAATATTGATATCTTGCATGCGTAAGCTAATTCACTCTATTTGACTTTGCCGCCGTGGACACTCGACTCCGCGCACTCGAAGCATTGCTGCCTCAGAATTCACTACTTTCTATCTACTTCGCTCGACACAATATTAGCCAGCCCTAGTGTCCACGCAAAACGAGAAATAAAATTTATCCAACAGAATACTTGAAGCCGCTGTCTGAACTCCATCTTTTGGCACCTTTTCTGCGCCGTATCCGCACCGGCACTTTGCCAGCTGGATGCGACACGCCACTCCCGAATCCCATGAGCGTGAAGTCTTCCTTCACATCCATTCCCTCCTTTTGTATCTCACAATCAAACAGACTTACTATTAAGGCGGTGGTGAGTAGTATCTGGCGTTTTGCAAAGTGCCTTCCAGGACATTGTCGCGGCCCTCCTCCATACGGTATCCAGGATCCTTCAAGTCCTTTGGTGGAGAATTCTGGGGAGCCCGTGCCTTTTGAATTGCTGCTGTCGCTTCCTTGCGGACATTTGAGGAACCTCCCGATCCAGAACTTGTCGACGGGGTGCTCGTTCTCCAGGCCCGTGTCCCATACTTCACGGTCCATGTGTGCAACTGTCGTCGACGTTACAACGACCTTTTGTCTTGGTATGATCCAGTCTCGGATGTTCATATCTACTCTATCTGGCATCCTGATAATATAGAAGTGCATTCGCAGGCGCAGAGTCTCGGCATAGACGGCTTGGAGGACCGGTAGGCGTAGCAACTGGTCGAAATCGAACTGGATGCTTCCGTCCCCGCGTTTGAGCGCGCAGGCGTCTACCTCGGCCCTCACGCTGGCTAGCAGTTCGGGGTCACGATATACTTCATATATGGCCCACGAGGCTGCAGTGATGGAATTTCTTACACTAAATCAGGAGTTAGCTCAATGTATCCTCATTCACGATACCCAAGGGCAGGGTGCTATAGCTCACGCCCATATTGCTCCAAAGTCCTGCGATGCGATAGCAGCGTGGTCATACCCGTCCATCTCGAGGAACATTTCCTGCCTTTCCCGGAAGAAGCTGCTCCCCCAGAACGGATCATCACCGTCAGCACCGACAGCGGAGCCATTGAAGTGGGTTCTAGCGTAATCCTGCCAGACCTTGACGGCGTCTAGCACCCTCTTGCGAGCTGCGTAGGCCCTGGGAGCGAGAAACCATGGAATTCCTGTGAGAGCGGTCAGCTATGAGTGCTTAAATTTGCTTTTAAGTGATGTAATACCTTGAAGATAGGTCTGCAAGTTGCGGTCAAAGTCCCAGAAGTCCTGCAGGAATGTTGGGTTTAGGCTTAAGAGGTAAGGTCCGCACATGGCATTAAGGACCGAGACCGTAGCCTCGTCCCCAACGAATTTCATCAGGTCAACGTGATCCTCGCTGTCATTCCCGATACGGTCATGCAGTGTATGTAGCTGCTGCGTGATGCTGTCCACAAACCTGCTCCAGAAGGGCCAGAGCCCTTTTACCTCCAGAAATCGGTTCATGGACTCGAACACGCGGTAGTCGACGCGATTGCGAGCCTCCACATTGCTGCCCAGGTAAGGTACACGGCCGCCGCCGGAGTCATCCTTGTCATACAGGCCCAGTGCTTTAGCCGGCAGGCCAAAAGCATACCCGAGTGCGAACTTGACGAAGGGGACCGATGTGCACGCCCAGGAATTTCTGAAGAGCGCCTTGACGTTCTGCGGCCCGCGGATAACGTAGAACTCGCGCATGAAGATCTTGACCCGGACTGGCTGGTCGCTCTGGAAGAAGCTACTGTTGGATCATCAGTCGTTACAGTTGAGTGAATGGGCCATTGTGCGAGTGGTGTGACTTACTTCGGGCCCGAGACGAAGTCTCTTGACTTCCATAAATATATGATTGGCAAGCTTCCCAGGAGCGAGAAGACGCAAGGGAATGTTGAGGGCACATCCTTTGCACCGGTGCTCTTGTTGTGTGTGGCCAAGGTGCCACGTCTGGTGGTATACCCAAGCCAGAGCGCGGCAATGAGAAGCAAAGAAAGCGTCCCAAGTTTGGAAATTGGCCAAGACAAGAGATCTGTAGACATTTTGACGACTGATTGATCTATAGCCTAGGAATTGGATTAGTTGCAAGCACGTCTAGAAGACATTGGTTTTCGACAGAGTGGGAGAGAAATGCTTTGATTATGTGCAAATATAGGCTGATCCCTGCATTCTAAAGAAGGCTCACCTGGGTTGAAGAAACGACGACCTAGACAAATATGATTCCATTATGACTTTGCGGAGAGGGGGCTGACACGGTACTTAAGTAGGTAGCCTGGTTTTTCATATATGACAGAGAAAGTGAAGATGAGGCAAAGCTTTGCATGTGGGCCAAGAGCTTACCAAAGTTCCTTACTCATCGAGTTGGAATGCTGGAGGACTGCATTCGCGAGGGGACGATTTGCGGTGAAGGCACAAGGGCTTGGTGGTCTAACTGAAGAGGGCAAGTCTGGTCAGCAGTGCTCCAACAACGGGCAGAGTGCGTGTGGAGGCCTTGTTGGTTTAGGGCTTGAAGGATGCGTGAGTGTGTCTGTGGCAACCACTCCGCAGTACGCTCTCTGTGTTAGTTGTGGATCTCGTACGATAACATATCCCCTGTGACCGTTGTGGCTCAAGCCTCCGCGCTCAGATCGCCTTCTAATGCTCACCAATGTCTTTGATGACTCCAGAAATAAGATTATTTGCATGGAATCAAGATCGAGCTGAATGCCGATGAAAGTCGGGGTCAGCAAGACAATTCTTCACTCGTATTCTGCCCGAAAATGACACTGGACAGACCTCACGAGCACCAAGCATCCTGGAAATGGAGTGCGTGGTTGCTTCTGACAAAATAACTTCACTAAACACATTCGATGTCAGTTGTATATCCTCCCGGATAATTTCGTATTGATTTGCTGTACCGGCCGCTCAGAAGAATCTCTGATGGTTTCACTTCTGCGAGAGCAAAAGAGTCTCTTCAAAATCGGAAACTGCTAGTGATTGTTTCATGTAGGAGAACAGCCCCCTTCCTAACTTCTAGGTGATCGAGTGTGTCAGGATGCGCATCTTCATTGCTGGTGTGCTAAGGATCTAGTTGCGCATGCACGCAAGGCCATGTATGACTGGAATACATCAAGGCTAAGTATTTGCCGATATGAAGAATCAATATGTACACGTTATCCTTCTAGTGCGCAGTTTTTTTTATGCCTCCCAGGTTTTTCTTTTGTTCCATCAACTGCCAATTGATAGCATTTGCTGCCTGGACAGTTATCGGTTGCCTCTACAACGATTGTGTGACATTCTTGCAGCCTCCAAACAGGAAACCATCAACAACTACCAGAGATAATCATGTTCATCCTTCAACGTGCCTTTTCAGAGGGCGTTGATCATTCTTCACAAGAAGGGCCCCAGTGCTGACAGCAGCTACCAGGCTGCATCGCCGCTCTCTCTCCTGCCTTGGTCTCTTGCGTTACGGCCGCCGCTTCCTTGGGACTCAGTAGGTACGTAACAAATTCTTTTATATTACCGCTCATTCCAGGGGGGAGGAGCTAAACATGTTATGGTTTGTTTGTTGCTGACTGTCTTTCTCCATCAGACCTTGACGCCGACGCTGCTTGCACTGCGGACGCTGCGAACGCCGGTATCAACGTTGTGAGTCTCGACCCCTTCCTCGATGGCATTGTGTAACTGAATACTGACCTGTTTCGAATAGCCCAAGGTTTGCGACGGCTACTTTTGAGCAGTCTCCAAGGACGACATACTCTCAACCTGCCGGATTTGGTGAGGCATTTGGAATCCTGTCTCGCTGGCGTCAAGGCGCCAGTTTCCCACGGCGAGCCCTGCCCTTTTACGGTGAGTCCTTTTCTGCTAGCTCACGTAATTCGCTCGCCGTCTGGCCTGCTATTCCCAATGGCCTGTGTTCCGGGACCCACGACCTCGCCCGCCACTCGGTAGGGCGGGTCCAGCTGGCCCTTGCGGCTCGGAAATGGAGGAACAGCTGGTTCTCCTTAATCCGATTAGTTTCTGACAAGTGACTGCGCGTGAGCCAACTTGGGCGTTGCTTCCAGCTCTTGACCAGGAACCGCGCTGGGTAATGATGTCGGCAGGGCTGCAAGACTTTGACTTTTTAGTAGCAATGCTATACAGTTCACTTGTCAGCAGACAAGAGGTTCTGTACTAAATGACCTGATGTAACATTACTGTACATGTCCCATACGTCTCTAGTTAGATAGACTACAAGTTTCGTCCGGTCATCGGTGAATATAGGATGCACTTGCAAAGATCCGAATAATACGCCGAATTTTAACCGGTCGCATTCTTCCAATCATTGCCTGGCACTCAACAAGTAAAGCCAACAAACTTTCGGCCCATTACATTCGGGATTCATAGAAACCGATACAAAAGTGTGCGGAATGGTTTTTGAAGGTCTGTCAGAATGCAAGTTCGCATTGGGAACGTTGATTGAGGATGGGTCTCCTCGTGGCCATCAATATCGGGAAGGCGCACCCCTTCTAGTGTATAGACACAATCCAAAATTTGTGCAAAACTGCGTAATTTTCCAGGAAAGACCTCAAACCAAGACCACAAATATGTCGGTGCCAGAAAGTGTCGCCATTATCGGCACAGGCTGCCGCTTTCCAGGCGGCTCAAGTAATCCGGCCAAGCTGTGGGAGCTGCTCCGCGAACCCAAGGACCTCTCCAAAACGGTTCCATGGGAACGGTTCAATGTTAATGGCTTCTATCATGCAAACCATTCGCTTCATGGCACCACGAATATTACCAATGCATACTGCATAGAAGAAGACTTTCGTCACTTCGACGCACGATTCTTCCAAACGAAAACGGCCGAGGTCTTCGCGATGGACCCCCAACAGCGAATTCTCCTCGAGACTGTGTACGAGGCAGTCGAGGCTTCAGGTCAGCGGCTTGAAAAATTACGAGGCACCAACACGGCCGTGTTCGTTGGTGTCATGGGCGGCGACTTCCACGACCTCAAGTCCCAGGATTTGGATAGCATGCCAACCTATATGTCTACAGGAACGGCTCGAAGCATACTGTCAAATAGGATCTCATACTTCTTTGACTGGCACGGGCCATCCATGACCATCGACACGGCTTGCTCCTCAAGCTTGGTTGCTCTACACCAAGGGGTGCAAGCTTTGCAGAATCATACGGCGGATGTCAGTGTGGTGGCAGGAGCGAATCTGATTCTGGCGCCCCATAATTTTATCGCTGAATCCAAGTTGGGCATGCTATCACCTACTGGTCATTGCCGTATGTGGGACGCTTCTGCGGATGGCTATGCGAGAGGTGATGGCTTTGCTGCTGTAATTCTCAAGAGACTTGACGACGCCATTGAAGACGGTGATGATATCGAGTGCATTATCCGTGGATCTGGAGTGAATCAGGATGGGAGGACTAGGGGTGGCATTACCATACCGAGCAGTGGGATGCAAGAGGCCTTAATCCGGCAAGTCTATAAAGACTCAGGCCTAGATATCACCAAATGGCAGGATCGTTGCCAGTATTTTGAGGCGCATGGGACAGGGACGCCCGCAGGTGATCCGATGGAAGCAGCAGCCATTTCAGGAGCTTTCTTCAGCGCCAAGGATCGTGTGACTGAGTCTATAGGGCCGCTATATGTTGGATCCGTCAAAACAGTGATAGGTCATACCGAGGGCACAGCTGGGCTGGCTGGATTACTCAAAGCCTCCCTTGCTATCAGGCATGGAATCATCCCACCAAATCTGCACCTGGATCGCTTGAACCCTGCCATTGAGCCATTCTATAAGATGCTGAAGGTGCCGACTGAGGCGACTGACTGGCCCATTGTTCCCGAAGGCAGCCCTCGGCGCGCGAGTATCAATTCCTTCGGATTTGGAGGCACAAATGCCCACGTGTAAGTTTCACCCCGAATACTCTGAATGTGTTGATATAGAACCAGGAATCTAATTGAACCTAGAATCCTGGAGTCCTACGACATCGTTTCCAGAAATCGCAGGAGTAATGATTCTGTGATACCCCTTGCGCCTCTTGTCTTCTCCGCACCGACACATGAAGATTTAACGAGATCTGTCGGGGTTTATCTGGAATACCTGGAGGCTCACCCTGACATTGATTTCTCTAACTTGGTCTACACATTGGCTTGTCGGAGATCACTCTTTGAATGCAGAGCATCCGTTGGCGCCTTTTCGAGACATTCTGCATTGGCCGACATGGCCACTATGGTAAAAGGAGCGAAGAAAACTGGGACACAATTCCAGAATCTCGGGACAAGGAAAATTCTTGGAGTGTTCACGGGGCAGGTACTGAATAGACTACAACCATGAAATTATAGCACGGGCTTACTCTGAATATAGGGAGCACAATCGGCAGAGATGGGTCAACTCTTAATCTCATCCTCTGGAATCGCTTCGAACACTATTAGCAGGCTTGATCACTATCTAAACGAACTGCCTACGGCCGACCAGCCAACATGGTCTCTTCGACAGCTCTTAGTTGGTACATTGGGCAGTCAAATTCAAGAAGCCGAATTTGCTCAACCGTTGTGCACTGCTGTACAGATAGCTCTTGTGGACGTCCTCGAGGCTGCGAGGGTCAAGCTGGCAGCCGTTGTGGGCCACTCATCTGGCGAGATCGCTGCCGCATATGCTGCTGGACACTTATCGGCCCGTGATGCTCTTTATATTTCCTACTATCGGGGACTGCACTCTAAACTATCGAAATCGCCCAATGGTGAATTTGGAGCCATGATGGCAGTGGGAACCACATTGGAAGATGCCCAGGACCTCTGCGACTTTGCTGAAATGCGAGGAAAATTGTCTGTGGCCGCCGTGAATTCGGAGATCAGCATCACGCTTTCGGGCGATGAAAGTGCTATTGCCACGGCAAAAATCGTCTTTGAAGACGAAGGCAAATTTGCGAGAGTTTTGAAAGTTGACAAAGCATACCATTCCAACCACATGGATGCTTGTGCTGACCATTATGTTGCTGCATTGGCTGCATCCGATATCAAGGTGAAGAACGGCACGGACAGAAACATACCGTGGTTCTCCTCGGTCTATGGGCGCCCAGTGTCATCCGAACATGATCACCTTGAAAAATTGTACTGGAAGGACAACATGATCAAGCCGGTCCTATTTTCTAAGGCAGTCAGCAACGCAATACAGAAAGAAGGGCCTTATGCTGTTGCGATAGAGATAGGGCCGCATCCAGCGTTGAAGGAGCCGACTTTGCAGTCGATGGAGCAGGCCGGTGCTGCCAGAATCCCGTACGTCGGCATGCTCAAGCGAGGTTGTAACGATTTTGAGACTGTTTCGAACGCATTCGGAGCCATTTGGACCCACGCTGGTGATGAGGCTGTCAACTTTGAGTCGCTTCTCTCCGGTGAGAAATGCAAGCCAGCACTCTTGAAAGACCTCCCATCCTATCCTTGGGACCACCGACGAACCTACTGGAAGGAGTCGCGTGTTTCGAAGGCATTCCGAACGAGGTCGAAGCCAGTCCACGAACTGTTGGGTACAATGCTTCCGGACGGTGCAAAAGAGGAGATTCGTTGGCGGAACCTGCTCTCGCCGAAGGAGGTGCCTTGGTTGCGGGGCCACATACTTCAGGGCTCCATGGTGTTTCCTGCATCCGCATACATCGTGATGGCCTTGGACGCGTCTTTGACCATCCCTGGGTCGTCCTCAGCGGGGACCGCTGAGGTGAGGGACTTGGTCATTGAACGTGCTATTGTCTTCGACGAGGAGGCAGACGAAGTCGAGACCCTATTCTCGTTGACAGATGTCTCTGGAAGAATCAATCATTTTGACGGGATCTCGGCGAACTTCAAATGCTTTGCTCAACTCGATCAAGCTTCCTCGGATCTGGTGATGACAGCTAGGGGTAAGCTACGTCTGTGTAC
Source organism: Diaporthe sp. HANT25 (assembly GCA_013435955.1). Taxonomy (NCBI): domain Eukaryota; kingdom Fungi; phylum Ascomycota; class Sordariomycetes; order Diaporthales; family Diaporthaceae; genus Diaporthe; species Diaporthe sp. HANT25. The sequence continues at coordinate 189,039 of JACBFG010000007.1, read as the reverse complement.
CGGGGAACGTTTTCCACCATCGCCTCCCCTGAGAAATGCGCCTCTGTCACGAACCCTCGCTGTTGACACAGAAAGATTCTACTCAGCTCTTTCAGAAGTTGGATATGAATATAATGGGCCATTTAGGGGCCTATCGGCCATGGAGCGAGCTCTCAGATTTGCCAGTGCGCTTATTGAACCTCCTCCGAAACTCGATGACGACCAACCACGGTTGGTGCATCCAGTAACTCTTGACCTCGCATTTCAATCCATATTCTGCGCCCTCTGCTGGCCAGGAGACGGCACAATTTCCTCTTTGCATGTTCCCCGTGAGGTTGTGTGCGTCAAGATCGACATCAATTTGGCGCGTACCACCTCACGGACGGTGGTGGAACTGCCTGTGGTGTGCAGTCTCAACTCTGGTAAAAGTGGTCAAATACAAGGTGATATTGACATCTTTTTGCCGCAGAGGTCCCATGTAGAGCGGCAGGCAATTGTCCAGGTCGAGGGTATTTCCGTGGTTCCAGTTTCTTCGCCTACAATGGCGGACGACCGGAAATTGTTCGAGGACGTAATCTGGGGCCCGACGGAACCCAAGATCCAGCGCTGCATGACCGGGGGCCTGGAGGCGAGCCTCGCCTGCCTCGCGGCGCAGGTCACCTTTCGATACCCGCATCTCCGTATCATTGACGTGGGAAACGCAAATGGAGTAACAGCGAGCATTCTTGACGAGATTCAACATGAGTTTCGATCATACACGGTGGTCCGACAATCGCTGGACTCATTGGAGGTGGCAAAAGCTGCGCTCAAACGTGAACGAATTGAATTCAGCACTCTGGACCTGCAATCCGAAGTACTCTCACAAGGATTTTCTGCTAGTTTATATGGACTCGCCGTCATATCATCACTGGGAATCGAACCCGACGCATTGGAAGCTATGCTGCACCAGCTCAGACATCTGCTGAATCCCGGTGCTTACCTCCTGCTATCGTTTATCTTTGAGGCTGGGCTTTCAACCAGCTCACATCGGGAGAAACATTTGGACGTCTCAAAATGTGATTCCGCACTTAGAAGAGCGGGGTTTGGAGGCATTGATGGCATCAGCAGTATCGGTGAAGCGACCGTGCTTATTTCCCAGGCTGTCGATGACCAAGTCTTGGCGCTTCGCAGACCGCTTGAGTTCACTTGGACGAGCACGGCCGCGAAGGATGTTGCGATTATTTGCGGCAGCTCTCAGACAACGACTCGGGCTGCTGAGACATTAAAGCGGCTACTGATTTCGCATTTCAGAATGGTCATGTTGGTGGAGGGAACTAGTATCTCGGACGTGGACTTGATCCCCGCTGGTGCAGCAATCATCAGCTTGAGCGATCTTGACGAGCCGGTATTCCGATCCTTGACGGCATCAAAGCTGGAAGGGCTCAAGCGTCTTTTCAACAAGTCTGAGAGGACTCTCTGGCTGACTAGGGGCTGTCTCTCTGAAGACCCGTATTCAAACATGGTTGTGGGGTTTGGAAGGACCTTGCTACTCGAGTCTCCTTCCCTGCAGATTCAATTCTTAGATCTTGCTTCTAACCTGCCAATCAGACCCGAGATCGTGGCAGAAGCTTTTCTGAGGCTTTTCTCAGCAATCGAATTTAGTACCCCGGACAACAACGTTGAGGGTCGTCCGGTCTGGACTCTGGAGCCCGAACTCGCGCTGACGGAGGGCGGGGATATCATCATTCCAAGGATTCTACCAAGCGAGGAACGCAATCTCCGATACAACTCCAGAAACAGAGAGATCACGAGAAGTGTCGTCCCAGGGACTTCAATTCTCGAGATCGAGATCCTCGAAGACGAGTCGTCATTTGCACTGCTGGAACGCTCTGTTCCACCAACTATACATTCGTCAAGCAATTCGAACACTGTCCAAATCGATGTTCGATATTCATGTCTGCTGGCTATCAGGATCGAGAAAAGCGGATACCTATTCCCTGTTCTTGGGCATTTGTCGGACAATGGTCGAAGGGTTGTAACGCTGTCAAATACTCAAACATCTCACATCGCTATGCCCCACGGTCACTACTTTCCTTGCCCTGAAAGGATTTCTGAGGATACAGAAGCGTCTCACCTCTGCTTGGTAACTGCATACCTCTATGCTTTCTCATTGTTTGATGAAGTTTGTACGGGGGATGTGATACTGTTTCTGGAACCGCCACCCGCTCTTGAGACTGCGTTAAGCCATATGGCTGAGTTACGCGGCACCCGGATCAATTTCCTCCATTCCTCCCTGAATACTGAAACGATATCACCGAAAGCACATTCGCCAAGGATATTGCTCCATCCAGCTGCATCTTCACGCCTCATCAAGGCTACGTTGCCGCCGAATGTGACTATGTTCATCTCCGCAGCACCCAGCGACTTCCATACCCGAATTTCCGCCTGTCTACCTCGGTTTCACCGGCATATAAATGTTTGGACCCTGATAAGCCGAATCGGATATATGGTGACTCCTCCTTTGACTCACGTTGACCTCGAGAGCAGGCTGAGTGCTGCAGTATCATACGCAAATGGGGCCCGGCTGCATGAGACCAATGTGTTCGGTCTCGGCGATATCGGGCAAGTTCCTTTTCGATCAGAAAGCATCGATATAGTTTCATGGTTGAGCTCCCAAAGAGTCAATGTCAGACTCAGACCTGTCGACTCTGAATCGTTATTCGCGCAAGATAAGACGTACTTGTTGGTCGGCCTTGTGGGCGACCTAGGCATGTCTCTCACCAAATGGATGGTGGAGCATGGCGCCAAATATATCGTCCTTACAAGTAGGAGCCCCCGTATCGATCATCAATGGTTGGAGGCGTTGGAAAACCTAGGCGCCGTCGTAAGGATATTCGCCAAGTAAGTCTTCTCCAGATCCCATGCTCCATCCTCGCTGTGAGATCAGTATATTTCAGACTATCCCATGCTAAGAAAGCCATCCCAGCGACATCACCAACAAATCTGCTTTGAAAGAAGTGGTCGAAGAAGTGAGAAAGACCCTGCCCCCTCTTGCGGGTGTTGCGAATGGAGCCATGGTTTTAGAGGATGTGGCTGTCGCCGAAATGACAGTTGAGAAGTTGCAGAAAGTCACCGAGCCGAAGGTGAAGGGGAGCACCAACCTTGACGAGCTATTCGGCGAGACTCGCCTTGATTTCTTCATTCTCTTCTCCTCCGTCGCTGCGGTGGTCGGCAACAGGGGACAATCGAGCTACTCCGCGGCCAACGCCTTCATGTGCAGCCTTGCTGCCAGGAGGCGTGCCCGAGGACTGGCTGCATCTGTGATCCACATCGGCGCCATTGTCGGCACAGGCTACCTAACGCGAGAAGTCGGACAAGGCGTGCAGGACTACCTTCGCAAAGCAGGCTACCTGTGGATGTCTGAGAGTGACTTCCACCAGGTCTTTGCAGAAGGCGTGCTCGCTAGTCCTCCCACATCTGGTTCGAGCCATGAGGTTATGAGTGGCTTGAATATGGAGGATTATGCGAGAAACACTGCGGTCTGGCGCAATAACCCAAAATTCCAACACTGCGTGATGGGCAGCGATGATCCAAACCATCCAGAAAGCCAGCTATCGCACAACACATCCCTGGAAACCAAGGTTGCGTCTACTTTCAGCCTGATTGAGGCTCACAAGGTCATACGTGGTAAGTAGATGAGCATTCCGCAAGCTCCGTCCCCGAAGTCAACTACTTTTACTTGAATACCTATGCTGACTCAGAGGTAGACGCGTTTCTTGAAATGCTTCGATCCACATTATTGCTCGAGTCGGATGCTCGAGTACTTGAAGAGAATGTGCACAGCATAGGGATCGATTCTTTGGTGGCAGTAGTTGTTCGGAATTGGTTTTCCAAAGAGTTGGAGATTGATATCCCCGTCATGAAGATTCTAGGAGCGGCCACTGTTGGAAGCATCTTAGAATTTGCATGGGAAAGGCTCCAGCCTCGGTTACCACCAACTCACCAAGTGCACGATAGAGGAGACCTTGCTTCACCGTCGCGCACAGAAAATGCTCTAGCATCGCCAACACAGGGTTCCGCGTCTGGAAAGCCTGAGCAAGAAATACTCGAGAATTCTCGCCATCTTGTGGAGGACCAAACATCGATTCCAGTGAAGACGCTGCCGCTCTCATTCTCTCAATCACGGTTCTGGTTTTTGCAATCTTTTCTTGAAGATAAAACGTCCTCGAATGTCACCTGTCTACTATCACTAAAAGGGGCGCTCCGGGTTTCCGACCTCGATCGTGCGGTCAAAATTGTGGGCGACCGTCACGAGGGTTTGAGGACTAGTTTCGTCGTCCGTAATGATCAGCCAGAACAGGTCGTCCTCGAGAAATCTTTGTTGCGACTCGAAACAAAGTCTATCACTAGTGAAGCTGAAGTGGCAGAGAACTTTGATGAGGCGAAGCAATATGTGTTTGATTTGGAGTCAGGAAAGACGATGAGAATCCTCCTCCTCGAAAGCACGCCACGGCAAAACTTCCTGATCATTTCTTACCATCACATCAACATGGATGGTGTGAGCTTTTCAGTGTTGGTGGCAGATTTGGCAAAGGCATATAGTGGTGCTGGGTTTCATCACCCGGTATTGCAATATCCTGAGTTTTCAGAGCGTCAGCGCCGGAGCTTTGCGCTAAGTGGATGGCGAAACGAGATAGCGTATTGGAGACGCGAGTTCGCTCAACTGCCTCCGTCCTTGCCTGTACTACCGCTATCCAGTCTGCGTACCAGGAAACCGCTGGCACGCTACAGCTTCCACAAGGCCTCAAGCCGTTTAGACGGACAGACAAGAAGTCGAGTGCGAGAGGTCTGTCGGGAACAGACCGCAACAGCCTTCCACTTCTATGTCACTGTGTTCGAGATACTGCTAGCGAGGCTTGCGGGACTCGGAGAGATTTGCATTGGTGTCGCAGATTCCGGGAGGACAGAGGCTGAGGAATTTGGGAGCATCGGGAACTATCTAAACCTCTTGCCGCTCCGTCTACGACCAAAGCTGCAGCAAAGCTTTGCCGATGCTCTGCAAGAAAGTAGCTCCAAAGTCTATTCTGCACTTGCAAACGCTGCAGTGCCTGTGGACGTACTCTTCGCCGAGATTGGAGTTGAAAGAAGCAATCTTCACACGCCCTTATTTCAAGCCTTTGTGGATTATCGCAACGTTCAAGAAACCCAGAAATTTGGTGACTGCGAGATCTCAGGTCAGGAATACTCGGTCGGCCGAACCGGTTATGACATCGTGTTGGATGTGATTGATAATACAGTGGGCGAGACATCCTTGTCTATAATGGTTCAAGACAGTCTGTACACAGAGAATGGCTGTAGAACCCTCCTGGAGAGCTTCCTACATCTCGTGAGCGAATTCAGCAACGACTCCTCAACAACACTGCAAACGCCAGATCTATACGAACCCAAGTCAAAATTCAGAGCGCTGGAGCTAGCACAAGGTGAGTCCGACATCCCAAACAAGTATAAAAACACCTACCGAGCGTTTTTGAGACTGATATATCGTAGGGACCGAGTTTCATAGGCAGTGGGACACATTGCCACATGCAGTGGACGCCATAACATGCATGCAGCCGTCGCATATCGCTTTGAAAGACGGATTGGGCAGTGTCTTGACATACCAGGGCATGAGAAATCGCGTGAATTGCATTGCCAGTGCCCTCTTGACAATCCCCAGACTTGTTCAAGGATCCCGCATAGCCGTTTTCCAGCAGCCTGGCTCGGATTGGGTATGCTCCATGCTCGCCATCATGAAGGTCGGGGCTGTCTATGTCCCGCTTGACCTTACTTATGGCATGCCGCGACTGAATGCAATCATGAAAGAGTCTTGCCCATCGATTGTACTCACAGACTCACAGACAGTTGATCAGGCGGACGCTTTCCAGGCCACCGCAATGGCTCTCAACATTGATTTGATTTCTGATGAGCTACCGCCGTCAGATATTTCCATCAGTTCAAATGCAAGAAGCACGGCTGCCATTCTGTTTACCAGTGGGTCCACGGGTACTCCCAAAGGCATCGAGCTATCCCACGGCGCGATTCAAAATCACGTGGAAGGTTGCATGTCAGAATGGGCTGTTTCAAAGGAGAAAGTCTTGCAGAAAAGCCCCTACGGATTCGATTTCTCCCTTTTTGAGATGTGTCTTGGCCTACTCACGGGAGGAATGGTCTACGTTGTGCCACGAGAAATGAGGGGGGATGCGGCCATGATCACCAAAATCATCGCGGCAGAGAGAATTAGTGTAGTCTGCGGAGTCCCGTCGGAGCTGCTGTCATGGCTTCAGTATGGCGAGCGTGAGCTCATGAGAAGATCCAAGTGCACCATGATGGTGTCCGGAGGGGAGTGCTTTAGCAGTTCATTGGTGCATGAACTTCGAAACCTCAGCAAGGAGGATCTTAGGGTGATGAACATGTATGGCCCCACGGAAGCAACTATCTCAGCGACATCCTTTGAAGTCCGGTATCGCGACAACGCAGAGCTATTGGAATGCGGTGTACCCGTTGGGCGTCCACTGCCAAACTACGCGGTATATATACTGGACCAGGATCTGAAGCCCCTCCCTCCAGGGGTGCCAGGACAAATCGCAATCGCAGGTCCCATCAGCTCTGGCTACTGGGGGATGGATGACCTTCAGAGACAGAGGTTCCTGCCGGATCCATTCGCCTCTTTCAAAAGGATGAAGAATGGATGGAGTTCCATGTTGCTGACCGGGGATTTTGGCCGATTACGACCAAAAGATGGCGCTCTTATGTTCGAGGGCCGGACCGACGGCGACACTCAGGTAAAGCTAAGGGGATTCCGCATCGAGCTGGAAGACGTCGAATCAAATATCTTAGCCGCAGCAAAGGGCACAATCCTCCGAGCCGTTTGTTCGGCACACGGCAATCCGCCGGAATTTCTTGTGGCCCATGTCACACTTTCTCCAGAGCATCGCCTGCCTACCAAAGAAGAACAGGACGAATTTCTTGCGCAGCTGTGCAACGGTCTGCCATTGCCACGATATATGCTCCCGGCAATAATTGTGTCCCTGGAAGCCATGCCTTACACCGTCTCTGGCAAGCTCGATCGGCAGGCTATTGCAGCCCTTCCTTTGCCGACACCCGTTCATTCGAAACATTCTCCGTCACAAAGGGGATTGTACCAGACTGAGAGTCTTCTAAGACAAATCTGGCTTTCAGTCCTGCAAAGCAGATCCCTGGGACTAGACATAGATCTTGATGCCGACTTCTTTCACGTGGGAGGCAATTCGCTTCTCATCATCGGTCTAGCGGCAAGAATAAAGGACACCTTCGGCATAAGACTGCCCGTCATACAGCTTTTCGAGACGAGTACCCTGGCAAAAATGGCAGCTGAGATCGACAGAATCCGTGGAATGCAGGCAGATGATATTGAAGACGATTTCCAACCCACTGTTGATTGGGATAGCGAGACCAGTCCAGATGGGGTCATGGAACATCGCCCGACATCAGCACATAACACTGGAATTTGCACAAAAACGCCCTCTGGCAAAGTTGTTGTTCTTACTGGTGCCACAGGCTTCCTTGGTCAGCACATACTATCTTCCTTGCTCGCCAATCCTTCGGTCTATAGGATATACTGTATCTCTGTGCGCAATCCCGCCGCCATCACTGCCTCGTTTGATGACGAACGTGTCCGAGTATTTTCAGGCACCCTTGGTGAGCCTCGCCTTGGTCTCAGCCAGGCCGAGGCACAAGAAATCTTCCAGTATACAGATGTTGTCATTCACAACGGAGCAGACGTATCATTCCTCAAGACGTATGCCTCTTTACGCGACAGCAATCTAGGGTCGACTAAGGAACTCGTGAGCATGCTACTCACTAACCGGTGCTCCCATTGCTCCCAATCTACCGCACCGGCTTTCCATTACGTCTCGACGGTAGGCGTGTCACAATTGAAGCAGCATTGTTCCGACACATTCGCACCTGGCCCAGTGTTGGCAACGTCGCAGCACCAAGATCGTCTGGAAGGATACGCAGCAACGAAATGGGCCAGCGAGCGGTTTCTCGAGCGGCTGGTCAATGCTCATACTCAGTCCGATACTCCGGCTGTGTCAGAGGGGCCGTTGCGAATCATCATCCACCGCCCGTCCTCGATTACTGGCTCTGGAGCGCCTCGGAGCTTGGATATTGTGCAAAATATACTCCACTACTGCCGAGAGCTGAGGGCTGTGCCGGAGGGCTTGGCAGACGTGTGGTGAGTGAACTTCGAGTGCTTCCTCAATGCAATCCAAACCCCCGTCTGTTGTCAGAGGATAATCTCCTAAGTGACTATTTAACCTAAATTTAGGCATGGCTGGATTGATCTCGTAGATGTCCAGGTCGTGGCGGATAACATTGTTCGACATACGCTGGACAAAGGCGCTCTCAGTTCGGATACAGACACTAAACATCCTCTCTACCTGCATCATTCGGGAGACCATGAAATACCGATTGCAGGATTGAAGGACTGGCTGCAGGCGCAGGATGGTACCGAAATGGGAATTCTGCCCAGCTCTGACTGGATCAAGAGGGCCGTGGGGCTGGGTTTACACGAAATGGTCGCGGAGTACATGATGTTGAGGGACAGTAGCAGGAGACTCTTCGCGCCCAGGATACTTAGATAAGGCTGAAGATTGGTTCTGGAAGAGATCTATGACTTGGGATGATGAGTATATGCCGCTCAGGGAGAGCGCAAAACCGAGTTAGCAAGAAAACGGGGACGGAAGATGCATGCTCTGTTCTACAGCTTTATGTAGTCTCGGCTTGTTCTCTCTCCGAAGGCTTGTTGGCCCACTTTGATGACTGCGTACTTGGGTATGTGTATAATAAGATGACATTGTTTCTCGTCGCACGTTGTGGCCTCCAATTCCCATTGATTGGTGTGTCCTGCCAACCTACAGATACATGGCCACATGCAAAGATGGGACCTGTCAGCTCGGCGCCAAAAACAGTAGGGGGATTCCATTGCTCTGTTGAAAACACGTCCCGGATGAGTGAAAACATATCATAGACTTCCCTCGCGGCTTGCTGACATATCGCAGCCCTCAGTGTCGTGGCATGGGAGCTGTCATCATTGCCCGCAACACCGAGGCGGGCCGGCAATTCCAAGCCCCGGACCTTATCGACATCGGCTAAATACTTTGGGGGTACATTGTTCTGGCCAATTCACCTTCGAGAATTCTCAACTGACCAGTGAAGCTCGAGATGACTTCGGCTAGACCTCACGGTATCAGGAACGCCCTGCAGGCCGTTTCCTGGTGGGCTGAATAATGCACAAGTATTCCGAAGGCCCCTTGAATTGAGATAGTTTGCGTCGCTGAGATAATCATCGGATGCTCACCTTGCAAAGTACCCTTGGAGGAGCAATGGATATCCTCAAAACATGGATGAGCTGTAGACGGACACCCAAATTCTAAGGTGATTTGCTGCTCACTAAAATGCACTTGCTAGGACACCTCAGTACTTAGGTACTGTAGCTTGAGAATCCTTGCGCATCGTAGAGGACTCAATGCGGCCTGGTCCTGGTTCCCCAGGCGCCTTTCCCGGGCCTTCGGTAATTTCCTGTGAGCTTTGTCGGATTCGGTATTGGTCGTCTCGGTCACTTCGTAATGACCAATGATATTTTCCACGACGACCAATTGCCCAACATGGTGTCTACATCAAGGCCAACATCGTACAAGTCTCATTCCAGGAGATCGTGTATTTCGAAATGGAAAGCGACGAAGGAATACGCAAATAAAAAATGTTCGAGTTTTTCAAGTCTGGTTTCTTTAACTTTGAATTTATTCGCGTCCTTGGGACGGCGCCTTTCGGAGGTGCTGAAACGGCGGAGTGCCTGGAAGCAGCCGCCCGGATCAAGACTGATGACCCAGAGAGCTGGCACAACGCTTGGCTAGATCAAGCCGTCAAGGCAGAGGGTCTCGCCAATAAAGCGATCCAAGATGGAGATCGAGTCGCAGCCTTGGCAGCCCTGGTGCGCTGTTCCAACTACTACCGCGCCGCGCAGTACATGTTCAACGATCGATTGGAGGCACCTGAGCCACGCGTGCGAGACCTGTCTGTAAGGAGTGTCGACCAATTCCGCCGCGCGACGCGTCTTCTCGGCTCAGGTTGCGTAGAGCTCAGCATCCCTTACGAGGACGGTGTCTCTTTGCCAGGCTACCTCTTCCTACCCCAGCCGCAGAACTGTCTCCCCGGCGGGACACCTGTCCTCATCAACTGTGGTGGCGCCGACTCGACTCAGGAGGAGTTGTATGCACTCTACGCAGCGGCAGGAACGGAGCGTGGGTACGCCGTTCTCACCTTTGATGGGCCCGGCCAGGGCGCAATGCTCAGGCACAAAGAGGGACACATCATGCGGCCCGACTGGGAAGTCGTAATGCGTTGTGTACTTGACCATCTGCATACAATGCCTGGTGACTTCAGTCTGGACCTGTCTCGTGTAGCTGTTGCCGGCGCATCCATGGGGGCCTATTACGCACTCCGTGGCGCAGCGGACCCGCGCATCGCTGCCTGCGTTGCCATCGACCCCATCTATGATATGTGGGATCTCGCGACCGACCGGCTACCGCGGCTCTTCGTACGAGCCTGGGAGGCGGGTTGGCTGGGCGACGGCATCTTCAACGGCATCTGGAAGTCCATGTCTGCATTCAACTTCCAACTGCGGTGGGAGGTGACGCACTGCATGCGTATATTTGGTGTGCCGAGCGCGGCCCTTGCTGTGCGCGAGATGCGCCGCTGGAGTTTGCGCGGCATCCCTGACGGCAGTGACGGCGCTGGCGCTGCGTATCTCTCAAATGTCAAGTGCCCTATTCTTGTCTCCGGCGCAGACGGCACTATCTATACGCCTCCCGAGATCAGTACATATATGGTCGTCAAAGATCTTTCACATTTGCCCGAGGAGCAGAAAGAAGTATGGGTCGCAACGGCGCCAGCAGATGGTGGTTTACAGGCCAAGGCAGGAGCGTGGAGGCTCGTGCAGCAGCGGACATTTCGTTTCCTTGACAGAACATTTGACATAAAACGTCCCGACCTGGCTCGGCTGGTAGGCAAAGAGTGAAGCACAAAAATTGATTCTCTAAATGAGGGCTCAATATGCGTGTAAAGATTTGCAATGTTCGAGAATATGTTGAGAAGACAAACCAACTCATTCATAAATGTCGACGGAATTGACCAATTTGAATATATCTTCAGACTCAAAGTTGCGACCAACAAGGCATATCGTGGCAACGTGTGTGGACTCCAGCGATGTGCGTTTCCCTCTCTTCCGATACCAGGGTAGCCTGCTTTCCCCTTTATTGCCATCGTCTTCCTGCCGCGATTTCAGAGCTGCGAGGTGCTTTGATAGTCGCCATTTTCAGTCTTTTCCAACGATTCCCTGAAGCTCATCCAACCCAAACATGATCTACGCCCAAGCACGTACATTCACTGCTCCTTGATTCCCTGGACTCATGTTGAGATCGTCTAGAGAGATGCCGGTATCACCAGCGTAGATGTCATCTCGGCGGGATAGTGTCGTAGTCTTGGTGATGTTTGGTCTGGGGGTACGGGTATTCACCATGGTGTTAGACAGTCCACCCTTGCTTGGCAGGAGTGGAGGACCCTCATGGTTGCTTGCAGGCATTTTCTGGTCGGTATTTCTTGTGGATGTCTCGGATTTTGACGTCCCCTTTGATATGCGAGACCAGGAGCGAGACCAGGACTGAGACCAGGTTTGCATTGGCTTAACAAGTCCCTGCATACTCGGCAAGCAAGTTATGATTACACCGATGTCAAGTTCGATTGCTGAAAGGTATATGAGTTTAACCTGGTCACCTAGGACGAGGTCAGTCAGATACGCTCACTGCGGATCCCTGATGTTGTTTAGCTTACGGGTTGGATTTGCCAACGTTTGAAAGTTGATAAGGTCCGGGAGTCTTGCAATATTTATCGCAGTGATTCTAACACATGTATTCGTCAACTTGTGTCACCATCAACCACGGAAATGGGGAGATTCGCACGTGATACCAAGGGCGAAAAGTACCGAGACTTTGAGCTTCTGCTTGAGCGGTATCTTTAGTCGTGAAATGAAGGGTATTGGGAATAAAATCATCCAGACATCACAGACGATACCAAGAACCACGCTGACCAGGCCGAGATTCCGAAGGTTGATGCACGTGCCCGGATGTTCTCCGTCCCAGCCAAGCCAGAAAAATGAAACTGGCGAGCATTGAAAGATATTGGGTATGGTGTATGATATTCCCTCGGCCACGATGAAGATCAATGTAAAGATCGTGAATTTCCTTATCGGGTTGAAGGTGAATATTCGTAGGTAGAAAAGGAGGATTGAGGTCCGAATAAAGTATCGGCCCGCTGTGTAGAAGACAGAGCTGACATATATGTTCTGTGAGGTATTGAGTTCAATGTTAGCGTTGCGACTGGGAATCCATCCTGAACGAAGACCCCGTCTTTAAAAGCCATACCAAAAAGATGGTTGAAATGTTGTCCAATGGTACAGCCCACATGTCAACCCCAAGGCCCAGTGGCTTAACTAGGTATGAATAGTGTCAGCAAGGCCACATAAGAGACGGGGCGTGTAGCAGAGCTGGGTACGAACGTATCAAGAGGACAACGGCAAATACAAGCGCACAAGCCTATATGAGGACAGTCAGTATGATAAATGATTAGCTGCACCCAAGAACATGAAACACGTACCATAGCACAGGCGTTGGTCAAGTCATCCCACCAAATCTTGTTGCGCAGTGTGACCCTAGCTAAGCAACGCAGGGAGAAAGCGATGGAAGCTAGAATGAGGAAGACGATCATGATGGGTTGATAAGTGTAGTCGGTCTTGGGATTTACTCCGCAGATGCTCATGGTCTCATTCTGAGTGGCTTGACGGAGTCATCTTGTCAGCAGTGCAAAGAAGATAGTTATATCGCAACTTGATGGTCCTCACAGAGCTGTTCCCGGACTGTGCATGTTGACATGATGCATGTTGCTACGTGCGCTGTTGTTGCATCGTTTGCACAGATGCAACTCAAGTTCACATCTCTGCAGCTATCATTCATTGCAGTTTCATAACAAATGGACTATGGACATGGTCAGCATATGCGTATACATGAGTCCTGCGACTAAGAAAGGTCGAGAAAAGCTTGACTAACAGCACACCGGGGCAGGCTGTTGCGCAACACATCTCCTATTTCGCCCGAAGACATCGCGAGGTCGCTAATGAAGGAGTTTTGCAAGCCGAGGATCAAAGTTGGCGAGGCGAGAAAGATTGGCGTGCGAATGTTTGGGTGATTTAGGTTGAAAACAGTCCTTCGGGGACTGGTCAGCACGAGACAGAAACCTACGCTGCCAATATGAATGAATCAGGATAGATCAGCAACCTGACACCACCGTACTACTCATTTAGCGACTGAGAAGAGGTGGGATGCAAGGAAGTCGAGTTGGATGCCAGATTTGAGACTGCTAACCACACAATGCGGTCAGTGCGGTCTGCCTGATGGCTCATATGTCGGTAAGCCAGATGCTGTCAGACCATCCGTCCTTGCGGTACAAGCAATATTAATACTGAGGCAAACTGCGGCTGATGCTCTCTCTACCAAAACTTCTCCAGCGGAAATTCAACTTCGAGCCATAAATATCTCAAGTACCGCCGATCTATCCCGTCCTCAGTCAAATACTACCCAAGCTTTGAGGGGCAAAGGCAATAATGCGCCGCAGCCATATCGTATGGAACGAATGCCAATTGCGAAATGTCGGTAAAATGGCTACATGTACCCTAGTAGTACCGGTCGCGCTGCAATCCCGTGGCGATTCATTTTCTTGATCAGGCTGAGGGTGAGACTGCGGGGACTGAAGGTCTAAACGGCTGTCGTGAACTCACACCTCGCGAGTATCAACCACTGCCAGCTGTCTCCACTGATAATGACCAGCGGTGCAACCAGACAAGCCAGAATGTGACGTGTGTTGCATTTGATTCTGTGCTCCCAGGCCCGCTCTCGGCGACTGTTGTTCCCATGCCGTCCAATGGTGAAAGGGATCCGGGCCGTCTGACGTGAGGTCACTCAACCGGTGGCAGATTTCTCAAATCACATTGACCGGCATTAAAATGATCAGCTGTTTGGGGGCCGAGAAAATGATTGATCGGCGCGAGGCCCTGCCACTATAGGAGCAGGCTGTAGGACGTGTCACCAACATGTGCATACAGATATTGGTGTGCCGCGGCCTGCCTAGTTCCCGACTTACCCCCATGGGAAAAGACGCCACTTTCAGCCTGCAGATTGACAGGTTTCGACCAACGAGCAGATGCTGCCTGATATAGACTGAGGGATGCTCTTTCAGAGTCCCCTGTTGATGTTACAATGTGCCTGTGTCGGCATGACGACCCAGCACCCTTTGCGAAACCACCAATGGCAAGGAGCTATAGATATTTGTGTAACCGCCGGGCAGGAATTTGTACCAGGGATTTCGACGCGGAGTGAGCGTGGACATGGAGATGTCCCACAATTGTATGCGGCTTGGACGAAGTGGGCAGGAGCAATGAGTAGAGAAGCGGCTTTTCCCCGAAACAAATCCTTCTTGAAACGTCCCTGAGTGCTCACCACCGATTTGCCCACCTATTAGCTGTGCCAGGCCGATCCTGTAATCCTACTATGCGTGTGGCGCTTGTCTGTGTCCACCACGTCGGACGGTTCGAATACTAAGCATCACAAGGGTGCCATGGCCACCAGCCAAAGGCCGGCACGGCGGTTGGCTTGTCGCAGGTGCAACCGGCAGAAGTTACAGTGCCGGTGGGAGGAGGAGGAAGATACTACGTGCATCCGGTGCCGAAGAGCCAACGCAGTGTGTACGAGTAGTACGCCGAGGCGCCTCGGACGGCCGCCTCAAGGACACAGCCCTCAGGAGGAAGCACAGCATGAAAGGGACAATAAGAACGGCTCCCGGAGGGTATTAGGGCTGTCGGATCTCACTGACTTGGCACCACCGAACGGCGAGATGAGCACGAGTCTGACTGATCCCAATGGGTGGGCAGATTTTCATCAGTGGCCTTCTACGGACGCGACAAGGAGTAATATCAGCGACACCAATGGCACGCCCGGTTCTTTGGCTTTGCCACCCGCAGACGGCTCATCTGCGCTGCTCAGCCAGCTCTGTGAAGACGAGGACCTCTGGCACCTTCCAATCGATCCTTGCCATTCAACTCAGTCAAATATACATACCACGGCATCCTCACTCACAACTGGTTTTGGTACATCAACAGGAAATTCCGACTGCACGAGAACAGCCTCCATTCAGGCACGCCAAGCAGATCGACAACCTACGACGGATAGTCAGGACCGTGAGGTCAACCCACCATTGGATAGCCAGGAGCTGTATATGCAAAAGCTTTGGAGCTTGCAAAGGCTGCTGTATAAGCAGCTTAAACAACTCAGGCAGATGAACGAGGCCGACCAAGCACCCTCGTCGTATGATACGGGGACTATCCCAATGGGCCCACCGAGAGCAACTACTTATCCAGTCGACCAAATACTGAGAAACACACAAGCCTTCGTCGATATGGTAACGCGATCCAAGGGAAGAGATCAAATTCCGGCCCCCAAGTCGTCAAGGAGTACAGTAGGAGCGGGAGAAGAGGCATCTGAAGTGGAATGGGGCGCATCCAGCAGGAGCCACGACGGGTCGTCTGGACCCGCAAATGAGATGTTGATATCGCCATCAATAAGCGGCAGCAGCACAAGAAGTGAATCACTGGTCGAGATGGACATTCCCATGGTATTTGCTCTGTTGTCGTGTTATGTTAGGCTCATTGACGTATACGACGAGATGTTCCGACACTTTGGGAATTTACTGCCGTCGCTCCTTGGCACACGGGGACGGCCAGCGCAACAAGTTGGATTCTTCCCACAATTTAAACTCGGGGAATTCCGACTTCAGGACTGCGGAACTCTGCAGGTGAGCATAACTGTCAAAGTCCTCCTCCATGCCTTGCGATGCTTGGAGAAGACTCTTGGCATCTTCGGCCGGAACTCTATCGGCGGAGGTGACACGGCGGAGCCAGACGGTGCAAGGAGCGGACATGGTCAGGATTCTGAAGGGGTAGCTGATGGAGGAGTGCTAGGCCGCTTTGGCAGAGACATGGTGGCTCAGGTGATAACTATCCTCGAGAGGGACGGTCCTGGAGGAGGCCCGGGAGGAAACATAGGATCATTGCGAGGAAACATCAAAAAAGTCAACGAGCTTCTAGAATATGCATAGTACACTGGAGGTATTGGATCTGCAGCACAGTTTGGTCCGTCTATGGAAGCTTCGAGAGTAGGTAGCCTGATGCTACTCGGCCACTGGGAGATTTGCCCAGACAGCCTCTGGTTAAAGGAGATAGACAAGCTTCTCCCTAAATACAGTTCGGCGTCGCATGAGATTGATCCCACTCAAGACCGCCGCCAGACCCGTTTCTGTCCCAAGTCTCACGGGGTGTGGTTTAAGTTGACCCTGATGCCAGAGTTCCTCGACTTCCGCAAACCATCGTTGCCCAAGTTCTCTGTGAGCCGGGATGGGTGGCCGCTCATACCCACCGCTCAGCTTCAACTCCCTCCCGAAGATAGTCTGCCCCATCACCCAGCTGGACTTGACCAGCCTCCTCACCGGTCTAGCCGTCTCGTTTGGTGGCAGCTCGAGACCTACATAGGTGCCGCCCAGACGTCCCATAGCCTGGTAGCAGATCTCTACGGATAGCTCGTCGCTAATGATGTCTATAACTTGGCTGAGGCGTTTATTTGTGTAGTCCCGTATCTGAGACCAGCAGTCTGGCGAGCTATAGTCAAAGGTCCTTTCTGCCCCATAAGCCAGCGCAAGCCCGGCGCTTTCTGCAGAGCACACGGCTAACGGACGTAGCCCACAGCTGGTACAAGAGCATTGTCAGCGCCACAAGGATGTAAGAAGAGCCTGTTATACATCCAGATGTTTACAGCAATACAACCCAAGCTGTCGGTCAGCATATGGTGACTTACGCTCTGAGAAGCTGAATCGCCATGGTCCCAGTCGCCGTACCGGCGCCGTAAACCAACACTGGAAACGTTTCATCCTCGGGGAGCGGCTTTCTCGGGCTGCACTGCAGGTGCAAGTGCTCGTAAAACACGATTCCAAGGGTGGAAATCCCTGTGCCTCCCACGGCAGCCGCATCCTCCCAGCTTACGTCGGGGGGGATCTTCATCATGATGTCCGCGGTGGCGGCCACGTATGTCGCGAAGGATCCGCTCTTGTGGTTTGCGGGATCGGAACCGTGGACAGCGCCACAGACGCGGTCGCCCAGGGCAATGTTTCCAAGCGCGGAGGCCGAGACATCAGCGCCCTTCGTAACGATGGTGCCCGCGAAGTCGCTGCCATCCACTGCGCCGAGACTCGGAAAGTTATCCGGCATCTTCCAGTCGCAGGGATTCACTGCCACGGCTGATGTGCGGACAAGAACCTGATCCGGCGCCAAGGGGACTGGTAAAGGTGCATCGTGAATTATGGCTAGGTTGGTCCCTGGCGTTCTGGAGACGCACACTATGGCTGATTGGCGATCTGGTAGGTCTGACGACATTTCAGGAAACCGCTGAGACTTCGCGCCGCAGGCCTGCGAGAGTTGTATAGATTTGCGACAATCAAGAAAACTCACCTTTTCAGGAGCAAGTATTTCCAACAAGTATTTCTAACATCATCGGAATCTGCAATGCATCGGTATCTAAGAAATTGTCGGACACTTGTCGGACACTATCGAATCGGTAAAATGGAACAATGCGATGCCTCTTGTTGAGAGGTGGCCGATGGCAAGAGAAGGATTACCAAAATTCCAGTCTTGTATTTTCAATAAATTGAATCATAATTTGAAACCATCCGAGTGGTAGAAAGATGCAAAGTACAACGTCAATAATGACTGAGGCGGGGGTCATTACAATGTCGCCTCTTGTGAAGTCTCTCCTGCGGGTGATGCCAGTAATCAGCACCTTCACCATGTGAGTCCGGGAAGCTTGTTGGCTGTGCCTGAACGTCCCCATTCCAGGCGAACAAAGCCAGAAATATCCCGAAATATTCGGTGGAAACCACCAACAACTGATCAAACATCACAGAACCATGTGTCACTTCGACCAACTCCTCATTTTCTCCTCCTTCCTCCCTAGAAGCTCGCCGCCGTCCAACAGCCGCGCCATGCTTGCGCACGTCATGCAAGCCTACGTCCGCGGCGCCCTCCCGCTCATCATCGTGCTTGAGTTCTCGGCTTACTTTGTCTTCGCCGCCAACGTCTACTACCGCGTACCGCTCTGGAAATGGTACGCGATCGGCTTGGCCTGCTTCCTAACGCACCTCGCCAACGCTCCCTACTCGTGGAGACGACTCCAGGCGATTCAATACGGGGAGAGTGCGGCTGCAGCAGCCGAGAAGGAGGGCAAAAGATCCGTCCAAAGCGACGCACTCGAGGAGTTTGTGCGCATGAGCAAGCTGCGAATGATACTCACCGAGTTGCCGCTGATGGTAATTGCGATTGCGGGGGCACTGTAGAGGAGACGAGAGCACTTGCAAAATCCAAACCTTGAAATTAATTAGATTGTCGTCGTGGGTTGCATGACGTAGAACTCATTGGGGGGGGGGGAGGAGACTCTAGGATGAGACTTGTCAATACTCATTTGTTTGGCTCAGTCTTGGGCTGTGGGGGCCGCCTCTGAGTTTATAGGGTGCCCGCTTGTGGTTTGGCTATTGTTCTATACTGAATATTATACAAAGTAGTGCCTGGCATGTGTGACTGGCCATCGGCCACGCCCCCTTGACGTGATGTCCATTACGTCCCGGCCGGGGAGTCCTTCGATGTCCCGTTAAGGATGTCTGTCGATGTTTCATGCCTCTGCTCACTTGCTCTCTCCAGATTAATCACCGGAACTGCCGCTTCTGGGGCAGTTTTAGTAATCGAATTCTTCTTTTTCAATCCATACTCGGTGTCTAGCTTATCTCTCAGCTTGATTTCCTTCTCCACGAACACGACAAAGAAAGACAATCCAGCGATCGCAGTGACGACGATCCACACAATCTTGAGACTTTCAGTGAAGACATCAATAACCTGAGATAGGGTTTCCCGAGGTAATGATCGCAGAAAGTCGGCAGAAGCATGAGAGTATGCCTGACCATTGGCTATTAAAACCCTGACGGAAGAGTCGTCGATGCGGTTGGCGAGCTCACTAGCGCGACTGTTGAAGATCGCAGATGGGACGGATACTCCCCAAATGGTTCCGAAAGTACGTATGAACGTCCACGTCGCTGTTGATGATGCGGTGTCCTTCTCTGACAGCGCGGCCTATGTTGCAGGTAGTAGCGTAGTCAACGCGAAGCCCGAACCCAGGCCACTGACGATCTGAAGTACCACGACCACGGCGATGGAGCTTTCTCTGTCAAGGAGTATGAAGAGACCTGTTCCAAGGGTCATCAGGGCAAAGCCAGCCATGTGAAGCGCTCGGTAGCGTCCAGTCTTGGAGAGCAGTATTCCGCTTGCCATGCCGCCAGGGACGAGTGTAATAACCGTCGCAAGTAGAAGCACACCAGACCGCTCAGGCCGTGCGAGTAGAACCGCCTGGAAATATACAGGCAAGAAGTAAAGCACCCAGAAAGAGTAAAGTGCATGCACAAAGGTGAGAAATAATGCGCTAGCCGAAGTGCGATTTTTGAAGAGACGAGGCGGAGTGACGGGCTCGGTGCACCAGCGAGATGATTCGTACATTGTGAAGAGGAGAAGTCCAGCGAATCCAAGAAGGAGTGGGACGAGCACACGCCACGACTGCCATGGGTAGATCGAGCCACCATAAGTGAGGGCTACAAGGATGGCGGCGACAGAAGCAACTAGCATGACATTTCCGGCATAGTCGATACGGCGGAGGCGTGTGGAAACTGAGTGCGACCGGTTGTAGTTGACATGCAGAAACAGCAGGTGAAGCCCGAGTGCCACCCCTGCGATGGGAAGATTCATGTAGAATATCCAGCGCCATGTGGTATGCTGAGCGATTGTACCGCCGATGAATGGACCCATGGAGGCGCCAATGGAGAAAAGGGCAAATATGACTCCCATGAAGCGTCCACGATCTCTCAAGGGGGTCAGATCGCATACAATCAACTCGATCATGAGGATGATGCCGCCGCCGCCGACGCCCTGGACGGCGCGACCGGCTATCAGCATGCGCGTTGATGAAGCACCGCCACTAATTCCACTACCGAGGGCAAATATGGCGACGATGGAAATTGTGAGCCAGCGTCGACCGAACATATCTGCCAGTTGGCCGCAAAGCGGCGTGAATGCGGTGCTTCTGGATGTGAATAACAGCGAAACGATGTTGATGGACTGCGCGGGCGCTCACCTTGTAAGCGAGTAAGCTGTCACGAACCAAACGTAGAGCTCGCCGGAGTCTAAGGCACTTGCGATGACCGGCAGCGCAGTAGACGTGACGGTGCTCTCCACGGCGGCCAGCAAAGACGTGACGGCAAGGGCCAAGAACACTGCCCAGAAGTGCCAGCCATAGCCTGTCTTGGCCTCAGCAGTACAGGTTTCCGTTTCCATGTAGTCAGAGGCGATGAATAAATGAATCTACACTGAGAGATGAAAAGGTCGACAATGCAGTCTGGTTGGATCGGTCGTGTGAAAATTATGGACATGCTCTCAAGATCTGTCTCTGAGTCGTTGCCAGCTCTTCTAGCACAGTGACCCGTACGTGTCAGTCACACAGTCAGGGTGGTCCTTTTGTCGGGCTCATTCAGCATCTGCCTGAGGACCCATGTTAGGAGCCTCCTTGTGTTACCCCAGGCACGCGAAAACCGGTAAGGTGCTTTTCTGTTGGTTCAAACTGGACGGCACCATTCGTTTTTGCCGTGTTCCACAAACTTGCCACGCCAGTAACGATCGCACCTTCGGTAATTACGTGGTCGGCTTTTCTGACCGGTCGTTCGGCCAGTCGGTCTATTTGGGCACGCCCGACAAACGGCGACGTCACCATCGACTACGTATAACCAACACTTTCGGATCATTTCCTTTCTTCCATCTACCTTGCCCTTTACTAAGTAGCCGACTGCTGATAGTTCATGCAGTTGAAGGTCTTCTTATTTGTCAGGCAAACGATAAGCGCAATTCTGCTACCAAACCCTGCCTTAAATCAATCTCGCAGAGCCTCATTTCTCTCCCAAACGGAACAAACTTCAACACAAACAAGCCCTTCTAGGACCACGTCGTTCGACATGGCTAAACCAGAACGCGTACTACGCTTGACCGGCTCTTACTTCAGGACTGAAGGGCTCTCCGAGGAAGAGTTTTACAACTTCATGTCCCGACGGCACGGAGTCGAG